>JAVLUX010000003.1:8045000-8220000 GCA_032164185.1 Moxostoma hubbsi | reverse complement strand
GTAATGACAGTGACGAGACATAAACCACTTTACAATAAACAACATATTTACACAACACAATTTACATAAAAAATGTACACATACTTACACAACAATTTACATATCAAATGTACACAATACACACAATGTAGAATACACACACTAGATAAGGGTATAAATAAATATATATATATATATATATATATATATATATATATATATATATATATATATATACACACTAATTGAATTGGGGAGAATATATTTGACAGAATGAAGATTGATAAAGTGCAGTGCTGATTGTTGATCGTGAGAGATCATGTGTTCAAAAGTCTTATTGCTTGTGGGAAGAAGCTGTCATGTAGTCGGGTGGTGCGGGTCCTGATGCTGCGATACCGCCTGCCTGATGGAAGCAGTGGGAGCAGCCCATGACTCGGGTGGCTGGAGTCTCTGATAATCCTCTGAGCTTTATTCACACACCGTCTGTTATATATATCCTGCAGGGAGGGAAGCTCACCTCCGATGATGTTTCTGGCAGTTCGCACCACCCTTTGCAGGTCTTTGCGGTTGTGGGCGGTGCTATTGCCGTACCAGGCGGTGATGCAGCCAGTCAGGATGCTCTCTACAGTACTGGTGTAGAACCATGTGAGGATGTGGTGGTTCATTCCAAACTTCCTCAGCCGTCTCAGGAAGAGGAGGCGCTGGTGAGCCTTCTTCACAACGGCCTCAGTGTGGACGGACCATGTGAGTTCCTCAGTAATGTGGACACCGAGGAACTTGAAGCTGCTGACTCTCTCCACCGGTGCTCCATTAATGGTGATGGGGCTGTGTACTCTGTCTTTCTTCCTGAAGTCCACCACAAGCTCCTTGGTTTTACTGACGTTGAGGGAGAGGTTGTGCTCCTGACACCAGCGCGTCAGAGTGTGCACCTCCTCTCTGTAGGCTGTTTCATCATTGTCAGTGATCAGACCTACCACCGTTGTATCGTCAGCAAACTTAATGATGGCATTGGAGCTATGTGTCGCCACACAGTCATGTGTGTAAAGGGAATACAGGAGTGGGCTGAGAACACAGCCCTGCGGGGCTCCAGTGTTGAGGGTTAGTGATGAGGAGATGTTGCTGCCCATTCTAACCACCTGACGTCTGCCTGACAGGAAATCCAGGATCCAGCTGCACAGCGAGCTGTTTAAGCCCAGAGCCCGGAGTTTCACATCAAGCTTGGAGGGCACTATGGTGTTAAATGCTGAGCTCTAGTCTACAAACAGCGTTCTCACATATGTGTTCCTTTTTTCCAGATGGGAGAGAGCAGTGTGTATTGTAGATGCAATGGCATCATCAGTGGAGCGCTTGTTGCGGTAGGCAAACTGCAATGGGTCCAAAGAGGTGGGCAGAAACAGAGCAGATGTAATCTCTGATCAACCTCTCAAAGCATTTGCTGATGATGGGGGTGAGGGCAACAGGACGCCAGTCATTTAAGCAAGTGATTTTTGATTGCTTCGGTACAGGCACAATGGTTGATGTTTTGAAGCATGTGGGGACTACAGACAGGGAGAGGGACAGGTTGAAAATGTCCGTAAAAACACCAGCCAGTTGGTTCGCGCATGCTCTGATAACGCGGCCCTGAATGCTGTCTGGACCCGCGGCTTTGCGAATGTTCACCCGTCGAAAGGATCGGGTTACATCCGCAACAGAGACGGAGAGTGAACCAACCTCTGTAGTATCGGCCACGAGTGCTCTCTCCGTGAGGGCGGTGTTGTTGTTTTCCTCGAAACGAGCATAAAAAGTATTAAGCTCGTCCAGGAGAGAGGCAACGGTGTTCATGGCGGAGTTTTTATTCCGTTTATAGTCCGTGATGGTGTTAATTCCCTGCCACATACTTCTGGAGTCAGTGGTGTTGAACTGTCCTTCAATTTTGTGCCTGTACTGGCGTTTGGCTGCACTGATGGAGTTACGGAGGGCATAACTGGCTTGTTTACGCTCCTCCGCGTTCCCGGAATTAAAAGCGGTGGTCCGCGCAGTAAGTGCCTCGCGAACATCGCCATTAACCCAGAGTTTCTGGTTGGGGTAGATCCGTATAGTTTTCGTCGGAACAACGTCCTCTACGCACTTCCTGATGAAACACGTTACGCTATCAGCGTAAACCTCGATGTCGTCATCGGAGGCAGACCGGAACATCTCCCAGTCCGCGTGATCAAAACAGTCCTGTCAACACATTCTCACACCCAACTCGTCACATATTGACGATTTTGACAGGACCCCTTGGCGTCACATTTTAACGCCCTGGGTATACCTTTGGCGTCATTTTTCGACGCGTTGGGTAGTCTTAGCAAAAACGGCATTCAAAGGTGAGTTTAACAACACTCCACGGCGTGTGCAAGTAAGCAGTTTAAGCGTTTTCTTAGAGAGCATGCTGGATAACGTATTTTTAGCGGAGGTTTGTTGATGTTAATAAATATATATAATATGCAACGATTGTGTTCAAATAATCAAAGTTTTTTATATTTTTATTTTAAAAATTTTGTTCAATTAATCAAAGTTTTTTTTTACTTTTATTTTTAAAATCCTCTATAGAAATCTATCGGACTACCCAACGCGTCGAAAAATGACGCCAAAGGTATACCCAGGGTGTTAAAATGTGACGCCAAGGGGTCCTGTCAAAATCGTCAATATGTGACGAGTTGGGTGTGAGAATGTGTTGGTCCTGTAGCATAGAGTCTGATTGGTCCGACCAGCACTGGATCGTTCTGAGGGCGGGTGCTTCTCGTTTCAGTTTCTGCCTGTAAGCAGGCAGAAGCAGAACGGAAGAGTGGTCGGATTTGCCAAATGGTGGGCGGGGGAGGGATTTGTAGCCATCCCGGAAAGGAGAATAGCAATGATCCAAAACCCGGTCCCCTCGTGTGTTGAAGCTGATATGTTGGTGGTATTTTCGTGGTATTGTTTTAAAGTTGGCTTTGTTGAAGTCCCCGGCAACAATGAACGCGGCCTCAGGGTGCGCGGTTTCCTGCTGACTTATACTCCCATACAGTTCCTTAAGTGCCCGGTCTGTGTCGGCTTGTGGGGGGATGTACACAGCAGTGATAATGACCACTGTGAATTCCCTCGGTAGCCAGAATGGTCGACACAGAAGCATGAGAAATTCCAGATCAGGAGAGCAGAAAGACCTGATAAAATGTACATTCCTCTGATCACACCATGATTTGTTGATCATAAAACATACACCTCCACCTCTGCTTTTACCTGAGAGGTCTTTCGCTCTGTCCGCTCGGTGCACGGAGAAACCCGTGGGTTCGATGGCCGAGTCTGGAATCTCCGCGGACATCCAGGTTTCCGTAAAACAGATAACGCAGCATTCTCTCGTCTCTCGTTGGAAGGAGATCCGCGCTCTCAGCTCGCAGAGCTTGTTGTCCAGAGACTGAACATTTGCCAGTAGTATACTGGGTAGCGGGGGGCGATTTGCGCGACGTCTTACTCTGATGAGAACGCCGGCTCTTTTTCCTCTTTTCCTTCTGCGTTTCCGCGGCCTGGCAGCCCAGACAAAGGGCTCCGCTGGCGTGTTTGTAAACCGCGGGTCGGCATTGAGGAATGTGAAGTCCGGTTTTCAGTGTGTGATTGCCGAACCAATGTCCAAAAGCGTTTGTCTGTCGTACACAATAAGGCAGACAACATCCAAGACAAAAAAACACAAAACTGTAAACAAAACAAACAATAAACTGCAGTGTTTTGACGGAGCCCGCGACGCAGCAGCCATACTCGGCGCCATCTTGAACTAGGTAGGATGATTCTTTTGGTAACTAGCAAGCATAAAGATAACGACAATTTCTGCAGCTTTGAAGGTCTCAATGAGCACAGTGGCCTCCATCATCCGGAAGAACTTTGCAACCACCAGGACTCTTCCTAGAGCTGGACACCCGGCCAAATTGAGAGATCGGGGGAGAAGAGCCTTAGTCAGGGAGGTGACCAAGAACCCGATGGTCACTCTGACAGAGCTCCAGCATTTCTCTGTAGAGAGAGGAGACCCTTCCAGAAGAACAACCATCTCTGCAGCACTCTACCAATCAGGCCTGTATGGTAGAGTGGCCAGAGGAAGCCACTCCTCAGTAAAAAGGCACATGACAGCCCGCCTGGAGTTTGCCAAAAGGCACCTGAAGGACCTCTCAGAGAAACAAAATTCTCTGGTCTGATGGAACAAATATTTAACTCTTTGGCTTGAATGGCAAGCATCATGTCTGGATGAAACCTGGCACTGCTCATCACCTGGCCAATACCATCCCTAGGGTGAAGCATGGTGGTGGCAGCATCATGCTGTGGGGATGTTTTTCAGTGGCAGGAACTGGGGGACTAGTCAGGATTGAGAAAAAGATGAATCCAGCAATGTACAGAGAAATCCTTGATGAAAACCTGGGTGAAGGTTCATCTGCCAACAGGACAACGACCCTAAGCACACAGCTAAGATAACAAAGGAGTGGCTACAGGACAACTCTTTGAATATTCTTGAGTGGCCCAGCCAGAGCCCAGACTTGAACCCAAGTGAACATCTCTAGACAGATCTGAAAAATGGCTGTGCACCGACACTCCCCATTCAACCTGATGAAGCTTGAGAGGTCCTGCAAAGATGAATGGGAGAAACTGCCAACAAATAGGTGTGCCAAGCTTGTAGCATCATACACAAAAAGACTTGAGGCTGTAATTAGTGACAAAGGTGCTGCAACAAAATATTGAGCAAAGGCTGTGAATACTTATGTACATGTGATTTTTTTTCATCTTTATTTTTTTTTAAATTTGCAAAGATTTCAAACAAACTTCTTTCACAATGTCATTTTAGGGTATTGTTTGTAGAATTTTGAGGAAAATAATTAATTTAATCAATTTTGGAATCAGGCTGTAACAACAAAATGTGGAAAAAGTGAAGCGCTGTGAATACTTTCCAGATTCACTGTAAAAAAAAATGTGCATACTTCACCTATAACACTGACTTGAACAAAACACTGGTGTCTCACAGACTTAACCAAGACTACATTTCTACTTAAAACTTTATCAATCCAAATCCTGTTACCACAGTCTTCTGAACTCTGCACTACTGATCATGCGCCACCAAATCCAAAATCTGAATTCTGCCCACTCAAGATTTTTCACATTTTATAAAGGAAAATGAACGACGTGTTAAACCATAATGCTTTTGACAAACTGCAAGCTGTTGTAAAGACAGCTCGATCATTAACACCTCCTGTCAGCTGGCTACAAGTTCATTACATGCCTTTGACAGGGTCGGCTGCTGAGCCATTACAATATAGAGGCATTTCGATCTGTAGCCTCCTATTATGAAGCACTGACAGAGAGAGAGAATCAGGCCTCTATTCTTCCATTCATCAGCCAAAAGTGAGCAAGAAATATTATGTCTGCATTGGTGAGAGAATCACTTTGTGATTCACTGAATCACTATTACAATGAAGCGCCCCCAGCCATCATTAATTTCATCCAGTCTAAAGATGAGTGGGCGAAGTGAGATGAGGGGAAAGGCAAAGAGAGGATGTGTTATGTCAGGCCTATTTTGTTGACACATTTCTTAAGCCTCAGATTGTAGCTAGTTTGCTACACAACATTCTACCGGTGAGCTGCAGTCGTAATCTTCCCATTACAGCCCTTAATCTTGCAATTTGATCTAATCACAATTTAATTAGATTAACATATCTGCATTCTAGACCAGTTACTGTGATCTATATACCAATCCACATTCTACTTTCTGAATGTGAGCTCTTTAGAGGTGTTACCTTAGAACTTTTGTGATACCACTTAAAGTAATATTCTGGGTTCAATATAAGTTATGCTTAATCAAGAGCATTTGTGGCATAATGTTGATTACCAAAAAAAATAATTGACTCCCCTTTAAAAAAAAAAAAGCAAAAATAGAGGTTACAGTGAGGAAATATAAGTGAACGGGGACAATTTGTGGAGGATTTGAAAGGCAGAAATAAGTTAAGAGTTGGCATATGTACAAAAAACAGTGTTACACAGTACAATTTAATGTGAAGCTTTTAATTTTATAAAAAGCACTTGAGGGTCAAGTTTTACGGTTAACTGCGTTACGTTGTCATGGTATTGTCAAGTTGTAAAATTGGATATAACATTAAACAGAAAAATTAGCAAGAGATTTTTCACACTCATGTGAAAATACTTTTGAAAGCGTATTTTAACGTTTACGGATTGGCTCTATTAACCTCAGTGTTACCCAGATTTGTGCTTTTTTTAAAGGAGAGACAAGTTAAAGTATTTTTGAGGCAATCAACATTATGCTACAAAAGCTGTCGGTTGAGCTTAACCTGTATTGAACCATGAATATTCCTTTAGGAGTAAAATTAAAAAGTAAAATTTTGGCAAAAAGGCTGAATTCAAGACTGAAGCTAATGACAAAAAGTGAAATGAATCCCCTTTAAGGCAAGTCAGTCCAACTGGCATGTTGACAATGGCCCAGTGTAGCCAAATACAGCTTCAATATAATTAAATAAGAAAAGACAGACAATTTGTTAAAATCACCAATATTGACAAAAACGGGATAATTGTTTAGCTGAAATCAACCAAAAAAAAATATACCCATATTGAACGTTGTGATTTGTCCAATTAATTTTCTTCCAGGAGGCCCATCTTCTCCTTTACTCTCTATGGTAAAACACTGCAAGATATGAACCATTGCGTCCAAAGTCCGATCTAAAATAGGATCATTTTATGAGTCACAGATTGCCTATGATGACACTTTATTACATTATTAGAAACGGCACCAAAAATAATATCAAAGCTGAAGTCAAAAGATTTATTTGTCAAATTCATATATATACTGCAATACTTGCAGTCAACTAAATGTGCTATAAATGCACCATTGCTGCTGCATTTATCATCAATATGGCATCTTCATTCCACTCCACATCCACACAAAAACTCAAATTCTAGGCCTATTTAGTATTATTTTCGTATTTTAGCCTAGTACATATTCAAAGTTTCGATTTAGTTTTTTTGCATACTCAAGTTTTATTTTTATTTACGGAAATACCGAAGATTTATATTAAAAAGTAGTTTCCTTTAAAATAATAACCTGTCACATATTTCTAGGGTCTGAATTGGAATGTTTTATCATTCTTATTGTTAATCTTATTAGTAAGACAAGGTAGTTACAGGCGAGATGAAAGGAAATAGAATTGGAGATGACTAAAATTAATGCATGCATCACACAACAGTTTAATGGAAAAGCAATGTAAATTCACAGTGAAATTCAAGGTGTTAATCCTCATAGACAATTAAAAAAAAAGAGCACTTAGATTTTTACCAGGAAAACACGATCTATATTATCCAACATGTTTCAAGCTGTGTATTATAAAAGTAATTCACGCTGTCATTAAAGCATTTCATTCATTCATTCATTTTTATGAGCAATTATGCATATAACATATGTTCATGACAACATGTCCAAGCAAACACCTGCTGACAGCATAAGTTTACTGCAAGCTTCAGGTTTTTTTGAGAATGCTTAGTGGGACACTTATTTGACAGGAGGTCAGGCTTTAGTCTCCATTAACCCACTACTCCTGGCTTGAGTCTATTACAGTCTGGGTGAATGTGTATTGTGTGCTTATAATGTACAAATGCGTACAAGTGTTAATTGCATACCTGTCATATTAATACAGTCATGGTATGTGAAAGTAACCCGATAAGGTTCCCTCACTGTGGTTATGAGATATTAAAATAGCACAGCAGCCATATCACCCTGTAGCTCAAGACTGGTCAGTACCTGGATGGGAGACCTCCTGGGAAAACCAAGTTTGCTGCTGGAAGAGGTATTAGGGAGTCCAGCAGGGGGTGCTCACCCAGCGGACTGTGTAGGTCCTAATGCCCCAGTATAGCAATGGGGGACACTATACTGAAAATAGACACGTCCTTCGAATAAGATGTTAAACCGAGGTCCTGACTCTCTGTGGTCATTAAAAATCCCAGGACACATTTAGAAAAGAGTAGGGGTGTCCTGGCCAAATTCCCCCCATTGGCCCTTATTAATCATGGCTTCCTTATAATTCCATCCATTAAATGGCTCTATCACTCCACTCTCTCCTCTCCACCAAAAGCTGGTGTGTGGTGAATGTACTGGCACACTATAGCTGCCGTCGCATCATCCAGGTGGATGCTGCACACTAGTGGTGGTAGAGTCCCCTGTTCACTGTGTAAAGCACATTAAGTGTAGTGTCAGAAAAGCACTATTTAAATGTAATGTTCATTCATTCATTCATTCAAATTCTCTCTTAAAACACAGGGCTATAGCATATTCCTTTGCTACTGTCTGCATTATTTTGTTATTAGGAGTGGGTATGTAATTTATAAACATGATAACAGGCTATGTGCAAATGATATTTGGAGTCCTACATGTGTGTTTTGTGGTATTAACTGAATTAAATTACTTAATTAACTGAATTAAAATTAAACCGAAATTACAATCGATTATGATATTTCCTGACAAATGACATTACTAATCACAATATAGTGTTTTCCAGAAATTCAACAAATATTGGGTTGTAAAAATGGTTTGCTAGGTGAAATTGTGCTCTTTACTCACACATTCTCCCACTGTTTTGTTGCTCCCATCTGTAAGTAACATGGATCTATAGCTACCAAGGTATAAATGGTATCGTAGAATCTCTGCCGAATGCCACATTTCTACCGTTGCATGGTATAAACATCATACCACCCAGCAAAAGTCTCCAAGTTAGACTCGTATCTCAATTTGCATATCAGCAATTTTCCAAACAGGAATAAACATGTATAAATGCAAATTGCATTTTCATCCTAATTCAAACATCAATTCTCTTTACATTACTCAGCAGTTACAGTCATTTCCATGGTCAGGTAGAAAAGAAAATGCCACTAGTTTTGAAATGCTTGCATCACAGCCATGAAAACCATCGCTTGAAATGCCGAAAGGAGGGCAAATGACTCCCTTTTAGCACTTTTTAGCTCAGTGCTATGAAACATAAGCCATTTCCTGAGTCATTACATTTTCTCAAGAGCAGTTCCGAAAGACGTAGAGGCAATAATAAACTGTACAAATGGAAAAGAGGATGGAAGGGTACAAAAGTAAGAGATGGTCAATAAGCTCAGGAGATGTTGGTAGGAAAGACAGTTGACTCTGTTTCAACTCTTGTTCAGACTTCTGTTCTACAAGTGATGAGGCTATCCTGAGCATCCTGATGTTCCTGCAACAATCTGTGTATGTAGAGTGTCATAATGGTTAAAGCTGCAGGCAGCCAAATGAAAGGTTGCTGATTCAATCACTGTAAGGAGTTAGCTAACAGTACAAGTGGTTGGTTAGGGCTTAACAATTAGCCAAATCTAAACAACAGAAATCATGATATGATGTAGTGTGATTATTAAACCACAAAGACATCAATTTCATTAAGAAATTTTGCGCAGCGCTGTTCTCTGTAGTGTTTTAGACAAATTCAAAGCATATACAAGGCTAATGAGCTGAGCACTTTCAATTTAAAGTGGTCTAGATTCCCAACTTGCACATTTGTGTAATTCCAAATCTGCTTGGGTTTTTGTGGACAGAAGAGTGGATGAGAATTTCTCTGCATTAAAAGGCTATTGTCACAGGGTTTCTGCAGGTATCATCAAATCTAATTTAATGATTTTTAATGCCATTTTTACAATTTTTAATACCATACATGACCCATGACTAACCACGTATATATATACACACGCACACACACACACAAACACACACACACACACACACACACACACGATACATTTTTAAAAAGCCCATGTCCCAATTGAACCATTTAATTTGACAATGATGATAATTCTTGGATATTTGAGACAATCTACATAATTTAAATAAACTGTATCACTCTAAACTGAATTAGAAATGGCTCAGGAGACAGCTTAAAATATTAAAATTTATTTGCAGAATTAAAATTATTTTAACATAGTACCAATCAACTAGATATTGAATGCTATAGGCATACTGAAAAATCCGGCCATGACTGGAAAAAAGCCATTATGTTTCTGTTTGTATAAATTGTACCGCCATCGAATACACGTGACCTCCTTCAACTATAACCCCAAATTCTATCAGTCTGGACAGTGAAGGAAAAACTCTTTACTTTTTAAGGCTGGAAATTAATGTATGCAAAATTCAAGTGCTATAGAAATTACACAGTTTTAACTTTGTGTAAATAAGAGAATTAATCCATTGCATTAGTTTGCTCACTTTTAGTTCCAACTCTGACTCAAAATGTTTAAATTCATTGCATTTGTCCTTGTATCTCCTCATAGTATTAGATTTTGTAATCATTTGAGCCATGAGTGTGTTAGATTTGTATATGGTCCTGGCTGAAGCTACAGAAGCCAGTAGTTCACAATTGTCCTGCATTATTATTCACAGAAATCAGTTTATTAAGTATGGGGCAAGTCCACATTTTAAAATGTAACTGGTTTTGTCCTTTCCACATGTGAAACATTTGGCTATTTGCGAATCAGGAAACATTCCCTGCGTATGAACGGTGCTGCACGCTCTGGTGTCTGAAACGTCTGCCTGCAGACGAACCAAAGTTCGATCGATTTTCCTTCGGTAGTGGCTCTGCAGGAAGCGGTGGTCACTACAGCAGCAGTTGTGGTGGTAGTAGTAGTTGCTGAAGATGTTACTTTGTCGGTCACAGCAAAGTAACCAGAGATAGTTAATTGCTGTCTGCCTTTTAAAGCCGATTTGTGACCATCGGACTGCATATGAGATTTAACGGCTCCATGTTGAGAACCATGTCCTAAATTCTTTGTCTTCTAGCCACTTTTGCTGAAATTTGCACTTACCCATTTCTTAGCAACATTACTAAATTTACATTCTCTGTTCTAACTCCTCCAGGTCCCAGCCGGAGGCAATTACCAAACTGGATCCGCGTGTATTTCACACCAATGTACATATTTTGCGACAGCAAATCAAAGTTATTAATTGTGAAGGCTATATTTAAAATAAATTGGTAATATTATTTTTTCAAAACTATCTAAAATTTTTAATGCCTGTAGGAATAACATTTAATGCTTTTTAATGCTATTTAAGGCCTTAATTTTCACAAAATCCATTTAATGACTTTTAATGCCGCGCGGAAACCCTGTGTCAACTTCACTTCTTCCTTCTGTGTACGACCAAAACAAAGGCCCCCCATAAATATGCCACATGCAGGTTAAGAAAACATTAGATAATTATTTTGCCTTTTTATAATACTACTTATAGTTAATACTACTTACTAACTTATCACTGGGTTCAAACAAATAAAGATGAAAAGTAGGCTGAGATCCTATCACAAAATTGACAAAAACAGGTACAGAGTGAACACATATACAATATGAAGTTGATGTGAATATGTTTTCTTTACACCATATTTTTTCTTTTTAACTGGTTCTTTAAGTGAGGGTTTAAGTGTGAACACCCTTTCTTGAACTTTCCTTCATGACAATTTTAGTTAACAGTTTATGTAAATAATCATATCACAGCTCAATAGCAATATTTCTCTAAATAATTTCAATATGATTTTTTTGTCCAAATCATTCAGCCCTACTAGTGGTCGACCGACATATCACAGAGGCAGAGAAATCTGATGATAATCTGACTTTTTAAATTATCGGCATCGACCAATAAATTATTTCAATACAAAAAGCTGCAAGGGGGCCAAGAACCACCTGCCTGCATGAGCCATCCAATAAATGCAAACGACCAATTGCAGTTCATAAACAGCACAGTTACTTATGTTACAAACAGGGGTTAATCTGGGATTTTTGAGGAGAGGGAACTCTAACATGGATTACATTTATGCCGACCTATCTCCTTTTTGGAGATTGGAACTGTTGGACCCCATCGACTTGCATTGTAGTGATATATTCACATCATGTATCCATAATATCTTTGTGTTCTGCCGAAGTCTTGCGATTTTGAGACGCATAGATGCAATTAAATGATAAGAAAATTATCATTTCTAAGTAAACTATTTCTTTAAGTTTATGTCATGGGTTATAGATATTCATCTTTTACCTTGGGAAGGCATCAAAGCAGTAGGTTTTACGGGTGTCGGGGAATGCTACACGCAGCCCGGACATGAGGGGAGAATGCAGGATCACTGCTGCACACTCGTATCGGGATGCCAGGTCTACTGTTGGCACTGTCCCTATGCTCTGACCATACAAGATAATGTTTTCCGGAGTGACGCCATACCTTCAGAAGGAAAGAGGGAAAGACAGAAAAAACAAATATTATGATCTCATTGTTTATCAATGCTTCAAAAATACGTGTGGCACAAATTTGGCATCTTCTTGGCTATGAGAGTAAACTTGTCTGAAGGTAGAAAATTACATCACAAGTAGGGCGGCACGATTATAGCAAAAATTATAATTGTCGATTATTGCTCTTGATATTGTAAATCGCGATTATTAACCGTGACGACACAAAGCAAGCAACCGTGTGGTTCTTCAGAGTAGCAGATTTCAATGGTGGATATGAGCTGCGCTCCAGTTTATTTTAAGCATTATATTGTATTGTATTTTATATTGTAATAATGTTTGTTATAGGTAAGGCAAATGAAAATTATTGTAAATTGATATCTATGTTATAGAATAAATTGAATTGTTGCTAAATTACTAAAATGATTAGTCCACGTACAGTAAATATGGCATATTCAATATTCAAACTTATTCAAATCTGATTTAAATTGACCAAGTTACTGCATTCAGTAAGCACTTAGGTGGCTAGACAGGGGACCATTCATCCAGTTAGATCTTCAATGGAAATCTTGTTCATGTAAGATCATCGTTAGATAATCTTAGGCCTCAGTGGTTGCACTTTGGAAATTAAAAACAGTCATTTGCGATCAGAGTTTGTGTGATTCGTGAAAATGTTAAATCTACCACTACCAGCTGCATGGCAAATAGGTCTTATAAGAACAGACGCAATAACAATGACGGTGATTCCTGAAATATGCTATTCATGACATATTCTTTGTTGGCTACACCTCCAAAACACACTTAGAACAGTTAAGCTGAATATTTTTTTTTTTTTTTTTTTTACAAATCAAATTTACATTGGCCTACTTATTAACATGACAAAACAAAACTTTTATTATATTTTTAATAAGTTGTACACAGAAATCGAGCAATGCGACAACCTCTCCCATTACAATGACTGCTGTCACTCACTGCAGTTTTACACTGATTGACGCTCCACACAATGTTCTGCACTCTCACGAATGCTCTCATTAAAAACATAGCTGTCTAATCAGCATAACAACTCAATTATTTACACAGCGTCTGTGCATTGATTAGAACAGGATCGTTTTAGTTTTGTCATGTTGCTCATTTGCAGTGTATTTAACATCTACATTCAAAGCGAGTGGTGCAATATGCAATGAATCCAAAATATTTACAAAGTAACTACTTTATAGTTTACAATTAAACTGGCGAATGTGAATTTAAACTTTCAGACCCAAATATAATATATAAAATTCTCAATTGATCAGTAGTCGTCAGAGACACATCGCCGTTTAAACCTGGTAGTAGCCTGTGTCTCAAAAATGTAACAAAAAGTTAAAAAATGTAATAAAAGTCGTTTGCATTAAAAAAAATTGTGTTACTTTGGATTATGTAATAACTTGTTACAAGTATTGCATTTATAATTTTCCCCACCTCTGAGAATTAATAAATTTAACTTGCTTCACTAGAATCATGCTTGTAAATTATCTTTGATTTTAGCTTTGAAAACCTTTATTACCTTGTAGCCTATGCTTTGTCGAGTGCTCAACATAAAAATAGATTGCAATATAGGCTTTCATTAATAGTGTTAAAGCAACAATTTACCATCTATGTTGGGTTATGCGTTTGCTCACAATTATGTTTTAAATTATTACAATGAATATTACAATTTACTATACAGTAGTAATATATCTCGAATCGCAGTTTCTTAAATTTGAGGCATCTAGTTAAATATAGGGATGCTCTGATCATGACTTATAACTCGATTGGTGATCGGTAAATTGACTGATCAAATAAACCGTATTGCTCGTATTGCAATAGACGCATGGTTCCTATAAGACTTGAGCAGCACTGTCATGGCATCAGAGAGTGTGGGGAATACTGGAGTGTTATGAGACAACAAACTTGATTCAGCAGTTAAGAACGATGCAGTGGGATAGGTATGGTGAATATAAAAAGTTTGTGTACTGTACTGTTAATGTGGCGTTTCACATGCGAAAAGGTAAAGGGAAAACAGTGAAATGGTGCTTATTCATGGCGGCAGCTTCTCAGTCTCTGCCGGGCATAGGTTTTTCAGTTATAACACGAGTTACAAGATGGTGTTATTCAAACATCGTTATTAAATATCTCCTGATTAAATGGCATTAACAAAAGTAGCACCGGTAGAGTCCAGAGACATGTGCTCTCTCCGCTTTCCAATCATCTCCTGCCCTTATGAGAGAGCACATATTCCCCTCATTAAAGTTCAAGAAGAAACACGTGAAAAATAATATATAAACTAAATGAAAAGGCAGCAAATATCACATTAAGTTTAATTTCACTTATGGGTTATCAGTTTGTCTTCAAGCTTAATTTTTTTATAGGGCTATCGTAATATATATTAATATATCTTAATATAGAGAATATTTTATTGTATTATATTGTCAATATAGCATTGATTTTAATGAGCCTTTTATTTGGCCTTTAAGTTTCATAGTGCATCAGTAACTGATTCATGAACTTTCGGTGCTGTATAATTAATCAAAATGACATAAAAATGGAGATATGATGATGATGATGATGATGATGATGATATGTGATTATTTAACTGCTTAAGTCTGCGATTAAAGACAGATGAACATGGTCTGTGCGTGCTTCAGAATTAACCGGTAATGCACTGATCTGTGTGCATGTGCGGCAGGGCTCATGGACATTTAGCACAGCTCACCTGCATTGTGAAGTACTGCTGGTTAAAGCATTTGAGCAATTCCAAACATTAGTAAACGTTATAAAGTTATTATACAAATCTACAAACACGAAACAGTAAAGGAGAGGTTGTCAAAAAAACATTGTATTTTCCATTTCATAATAAAAGCTCCCGGTGAAGGTGAAATAAACATGACTGCATGCAGTCAAAATAGAAAAGTAAATAGGACAGAAATATATTAATTTATTTAAATCTTATCCTGAAAATAATAATAATAATAATAATAATAATAATAATAATTCAGTATTATATTCTAATAATAATAAACTTGACTGGATTCCACAATAATAATTTAGTACTATGCAATATTCATCTGGTTTCCAAAAAAACTAATTAGGTAGTTTTTGCACACCTTGTGCATTCACAAAGAATGTTTTAGTAAAAATATATGAAGGTAAATAAGATTTTTATTAAGCTTTCTTATATGATTGTATGTTAAATATAAGTGTAAACATGCAATGAAAATAATTACATTTTACATTACAGTTCATTTAGTGAAAAACTGTGGGAAGCATGCCTAAATGTTTTAATATATGTGTATTTAACGCCTTTGAAATATTCATTCTACATGATGAAATGGACACTGATTAAAAAAAAAAAAGAAGAAGAAAAAAAAGCAATTCCAGAGCAAAAATGTATAGAGTAAATATATAAAATATTTTCAGTTTGCTGAAAAAAAAAAAAAAAGAAAAAGAAATTCTGAAGCCATATCGCCCAGCCCTAGATTCAAACTTTGCTAAGGAAATGTTATTGAAGGACAATAAGCACAATCGCAAAAACCATGAGTAAAGCATTTCATTCATGAATATTTCATATGTCATGACTGTGTGATAGTGCATGATGCCGAAACCTTGTTTACACAGGTCCGTCAACGCAACATATTGAGACCGTCTACACTGGGCATGTCGACACGAACTTCCTAAACCGTGTTTTTGTGTTGTTGCCAGTTACTACTGGCACTAGGGCTGCACAATTAATCTAAATATAATAGAAACCGGCGATATGACCTTGTGCAATTATTAAACTGGAAGGCCTGCGATTTAATTAAATAAATAAATATTCTGCTCCCTTCAAAGTTTATTTGAGCTGCTCTGTCCAGTATATATTAAAGGGATACTTCACCTCTGGGAAGATGAATGTGTATTTAAAATTGGTCATTTATATAGTATAAATGTGAAATTATTTTTGAATTTGAAGCATTCTAGACAGAGAAAAGGCAGAAAATGTATTTTTTACACATGTGGATGAAAGACAACAACTCCCAGAATGCACTTGCTTTGCTGCCCTTACGAGGCCATCCCAAACCACGCCTACCGGTTACAGGCGGCAGTATCTGAAAATATGATACAACTATGCAACATCGTGACTCTATAAATCGTGAGTTAGTTGATAAATTGACTGACTACGCGGGAAGAACATTATGATAATTCCGGGTGTCCAAACTCTGTACATGACGTCTTAGTAACAATAAAGAAAAATAAACAAAATACTCACTTTACACTAAGCCGTCCGTTTGTCCCTGCGGGCTTTGGCTGGTGTTTCCAATTTATCTTCGGGATCCTAAAATAAGTTTCCAGGACTCCCCTGTCCATGTGCGATACAAAACTTGGGTGCTCAGTTATACATGCTCATGTTATCGGTGCAGTTTCTTCAGCGGATTCAGCGATCTCGTCCAGTATCGCTGAAATTCGCGACAGCAATAGGACTCTCTATCTGTTTCCATAGGCGCACAGCGAGAGCACTGACACCACCAGTCCGCCCCAACTCGAGTCTGAATATAATTTAACACTCTCTTCCTCCTGCCTGCCAAGCAGGTTTTGCTCCCCTGCTACAGCAGCTGCTCCAGCCTCTGTTCATCGCAGTATTGCGGCACGTACGGGTAGCGCGAGCATCAGATTCTCGCAACAGATCTTCGAAATCCCCTTCTGCCATTTCAACTTCAAAACTACCTTCCGCCATCGTGATTAGTCTACTTGTATACAAACTTTCTACACAGAGCAAGAGCCTGTTTCTTAGCTTCTACAGAAAGATGGCTGACACTATCTTCACATTCTGTGAGTGATATCCCGCCCCATATGGGCGTGGTGAAAACATGCGGAATACTGGCTGTAGTTTTAAGCCTCTGGACCAAAAATCCTCCGATGACACAAAATGACGATTTTTGCGTCATCGGAGGATTTTTTCCAGACTAAAAATAAATAAATCTCTTGTCTCAGGGGGATATGGGGGGGGGGGAGCTCGGTAATTAGAAAATACTACTGGTTTTCTACTGATACAAAGCTTAATGCTAAATCCTGAAGTAACCCTTTAAGTTAGAGCATTGTTGGTGGTTCTGCACTCCACAACTCTCATGCTTAAAAGTGCTCCAAGTTCGGTTCCGTTTGCTTACGTGCACTAAACGCTTTATTTACACTAAACTGGTGCAACCTGCGTAAAGCGTTTATCTGCGGTAGCAGCATCGCAGTCTCCGCAAGGCACAGGTATTATAATAATAATGCGGAATACAAGATGGGGTATAATTGGGGTATAATAAACATCTTTATTAAATGATTGCGGAGCAAACAGCATTAACAGTAACATCTGTAGAGTCCAGAAACGTATCTTCCTCCATTCTCCTGTCATTTGTTTACCTCACGAGAGAATGCGTCGCCCTTATTACACTCCCCGTGGAAACAAGTGAAAGCAGAACTAATATTACCAACATCCAACGTACATATAATAAATCTATATTAAATATTTAGTTACTATACTATAATGCATTACTAAATTAAATTAAATAATGAATAAAAATAATTAAATGAAATGGTGACAAACTAACTTTCAATTTAAATGTAATTACACCAATGGGTTATCAGTTCAACTTCAGTTTGACATTAAGATTCATTCTTTAGGACTATCTTATATACAGTAAAGAATAATTTTTATGAGTCAACTAGTTTTTAAAACCTAGAAAAAAAGAGTAACATTTATATTTAAAGATTATATTTTGTGTTTATTGCATTATTCAATCATCCAACATTATTTTTGACAGCAAAAACTATGTTTTTACCAACAGGGACATTTAGTTAACAGTTACATTGAGCAGAAAGCTACATATAACCAGTTTTGACAGAGCTGCTGCTACTCTTTTTGCAATAGAACATGTGGAAAACATTACCATTATAATCACAGTTCAAATCGCAATCACAATATTTTTCTAAATAAATCGCAATATGACTTTTTGTCATACAGCCCTAAGTAGCACTCCCACATCCAGCGCCAAATCAGTGTACTGCTGACGTGCCACTAGGGATGCTTCCATGGTAGTCAGCATCATTAACTATAATGGGTTCTATTGCTTTATACGTGACCTGTCTGGTGTAGACAGGGTGTTCATGTTAACAGTTGTGCTTGAGATAAACAGTTTAATATATTCGGATGCAATGTGTTGGATATGTGTTGTGTGTAAACCCTGACATTTTGTTTTATAATGTCATTAATCTGGTTCATTCTCTTCCGATTGAGTTTCAAAAATGGCTCCGTTCAAGAGGCTGCAAGATGTTAGCCAATAATAACTGTGCGTTTATGTTGAGGTTTTAAGGAGGCGCTTATGCCAAAACAGAGCGTTTTAGAAAAAGGGCCAGAGACAGGGTGCAATGATCATATACAACACAATTATGACTGTTTTGATATAAAAAAATTTACATATGTATATATATTTCATGACCTTTTAACTCAAGCTAGTTACTGGCTGGTTGTTCATATGACAATTTTTATAGATATGGAATACAAGAAATAATATATATATATATATAAATTAAATATGCCATTAAATTTCTTGTTTAGCCTTTTTTTTTTTTTTTTTTTTTTTAAATAAAGCCTTGTTAGGATCAATTATTGGATTGGATTTATGTCTCTAAAAAGTCAGTGGTTAAATCCATGTCTCCTGAAAAGATATGATAGGTTGTGTGAGAATCAGATTTTAGTCAATTTTTGCTAGAAATTCTCCTCCCTACTCAGCATGTTAACTTTCACTTTCTTTTTCTTTTGTTTTTAGTGAATCACATTCTGCATGCATGTCACCATCTACTGGGCAGGGAGAAGCAAATATTTTCTAGCAAAAATTGACATGAATATTAGCATAATATTGATCTGTTAATAATATTGACCCACACCTATCATATCACTTCTTAAGACATGGATTTAACCACTGGATTAGGCTACTTTTATGCTGCCTTAATGTGATTTTTGGAGCATCTAAATTTTGGCATCCATTCACTTGCTTTGTATGGACCTACAAAGCTGAAATATTTTCTGAAAATCTTAATTCATATTCTGAAGAAAGTCACAGACATCTGGCATGGCATGAGTGTGAATAAATGAGAATTTTCATTTTTGAGTGAACCATTTCTTTAAGTAGCACATGGGTGGACACACGGTCCTCCTTTTGAGTAGGAATGCACAGATCCGATACCTGGATCGGTATCAGCTCTGAAGCTTTTAGATGGATTGGGTATCGGTCTGACAAGCCCGATACAAATCCGATACTGTGTGTTAGTCATGTTCGTTACTGTCAATCTCAAATAAATGACAAAAGAACCATAAAAACACAATTAAAAGTAGTTCATATGACTCATGATGCATTTTAGGGTGCTTTCACATTGGCAGTTTAGTTCAAAATGGAGCACGGTTCGCATGAAATATTGGTCAGGTGAAAGCGGTCATGCGGACCGGGGTGAGCACCATGGTACCGAACCAGAGACTACCTGTAGGAGATGGTCCGAGTTCGGTTGCAATGTAACTGTCGCGCGATTCACGTGAATGTGAAAGCAACTCTGACACAAGTGCGCAACCGTTCAGGAATTAAAGTAAACTCCGCATGCGTTTTAGCCGATGACGGCATCATTATTTTCGACAACACACAAGGATCAACACATTCCTGAAAGTCCCAAAAAAGTAATGACACCACAATGACAAACAAGTACAATCAACACTATAAATACTGTCTGTCTGTCTATACACCTTATAAATACAATTATAGGTTATAAATATAGGGTTATATAGGAGATGACAGATGAATAACTTCACCTTGGACACGAGTGTAAGCGTGCAATGTAAACAAAGATGCAAATGAATTCCTCAAAAAACGCTGTTTGTGAGCACCAGCAAGCCACCTTCCCTGGACATCTGATGAGTTACGCCATGAAGCGCACATACACACAGTTGTCGTTCAATCTGCTGTGCATAATGCCACCAAAATATATATATTTTTTTTTTTTAAAAAAGTATGTCGAGTCGCGTTTGTTCACCATGAATGCTTGTGATGATGTAAGATGAAAGCAAATGGACCGGGGTTCAATAGAATCAAACGAGTGTGAAACCAGACCAACGCTGCGGGGGGCACCGGGAACAAATCGCACTCGGAATCGGGACGCACAACGTGCCCAGTGTGAAAGCCCCCTTATTCAAAGCCACTTGAAGACATGCAATAGCTCTGTGAATCACAAAAGGCTGTAATGCAACTCCAGTGCATCAGTGAATGGCGCTGCTCCGATTACACACACACACACACACACACACACACTCACTCACTCTCGCGGCTATTTTTAGCCTTCACGCGGTGTGCGATTTGAGCGCTACTCATGAACATCTCAGATGTAGATGCTCAATAGTTCGGTTCACTTATAATATGCATTTAGAATGGCACTAGAGGTGCCTTTTACCAGAATTTTAATAAGCGAAAGAACCTTCTGCGAAGGAAACTTCCTGGAGAGTTCAGAATGTCAAAATAAAAGTGTGAGGGTTTAAAAGTGAAAGGTGCACGATTGAGATATATTACTATATATTACCATTATAATATTTTTATTTGTTTGCAAATGATAGTCATATTTAAGTTGAATGGTTTCCAAAAAATAACTGTGAATGAAAAGTGAACTAAATTGAACACAAAAAGAGATCTGAATCCTTTAAAGTCCAGATACAAGTTGCATTTTTTTGCAAAAAAATGCTTCTTTTCTACTGATGACTTATACTGGAATTACTGTTCATTTTGCTGCGTTATCATGTATACTAGTTAATAATAAAGTGTTTCTTAATAAGCTATACATTTATATTGAAATAATGTATAGTTAGAGTGTTTCTTTACATATTAAAGAGAACACCCAATTAGTTCTACACAATAATGTAAAGATATTCTAAACCGATTATGCAAAAAAAAAAAAAATTGTATGGGATTGGGTGATACTGAGATTTCCAATATCGGAAGAGAAAAAGTGGTATTGGTGCATCCCTACTTTTGAGATACAATGTTCCACATTGATTTAGTTCTTGTATCTTTTAAGCCCAGTAATATTTCTCATGTTCAAATGTTCTCATTCTAATGTATGATGCACAATTATCTGAAGTTTGTGACTGGTGGAATGTTCTGGCTGAAAAATTCCTCTACAAAGATTGACACTTTTCTATTAGGTATTAGAAAAAACATAAAAGGATAAGCATAATTATAAATTATTTTATCATCTCTATTTCCTGGTAATTTATTATTCAAATTAACACTCTCCACCTCAGGTGTAGCTATTATTAAAAAAAAAAATTATAAAAAAAAAAAAAACATTATTACAAATATTATTATTAAATATATTATATTACATTAATACTTTTAAAGCTACTCAAGTTATTCAGCCAAAAGTAGTGAGTGGTTTTCTCATTTCCTTGTTATTGTTGTTTGATTAATAGCCTTTATATGACATAGCCTACTAGACAGTGCTCAATTCGGTTACATGTATACGTAAAATCCAACATTTGATATATCCAACAACATACGTTCACTTTTGACCAAACCGACTGTGTTTACATTAATGCTTCATCAAGACTTATTGAATTATAAAGTGTATTTGATACACTTGCGATCGCAACAGCGCTAAAACATTAGCACCTGTCAATCAATCAGCATGCAGAGACAGACGTCAGAAAATAAATACAATCTTTTATATTTTATCTAGATCAACCAACCAGTGCTCTTGCTATCGATGTAATGATCACCCCTGTTCTAGATGTAGAACATAGGCCAAGTATAGAAAATTACTCAATTTTATCATCGATATCGCAGACATCTTTCTCTTTTTTCATTTACACATCAAGATTGTTTTAAATCGCACAACCCTTTTGACACCATTGCATTAATGTCTAGTATCAACCCAATATTCTCAGTGATAGAGAGCTAATTTAGAGGCTATATTATAGACAGAATATAGTAAGCAGAAATATGAAATTCACCTCAATAAGTTTCTTAAAATTAGATGCAGGATTAATGCTGATATCTGGCTTGAACAAGTTAAACTCACATGACACAGTCAAGCAACTGGCCTTTTTCACTACGAAATGCCCTTTCAGGTGCAGCAGCGATGTTCAGGTGTAAACTGTGCTTGAAGCATCCTCCACATCCATAACAGTTGGCGCTGGATCTGCAGCTGTCCTTCAAGTTTTTTTGTGTGATTTGATTTGACAGGAGTCATGAGACTCTCCCTGGCCAATCATGTTGATGGATAAAAATAAAATCAGGAGAGAGAAGCAGCAAACACAGATGGTGGGTAAATAGCACATTAAATGTACAGTTACAGCACTTAAAACGTACTGAAGTAAAAGTATATAATTTAACTACTTTTAAGTACAATTCTTTGGAAAAAGTAGTTCATTACAATAATGTGAGTATTTGTAATTAGTTACTTTACACCCCTGTATATCTGCTATGAAGAAATCTTAAAAAGCATCTCATCATTTGGCAAGAGATTGCAGAGGACAGTAAATCCAAACAGAATGACATTTCAAATTTTTAAACCATTCTTCCTCAAAAGTACTAAAATAATTACTGGAATCGTTACTTGAACCATTAAGGAACCAGAATCGTTAAATTCCTTACGATTCCCATCCCTAGACAGAAGCATCTCTATGATGCCTTAAAATGCACTCTAAAATGGCCATAGTTCACTGGCCATTGAAACAGAGCGACAGTATCATTAGACTTCACACCAACAAACCAAACCATGCATATTTTCATCCATCACTCAAATTTAGACAACATATCCACTGCAAGGTGTGTGCAAACAAATTATAAAAATAATTATATTTAAAAAATAATTAAGCCTAGACATTTTGGCTGCAAAAATCTATTACTCTTTCACTCATCTTTTTTTTTTTTTTTTTATTTAAGTTTTTATTACAGTAATTATAACATTTCCTTACATTTGGATGGTACCTGAAATCTTAGTCAAGACATTCAACATTTGAATATATTGGCTGAAAAAACCTAAAAAAAACCCCAAAAAAAACAAAACAAAAAAACAACAGTAAAACAAATTTTGTGAAACAGATATTTCATCTATCATAGTATCCAAAATTATAAAAAACAAAAAGGGGGACATAAAAATCATCAGTTGTAGTAACAATATAATATGTTGCAAGGCAATGTCAGCCATCACAATATTACAGCTTTTTTATGTAAATTCAATAAGTGATATAGTTATATATGTATTACTCTGCCTGTAGATTGAGTACCAGATCCAATCATTTTTTTTTTTTTCCTTTAACTATATACAAAAGAAAACAGGGAGGATGATACATTTGACTCCAGAGGTATTCTCAATCCCAATATTAGTATTTATTTTTATTCCTATCATTTCTTCTTTCATAACTTATATCCTTCGTATCTCTATTTGTTCAATAATTCTTAAGGTTTCCCTACTTTTCTTAAAAAATATTCATAATTTCTATACAAGGTCTGGTCTAAGTGGGAGAATGTAATCTATCCATTTTCCCCATAGCTTGACAAATTTCTCAGACTGTAGTCAAAGATTCATTGTTAACCTCTCCATTGTGTAAATTTCGTACATAATTCCCAGCCAATCGTTAATTCCTGGTGTTTCAGGTTGCAACCATTTTCTAGTTATAGCTTTTTTGCAAGCTATCAACAGAATTCTCATTAAATATTCATCAGATTTGTCCCCTGATTTAAGATTTATAAGACCAAAGTATAGAGTTAAAAAACTAAATTGGATGGGTTCCCTGAATATACTTTCTCTTATGGATTTCTTGCCAGTATTTCTGAACTTTAGAGCATTCCCAGAATATATGGCTATGATTGGCTTCATTCGAGCCGCACATTCTCCAGCAGTTTGCACTTTTGCTTTGATATCTCTTCTGCTCAGGGGTGAGGAAAAATCTAGTGACATTTTTCCAACCAAATTCTCTCCAGGTTGAGGAATGTGTTGTCTTCCACTGTGATTTAAGTATATTTGCCCAATCTTCCTCTAGGATTTCCAGATTTCCTTCCATTTCCCATTTTTTTTTAATATATTGGGTATTTTCTAATTTTCTTTCTTTCTTGTAGACTTTTATACAATTTTGTACTTATTTTAGTCATGTCACCCGTTTTATAAATTGAAATAAACATTGTAAGAATATTGTTTTCCTTGTCTTTATATTCCCTTATAATATTATTAATTTTATGTCTTATTTGTAAATACCTATGAAAATCCTTATTACATAGCAAGTGTTCACATTTGAGTGTCTCAAAATCCAACACTTGTCCTTTATGTAAAAACGTACAGTATGCTGTGAGGCCTTGTTTAGTCCAAGCTTTAAAGCTATCGTCTATAGTATTTGGAGCAAATGTTGAATCATAGGCGGGCCATCTCAATATTGACACCAGGTCTATCAAATTATTTTTTTTAATTGTATCTTGCCAAATCTTTAATAAGTTATTTGTCCACGGATTGAATTCTTGTATATACATTTTAGTCAAATGTTCATCTGCCATTATAGCCTGTATTGGAGGTCTTTTAAGGTCAGCATTTTCTATTTCTTTCCATCTGGCTTTAAAATCTGGATTACATAGGCATAATAAAGGTCGTAATTGGGCTGCACGATAATACTCTAAACACGGCAAGGCAAAGCCACCTTTTTCTTTCTTTAGTTGTAGTGTCTTAAATTTTATTCTTGGTTTTTTTCCCTTGCCATATAAATCGGGATATCAATCTATCCCATTCAATAAAGTTTTGTTTACTTATCTCTATTGGAAGTGTTTGGAAAAGATACAAAAATCGTGGAAGTATATTCATCTTAATTGAATCAATTCTACCATGTAATCCTAGATATGGCAGAAGATTCCATCTAGCCAAATCTGATTTCATTGTAGAATATAGTGGCTTGTAATTTACTTCAAATAGACTTGTGATATCTTTGGGTATTTGAACCCCTAAATATTTCAAATAGTCCTCTCCCCATTTAAACTTAAATTTTCCCTTCAAATAACTAGATGGTTGGCAATTAAAAGTTAAGACCTGGGTTTTTTGTACATTTAATTTATAGCCTGATAAATCACCAAATAAAACTAATGTTTCCATCAAAACATCTAATGATTCGTTTGGTTGTCCTAAGTAAACTAATATATCATCAGCGAAAAGTAATAGTTTCTGTTCTTCTCGATTTATGTCTATTCCCTTAATATTTCTATTTTGTTTTATATATTGGCTTAATGGCTCTAAAAATAAAGCAAACAAAAGAGCGGAACATGGACATCCCTGTCTACATGATCCTTCTAAGGTAAACGCTTGTGAAAGATTTCCATTAACTTTAATTCTTGCTGTTGGTTTATAGTGCTTGGAAGGCTCTAATAATAGTGGTATGGAATCCAAACTTTTCTAATACCTTATAGAGATACAGCCATCTAACTGTATCAAATGCTTTTTCTGCATCTAATCCCAGAAACATAGAACTGATCTTGTGATGCTGTATATGCCATAGGATGTGTAAAGTATGTCTAATGCTATCTTGTGTCTGTCTTTGACGAATAAACCCTGTTTGGTCTAACTGAATAAGATTAGGCAATATAGTCTCCAGTCTTTTAGCCAAAATCGATGTGTATATTTTATAATCTATGTTTAAAACCGAAATTGGACGATAATTTTTACACTCTAATTTATCTTTTGCGTCTTTAGGAATAATTGTTATTGTAGCTTCCCTCCAGGAAGGGGGAATCTCCCCCTTTTGGAGAGCCCAGTTGCACGCAGTTTGAAGTCTTGGGACTATCTGTTCTCGAAAGCTTTTGTACCATTCAGATGTGTATCCATCTGTCCCCGGGCTATTGTTAGCTTTCAGTCTTGCTATTGATTTATTTATTTCCATTTCTGTAATTTCTTTTGTTAGACTAGCATTCTGCTCTTCAGTGACTTCTGGCAGGTTTAAGGAATTAAGAAAATTTTCTATATGCTGTTCGTTTTGCATTGTTGGTTGCGAGTATAAAGTTCTATAGTAAATTTCAAAACTCTGCTGTATTTCTTTCAATTTATAATGTATGACCTTGGTTTGAGGGTTTCTTATTTTATAGATTGTTGAGTCTGCTTGTTGTTTTCTTAGTTTATATGCTAAGAGTCTCATAGACTTGTTTCCTGATTCATAATAGTTCTGTCTTAGAAATATTAGCTTACGTTGAATTTCCTCTGATGATATGTCATCTAACTCTTTCTGTAATCTTTCAATTCTCTGTTTTTCACCAGGATCGTTTGTTCTTTTATGAACCCGTTGAGCCTCTTTCAGTTGTGTTTGTAAATTTTCAATTTTCCCTCGTCTCATTTTCTTTAGTGAAGCAGTATGAGCAATAATTTTCCCTCTTAAGACTGCTTTAAAGGCATCCCATATAATTGTTGGTGATACTTCTCTATTATCATTTTCTTTAAAGTAAGATTCAATTTCAGTTTTCAGATTTTCTTTCACATAAGGATTATTTAGTATACTTGAATTCAGCTTCCATAGGGTTGTTCTTATACTATCATTAATATTTATTGTCATTACTATAGGTGCATGATCTGATATATCAATTGTTCCAATGTCACATGACTGGATTCTATGTCTGTCTTTAAGAAAAGTAAAGAAGTAATCAATTCGACTGTACGTTGAGTGGGGAGCTGAAAAGTGTGTGTAGTCGCGTCCAGTTGGATAAAAATTTCTCCAAATATCAATGATACCACTTTCTCTTAACATGTTATTGACTTTCTTGCTCACCCGGTTTTGAAGTACAGGATTTTTCCCTGAGTAGTCCAGTTTTGACAAGCGAATATTCATATCTCCTCCACATATAAGTATCCCCTCAGATTCTGTAGATATCATATTAAATATTTGTCTGAAAAAAGACCATTGACTACCCGGAGGGGCGTAGATGCTAAGTATAGTTACTGAAAACCCATTTATTCTCCCTTTAATAAGGATAAATCTACCTTCTTTTATCTTTCTTTTCTGATAAATGCTCGAAAGTTACTTGATTTGATATAAGAATCGCAACCCCCCGTCTATGTCCAGATTTATAAGAAGCTGAGAATAAATATTTAAATCCCCCTTGTTTAAGTTTCAGATGCTCAGTTTCATTTAAATGTGTCTCCTGTATAAGGGCTATTTGAGTTTTTTCTTAGTTTAGAGAGTATTTTTGTCCGCTTTTGAGGGTTTAATATACCATTAACATTGAAAGAGACAACTCTCAGTCTCTGCATATTGGTCTCCATCTAAAAATTGTACTTAATACCTGTACTTTTACAATATCCATTTTCTGTCCAACATCCTCTTGGCTGCAATGAACGTCAGCCACAAAACAATGCAAAGTAGAACAAAGAACATACTGTATAATGAACATTATAAGAATCTAAATCCAAAATTTTAGGACTTCCAGAAGTGAGGTTCTAAAAATAACCCTTAATGTGTTTGGGAAGATCAGGTTTGAGGAGGGTGTCTCTCTTTTCACCACCGAGGGGCCCTCCAAGATCACCTTACAGTGATAATCACACATCTCTTCTGGCTAGTGAGTCTCGCGGTGCTCCCGATACTATTTTCTCGATTTAACAGACATTTTAATGACAATAAAAAAAAAATTAAAATGAACACAAATAAATCCACTTTGTGTATCTGAGTCTTGAAAATCTAAAGGTGCAGGTCTTGGTTCTCATAACGAAAAAATAAACAAAATGTCCCGGCGAATCAAACACTCAACTAAGTGTACCCGAGTTTGCCTACAATATGAAGAAATTCAGCCCATGTTGTGAACTCGTGCTTATCTGGCAAAGAAAAAAGAAAAGAAAACGGCACTTTGTTCTCCGAGTGCGTTCGTGTCAGTAGGTTAATTATCTTCCGCGGGTTCACGATCACGTCTGAATTGTTGGAGTTTCTCTACTACCGACTGGTCTGCTCGTCTCCTACGTTCTCTTCTATTACTGCTGCTTCTTCCTCTTCGATCACTCGTTGACCACGTCATCTTCTGGATTTTCTCCATCAGCGTCTCCGGCTGCTTAATTACTGCAACAGGTAATCCCCTCTCAGCCATGTCTCGCGTCGCTTCTGTAGCAGAATTGTACATGCATACTCCATCTTCATAGAAGACCCTCATTCTGGCACGGAAGGGGGTTTGGAAGCGTATCCCCTTTTCTTTTAAAATTTTCTTTGCCTCCGTGTATTCTCTTCATTTTTTCAACACTCCTGACGCATAATCATGATCAAAGTTTATTTGCTTGCCCCTCCAAACAAACCCTTTGTTTTGCCACGCAGTTTTGACGATTTCTTCTTTTGTTCTATAGTCCAGAAATCTCACGATGATAGACCGCGGCGCTGATCCAAAAGGTGGAATAGGGTTAAGAGCTCGGTGGGCTCTCTCAATCTGCAGATTCATGTCCGTAGGAAGGTTCAAATTTTCTGTTAGCAACTGTTCAATAAAGGCCTTCATTGATGAGTGTTTTTTCTCAGATCCTTCGGGTACGGAGTAGATTCTTATGTTGTTGCGCCTGTCGCGTCCTTCCTGGTCAATTATCTTTGCTTTGAGTTGGCCGTGGAGTTTTATTATCTCCGTCATCACCTCTTCTGTAATCTGTATTCGATCCTCCATTGTTGTTATCCGTTCTTCCGTTTTGTCAAGTCTTTGGTTCGCTCTGTTGATGTCTTCTTTGAGCTCTTTCTTGTTGTCTTGACGGAACTCTTATTTCTCTAAATATCGTCTTCAAATCCACTTCCATGTCCCCGTCTTCCTCACTATGATTAGCTAACGATTCGGCGTCATTAGCCTCGGGGGCTTCTTCCATAATCTGTACTGTTTTCTTACCTTTAGCTTTATTTTGTCTGTCTTTTGTCATGGCCCTAGACTTTTCCAAGTCAATTAGAGAAAATAACTTTGAGTAATTTTATTTGCTTAGGCCCTTTTCGACACTTAGTCGGGAGCAACTCGTTCTCACGCTGCCATATTGCTGTTGTCCAAACCGGAAGTCCTCCATCTTTTACTCTTTCAATGAATACTGGCGGCCAAACGTTTGGAATAATGAAGACATTTGGTACTTTAATTCACCAAAGTGGCATTCAACTGATCACAAAGTATAGTTAGGACATTACTGGTGTAAAAACAGCATCATCACTATTGGAAAAGTCATTTTTGATCAAAACTAGACAGGCCCCATTTCCAGCATCCATCACTCCAGCACCTTATCCTTGAGTAATCATGCTAATTTGGACCTAGAAAATCACTTGCCATCACTTGCCAAACACAGTTGAAAGATATTTGGTTGATTAAATTAAGCTTAACATTGTCTTTGTGTTTGTTTTTGAGTTGTGTTTGTTTAGATTCTGTTGAGTCATGGTGATCAGTTAGCACTTTCTAGGTGCTAACTGATCACCATGTTTATATAGAATTTTTTTTTTCAATGAATAAATACTACCTACTGTAGCTTTAAGAATTTCGTGCTCTAACCATTCTGAAAAGCAGGGTACAAACTAGGGATGTCAGTGTGGCACGGCGGAGAGCGGGGCCGGGTCGTGACTCGACACGCCCAGTCCCGTATTAGGCTAATCAAGCCACCGAGAGGGATAAAGGCCGATCGCAGGGAGAGAAAGATCCTTAGGGACATGTCCATCGTCCTGTGTGTTTGTCTTTTGAGTTTTTCATTAAAACTATTATTTGTATGTCAAGCCAGTTTCTCACCTCCTCCTTGCCCATCCTAACCCCGCGTTACATTGGTGCCGAAACCCGGGAAGGAGGAGGGATGCCCATCGCAGAGTCCTCGACACTGCCGTCCACCCAGGGGAGCGCCGCTGCCATCTGCCGGGTGACGGAGTGGCGCAGGGGCGAGTGGGGACTGGATTCCCCGACCACCTGGAACAAGGGAGCCGCTGCCGTGGCGGAGGAGTGCCCTGCCATCCCCAGAGACGCAGAGGGGTCGAGCGAAGACCGCTGTCCGCGAGGGGAGGAGGGAAGTAACTCCCCGACCGCCCGGAGTGGTAGGGCCGATGCTAGGGGCAGAGGTATGTCTCCACACGTTGCCAGGAAAGCGGAGGGGCGTTCTGTCCACTGGGGGTCGGAGATTGACTCCGGTTCGCCCGGAGAGGAGCGGCTGTCGTCCGCCGGAGAGTGTGGAGGAGTGTTCGAGGACCATGCGATGGTACATCAGAGAACCTGTGAGTGAGCTTTTTCTCTCTCTCTCCTCCCTCCCTCTCTCTCTCTCTCTTTCGCACCGTGTTGGCCTTTTCCCTCGCCTATGTAGTTTTTTGTTGTTGTTGTCTTCCCCTGCTGTCTTCCTCCCAGGTCGAGGAAGGCGGGGATAACCAGCCGGCAGACAGGTCGTAGAGCACGCCCCTCCCCAGGGAAAGGGGGGGGGGGGTGTGTACGTCATGCCGGTGGAACCCCGGTCTGAGGCAATGCCGGGAGGAGTGTGGAGTGGAGGGGGGTGGGACCGGGCTGGAATGTTGCACGCCCGGTCCCCAATCGGGCTGATGGGGCGCCCGAGGGATAAAGCCGGCCGGTTCGAGAGAGAGAGAGAGATCAATCACTGACATGTCCGTTCTGTGCTTGTTTGTGCTTTTTGTTTTAAGTTCTTTATTAAAATATTATTTACGATGACAAGCTGGTTCTCGCCGCCTCCTTGCCCATCTTAACCCCGCGTTACAGTCAGTTTCAGCTTTTTATCTTTTAACGTTACCTCAGACTGCTAACGATAGCTACACTGTAAACCCGGATTTAATATCCAATTAAAATTTTAATTACAGTGTACTTAAATAATTTAAGTTTGATTGCATTACTATAAAATGTAAGTATATTCTACTAATTTGTAGACCAATTTGAATGTGTGAATAACTTTAAGTTAAATGGCTTAAAATTATTAAGTTTTTGTCCTGACCACACCTCCGACACTTGAAAGTCATATATGTCATGCCTAGACATTGTACCTCATAGTTATGATTTTAGATCTCATAAGATACTATATTATAATTCTGACTTATGTCATAATGACTTAGTATTTCATAATAATGAGAACAAGTCCCATAATTAAGACATCCGTTCTCATAATAATGACTTCAAGTTATGTCCAGTCATTATAAAATCAAAGTCATAATTATGAGAAAATTATGTCATTATTATAAGATATGTTCTCATTATTATGACACTATGAGACAATTTTTTTTTAAATTGGCGGAAACGGGTTTCCATATGTCTATGGAAAAATGTATTTCTGAGAAATCACAATTTTCTGTCGATTCTGTATGTCTAAAGGTACCACATACTACAGTAACTACGATCGCTGCATAAGTTACTACGGAGACGACTGCTAGATCCGCAAAATATATTAAAATACATTCCGTATTATATTATATTTTTGTTGAAGGTAGCGGCTGCATCTTTTAACAGAATACAGTGATTGGCAGATTGTTGAGGCAATGCACGTTGGGAACGTGAACGCATACCTCGCCAGCCCATCCCCCACACTAACGTCTCTGACGCTGGGTCGCTGCTGAGTCGTCAGGCAACGCCATTTTCTCGTGATTGCAAAAGTGTGCGCGAATTCGAGGAGCTGTTGGTGAGAAGTTGGAAAGTTTGTTTTAACCAGTTCGACATAAATTTTTTCGCTTGTTAAATTTTTATTTTTCCTTTTTTCCATTGAGGGGATGTTTGTGAGCAGTGAAAAACTTTGTTAGAAACTGTTCGATGGGACATTTTTCACCTGTTAGCTAGCTACTTTTATCTTTTGCGTGCTGCGGACACCACCATGCTTGAACCCCCGCCCGGTGACTTTGACAGACATTTTTCGTCTGTTAGGGACATTTGTCATCTGTTAGCTTGTTACTTTCCTCCCTTGCGCGCTTAAACATCTGCTCGGCGACGCACGATGTGCCGCACACCGTGTTTCCAGCGGAGGAGTGAGGAGGGCGACAGGAAGAGTGCAGAACCACGGTCTACTGAATTTGGTGAGTGCATTTAAGTTAACGTTAGCAACCACATTGTATTTTGACACTGCTATTGATTGAAATAAATGTAATTAATGGTTTAAATACAAAAACAGTAGCTACTGGATGTAACTCCAGTTTTATCTTGGTTCATAGCTCTCTAACAGGCTTTTCTATGATTAACTTGTTTTGTATTGCAGGTCACAGGAAGAGATGCTTTGGAAGTCTAAGTTTTGTTCTTATAACTGTGAAAAGAGAGCACAGCTCTTTAAACATTTTAGGCTCAAACATGGAAGTCATGCAAGAATGGAACAATTTCCTCATTTACATCAGAAAGGTTTATGTACATTTAAATCACTAAATGCACTAAAAGTACACTTTTCCCGCCTTCACACCAAAACTCCAGATCAGCAATCAAATTAACCTGGTACCAGTTAAGTTTTGCTTTCTGTCATGTGGGTTTGCTGAGTCATGTTCTGAGGCTGATTACTTTATTCATGATTACTTTATGACATACTGCACATTTAAAGTAAACCATAATGTCAGGTGCCTTATAAATACTGTAACTTTGATAGCAGTGTCTACTCTAGCCAATGCATGTATATCAAGGTGCAGTGAAAAGAGCACAGAGGCATCATATATATATATATATATATATACACACACATACACACACACACACACACACACACACTCACCTAAAGGATTATTAGGAACACCATACTAATACTGTGTTTGACCCCCTTTCGCCTTCAGAACTGCCTTAATTCTACGTGGCATTGATTCAACAAGGTGCTGAAAGCATTCTTTAGAAATGTTGGCCCATATTGATAGGATAGCATCTTGCAGTTGATGGAGATTTGTGGGATGCACATTCAGGGCACGAAGCTCCACATCCCAAAGATGCTCTATTGGGTTGAGATCTGGTGGGGGCCATTTTAGTACAGTGAACTCATTGTCATGTTCAAGAAACCAATTTGAAATGATTCGAGCTTTGTATTTATGCTGCTGGAAGTAGCCATCAGAGGATGGGTAAATGGTGGCCATAAAGGGATGGACATGGTCAGAAACAATGCTCAGGTAGGCCGTGGCATTTAAACGATGCCCAATTGGCACTAAGGGGCCTAAAGTGTGCCAAGAAAACATCCCCCACACCATTACACCACCACCACCAGCCTGCACAGTGGTAACAAGGCATGATGGATCCATGTTCTCATTCTGTTTACGCCAAATTCTGACTCTACCATCTGAATGTCTCAACAGAAATCGAGACTCATCAGACCAGGCAACATTTTTCCAGTCTTCAACTGTCCAATTTTGGTGAGCTCTTGCAAATTGTAGCCTCTTTTTCCTATTTGTAGTGGAGATGAGTGGTACCCGGTGGGGTCTTCTGCTGTTGTAGCCCATCCGCCTCAAGGTTGTGCGTGTTGTGGCTTCACAAATGCTTTGCTGAATACCTCGGTTGTAACGAGTGGTTATTTCAGTCAAAGTTGCTCTTCTATCAGCTTGAATCAGTCGGCCCATTCTCCTCTGACCTCTAGCATCAACAAGGCATTTTCGCCCACAGGACTGCCGCATACTGGATGTTTTTCCTTTTTCACACCATTCTTTGTAAACCCTAGAAATGGTTGTGCGTGAAAATCCCAGTAACTGAGCAGATTGTGAAATACTCAGACCGGCCCGTCTGGCACCAACAACCATGCCACGCTCAATTGCTTAAATCACCTTTCTTTCCCATTCTCACATTCAGTTTGGAGTTCAGGAGATTGTCTTGACCAGGACCACACCCCTAAATGCATTGAAGCAACTGCCATGTGATTGGTTGATTAGATAATTGCATTAATGAGAAATTGAACAGGTGTTCCTAATAATCCTTTAGGTGAGTGTATATACAGTATATATATATATATATATATATATATATATATATATATATATATATATATATATATATATATATATATTTTACATACATGCATACATATACACACACACACACACATCTGGGAGTGGTTAACATTGTGTGACCCAAATCATGTAGTGTTGGGAGTCATAGATGGGGGTCATTTGACCAATGGCTTATACGTTGCTATGTTTTACGCTTCAGGTTTATTACGAGTTCAACAGAGTGGTGGGGAAAAATCTCAGAGAGAACTTCTTTGATGCACTTGACCGTTTCTCTCCAAGCCTGATGGACCTCTTCAGGAAGAAGAAAGGCCTCACCGGCAAGCATCTGTCTGAACTTTTACGTCAGACAAAGGTGGGTTGACTTGTCTACATCAGTCTAGTCCATTTCTTCCCTATCTCCATTCCTCTCCTTTGCCTTTCCTCTCTCTCCTTTCTTCTCATCTCTACTTTTCTCTCCTTTGCTCTCCTCTCTCCTCCTTTTCTCCATTTTCCTCTCCTATCTTGTCGTCTCCATTCTTAAAGGGATATTTCACCCAAACATTCTGTCATTTACTCACCCTCATGTCATTCCAAACCAGTATGACTATCTTCTGTTGAACACAAAAGTTTGTGGCACCAATGTTGTTTGGTTATCAACGTTCTTCAAAATATCTTCTCTGTGTTCCACAGAAGAAAGTCATACAGGTTTGAAATGGTGAGAATTGTAATTTTTGGGTGAACTATCCCATTAAATCTCTTCCTTTCATCTTTTTTTCTCATTTTCATTTGTCTTCTCCACTTTGCTCTCCCTGTTTTCTTGTTTCATCTCTTCTTTCCTTTACCCTTCTCTCCTCTCCCTTTTCTCTCTTCTCTCCATTACTTTTGTGTCATCTCCTATTGTCCTGGCCTTTACAGTCCTGGAAATTTGCAGTGAAGTCAAAGAATTGTGGGGACGTTTGGGAATGTAATTAATAAATGTGAGTATCCTTAGCAAACTGTGTTGTACAATATGTGCACTATCTTCCAGACCACTGAGCCAACAGACATTAGGTGCCTTTGTCTTCGGGGACTGCCGGTCATTTTGGGGGATGATCCTTCTGCCTTCTTCAAGAACTGCTGCATAAGTAATTAATTTTTTATAAATGTTGCAGGTACATAGTTATTATTATTTATTTATTTTTATTTTAAGCCATTGGTGAAGACTGTCTGCTACTAATTTTCAGAGTAATTTAATCAGCATTCAGTGTTTCCCAGACTTTTATTTTATGGTCAAGCAAATTTTAACTAAATGCATTTTTGAATATCCGTATTATTGATATATGACATGACAAACTGAAAAGATTTGACTATAAATTCAGTAAAAGTGGGCTCAAATTAACTTTTTTTTTCCTCTGCTGTTGCAGTACAAATGAAAGAAAACATTTTGATTCATGTCTTTTGAATTTGAAGGACATTTCTGCCATAATTGGATATATACATTAAAAGTATTGGTTCCAAAACTGTGCACTTAATATGGTTTGGTAGCTTGGCAGCTCAGGAGAACTTACTTTTCAAGATTTCATCACAGAAACTTAAGGTGTATGACTACCTTTACATTCGCCTAATTTTTATTACTTCACTGTCACCAGTTGGAAGTTACACATATGTCTTGTACATGAGTTTTGGGTCTGCTTGTTGTTAAATCCTGGTTATGCCAACAAGTGCACTCAAAACTCCTGTTTCAGTTTGGGATCCAAAGACATCTGCAAACTTTCCACTGGTGACAGTAAAGTAGTTTAAGAAAATGTACTTGGCGTCTCACGATTCTCAAAAATGTTTTATGGCAACATAGATGTTTCTGGGAACCGTTTTTCCACATCTTTTGAGAATGACTGAGGCTGAAATTGGGTAAACTCTCCATAGGTGCTAATCTACAAAACCATATTTGGTTTTGCAGTCAGTACTTGAAAGATCCAAATATGGCAGTTGATAAGTCAATTTAAGACTGGGATTGTCCTTTTAATAATTACTTTTAGTGCAGATCATACTGTCGGAGGAACATTTTGGTGGACAACATGGAATTATCTATCTGTTTCTTTCTCTGTTAGGATGTAAAACTGACTAGGACTTGTACAATTAGACTCCAGTGGCAATCCTCTGTTAATCAAGAAAGTCCTAAACTAAACCCATCCAGAGTGGGGATCATCTTGTAAGGGAGTTTGGTAATGGGTGAACTGGCCAACCTGCCTCTGGCCTTCTGTGTCCTTTTCAGACAGATTTATGCCCTGCACCTGGACTAACCCAAGTGCATGAAAAACACTTTCTCCTTTATTTTGCAGGTAATGCTCAACCTGGGAAAAGGTGAGCTGACACCCAAAATTCAGTCTTTGAAAAATCAGCTTGCAGTGTAAAACGAGCTTCCCAATAGTTATACCTCTGCTCTAAATATCTAGTGGTTTCATCGAGACAAAGGTTGGAAATCTCTGAAACTTGAAGTTGGCAAGGCAATATGTTCCTTTGTATTGTTGTCTGTTGTATTTTCAAATTAAATGTTATAAATTGAAATAAAACAGAAAAAGAATGTACTTTTGTTATTTGCTTTGTTTTTTTTTTATTAATTTAATTATCTAGTTTAACTAATTAAAAAATAAATATAAACTTACTTTAACTTAAGAAACTAAGTGGAATAACTGGACAGAGCAATTGATATTACATAAAGTTAAATAAACTTAGAATTTAGTGCATTGAACTTCAAATAAAAGTTTGAAGTGCTGGAATTTTTAAGTTAACTTCACTCAAGTTACAAGTACACATTACTTACATTTTTTAAGGCAACCGGTTTCCTCAAATTTTTTAAGTACATTCAACTCATCCGGGTTTACAGTGTAGCTAGTGAAGGCGTAAGCAGTGTAATGTTATGACAATTAACCTAGTAACGCTAACGTTAAACAGGCAGACGTTTAAATAGGCAGATTCAAGTGTCCAGTTCTCATCAAATAACCAATTTTAAAATGAAAAGGGAAAATACCTCACATCCATTAATCAAGTTCCGATTTTATCCGAGGGGCGGCCAAAACAAAAAGGTTTTTTCCAGCTCCGCTACAATCTCCCCCTCTGGAGAAAACAACCCCGGGTTGTTAAAGGACAGTGTTTCACAAAACTCTGAAAATCTTCATCTTCTGAGGATTTGTGGAAGATTTCAAGGAGTTTCTGCTTTTCCCGGGATTCCAACACTCTCGAAAACACGGTTTCAAGTTGCATACATGGACAAATGTGGATATCTTCTCCAGTTGCCTCTAGCGCTACCCGATATTTCAGTGGGCCCAACTGCATTATCACTCGGTAAGGTCCCTTCCATTTGGTTGCTAGTTTGGCACTGAAGTGGTGAAGTGTACTGGATTGGTGAAAATTTCTCACCCATACTGTCTTTTTCTTTGAAGGTACTCTGAGTTATATGCTTGACAATTTCATAGGAGGGAACGGTGGGAGAGAGATTCCGGCCCTGCATTAAATTTATCCATGGGTCCTTTCCTTCCCAGGTGGAGATCGGCTGGGGACATTCCAATGGTCTCCTGTACTGCTGAATTGATCGTAAACCTCAGTTCAGGAAGATATTGGTCCCACTTTTTGTGGTTGTCATCTACATATACAGAAATCATTTGTTTTATGGTGCGGTTTACTCGTTCCGTCATGTTGGTTTGTGGATGATATGCCGTAGTAATTTTCTGAGTGACACTCCATTTTGCAAAGATCGCTTGGAACACAGCACCTCGATCTGACTAGATGAAATTAGGAACACCCCACCAGGTAAGAATCTCTTTCCGGAGAAGTGATGCAACAGTCTGGGTATTGGCCTTCCGCATGGGGAACATTTCAACCCATCGTGAGAAATAATCCACAAAAACTAGAAGGTATTCATTTCGTTGAGTGCTGCAGGGCATCATAATTTCATGATGTCTTCTCCTAGCATTTCATTTGGATGTGAGGTGGCGACTTGCTGGATCTTCCCAGCAGGTTTTTGGTTCTCACTTTTATGTGAATAATGGCATTTCATGCATCTCTTAACATGCCGTTTCACATCCATCCACATTCCAGGCCAGAAGGCGACATTGTGCAACCTCTTGTATGTCTTGTAGATTTCTACATGACCACTTAAAGGATGTGAATGGTAGTGTTGCAGAATATTTGGGACAAGGCTCCTAGGAACGTATACTCTAATGGACTTGACCACTGGGCAGGTGTGATGTGTGATATAGTTTATCCTCGATTACCTCATATTGATCCTCCAATGAATTATCTTCTAATGTAAGAAATATTTTTGTGATCTCTGTATCTTTTGTGCTGTTCCTCCCAGATTATAGCAACCAAAACTGGAAGTTCTGGATCCTCCATTTGGGTGAAGTACAGGCTAAATCCAGGTCTGGAGTGCATTCGAGAAAGAGCGTCCGGTGCCACATTGAGCTTTCCTTTGCGGTACTCAAAAACTAAGTCAAATTTTTGTAGATGGAGAGCCCATTGGATAAGATGACTGGTTGTCTTTGTGGAACTCATTATCCACTGCAAAGCTGGATGGTCAGTAACAATGGTGAATAGTTTAGGTTCAAGGTAATGTTGCCACCTTTCCAGTGCCCAAACTACAGCAAGACATTCTTTTTCAGTCGTGAGTAATTGATTTCTGCTTTATTTAATGTTCTACTGGCATAGGTGATAACCTCTTCGAGACCTTGGCTTCTCCGCTGTGTCAAGACTGCACCCACTCCGGTGTTGCTGGCATCAGTATACACCACAAATGTCAGACATAGATAAGGATGACCCAGGATGGGAGGAGAAATGAGACAGGCCTTCAGTTAATCAAAAGCTTTCTGACACGGAGTTGACTACCGAAATACACACCCCTTTTTCTTCAAGGCATTGATGGGCTCAGCTATTTGTGAGAAGCTGGGTACAAACCTGTGGTACCATCCCGCCAGTCTGAGGAAGCGCTGAACTTCTTTAATATTTCTGGAGTACGGGGTAGAAAGTATGGCTTCCACTTTGCTGGGGTCTGCAGAAATGCTGTTAAGGTTTACCACATGTCCAAGAAATGTCAGTTCCTGAAGACAGAATTGACTCTTTTTCAGATTTATGGTCAAGCCTGCTGTTTGTAAACGGGAGAGGACAGTTTGGAGATCGTGGAAATGTTGGGTCAAGCATGGTGAGTATATGATGACATCGTCAATATATACGAAGCATATCTGTCCCAATAGCTCTCACAAAACAGTCTCCATCAAACTCTGAAACGTTGCGGGAGCATTTTTCAAACCAAAGGGCAAAACATTAAACTGGTACAGTCTAAGGCTTACTCTCTGGGTCCACAGTTACCTGCCAGTAACCACTGTTCAAGTCAATGGTGGAAAAGATAACTGCTCCGGAGAGGGATTCTAGGATCTCTGTGATGGTCGGTAGAGGATTAACCTTACAGTAGTCTACGCAGAATCTTAGGATTCCATCCTTTTTCGGGACCAGAACAACAGGTGAGGCCCAGACAGAGTGAGATGGTTGTACTACACCATTCTTCAACATTTCCTTTAACTGGTCTCTCACGACAGCTTGTTTTTCAGTTGTTAACCGATATGGGCGTTGTTTAATAGGTACTGGATGAGTGGTGTAGAGGCAGTGCTGAAGAACAGTCACTTCCAAGATGGAGAGTACAGATTTGTGGGTTGGATTCTAGGAGGTGAAGTAACTGATGTTTTAGTGGTAAGTGTGCTTTGTAAACAGCAGCCTCTATTAAGGTTTGGTCATCCATGCTATATATTGGTTGTGATATTTGTGAGAACTGTGATGGAGGAAGGGAACTGAGTAGAGAAAGTGACTGATTTGGACTTTTGGTGTGTGTGGTCTCCTTTTCAGATGCTGGGGTTTTTCAGCCGGAATGCTGGCCTGGCCTGGTTGAAAAGGATACGCTTCGTTAGGGGTTGACTTGAATGAGTATTTCCTGTCAGCTACATTTATCTGTAGACCACTGGAAAAGAGGAATTCCAAACCTAGGACTACAAAATAAGCCAGTGCTTTGGATGTGAGAATGGAAGCACGAATGGAGAAACCTTTGTTGTTAAGGGTTATCTGTACATTAGTCCATCCTAAAAGGTACTTCGGCCTCGCCATTGGCCAAATAGAGTGGACCCAAAGACCAGGGATGGAGGTCATCATGTGGAGCAAGGTCCTTCCACAGGCTCTCATGAAGGAGAATATAACTTGCACCTGTATCTAATATGGCCTTTCCCTTCCAGGCTCCAATACTGAAGGGAACAACTAACTGCTGAGGTATGGAAACAAACTCGTTAGAAGCAGTGGAAGTGGAGTTTTCGGACCTGGTGAAAGATTTTGATGGAATTGGGACAGATATGGCATTGTTAGAAGGCGGAACTCCTGACTTCTGAGGATAGGAGGAATGCTTACCTCAAGCAGAAATATGCTGATGGGAAGAATGTGTGGAATAGTGTGAACAATTTCCAGGTGGATGTTGCCCTTTACATCTCCAACACTGGACTGGAGGTTTTTCAGCAAATTGGTTAGAGGTGGGTTTTTGTGGTATGTGTCCTTGGTAGTGCAATTGATGCTCAAAATTATTTTCCAGCTGATGACCCAATTTCACTAGCTCATCCACAGTGTTTACTCGGCTGCGAAGTTGGATGGCAAGGTAAGGTAATGTTTCTAAGAATCATCTTTACCAGCTCACTCTCCATTAAGGTGGGCTTCCATCGCTTGCATAGGGCTCTGTATGTGAAGGCGAAATCCCTAATTGATTCCTTTTCTAGCTGCATCCTACTTCGGACTCGCTCAGCCAGCTCATCTTCATAGTCTTCAGAGAAGAAGGCTCAGAGGAAAGCGGATTCAAACTCATCCCAGGTGGTAATAGAGGATCAAGCAACTTCCCACAAATCACGTGCCATACCATACAGGACAGTACGGAAGGTAGCCAAAATATCAACAGCAGCCAGGGGATACAAGGCCAAAAAGTCCTGACATCGAGTCAAGTACAACAATGGATGGGAGTCATCAGATGGTCTTCCGAATGTGGGGAATGTTAACTTAAAATGATCACTTATAACAGCAGGGGTAGGGTGTAATATTGTTGCATTCACAGGAGGGGGAGGTGAAGGAATTGTGTTGGGAGGTGATAGTGGTATACTTCTTTGAAGGTCTGCCACAGACTAAGTTGTTACTCATTTCCAGTTGCAGCTCTTTAAGGTGGTCTTGTAGGGCATTCAGTTGTGTGCTACAGTGATTAATCTCCTTGGTCTGCTATTCATAGTCCTTTCGAGAGTTTTGCTGTGTGGCTCGAATGTCCTCCTGCAGCTCCAGCTGTTCCACCATGAAGCGAACTTCTGAAATTAAGGTAACTTCTCTTTTTTGTAGTTCTCCAGTCACAATCACCTTCATGGCCTTGGTCATTTGATCTGCATTTTCTTCCTCAATGTTTATTGGCAGTTATTGTATTCAGAAGTTGCTGATGGTTAGACTCCATTTTTGCAGTCCAGGTCTTAAGCTTGGCATCATGAAGAGACATGGACTTTGTGAAGTCTTGGGTAAGTTCTTTCACAGCTCTATCCTGCTGTTTCAGACAGTCAAATAAATAATCCCAAATAAATGAAACTTCAGAGGAAGTACACAGTTGCATGTGATCGAGTTGGAAGGGAGATCTTACACTAGGTGGGGGAGATGCAAAAACCCACCTGGACCCTTGAAGGGGTGCTGCTGAATGGAGTGGGGTGAATGGTTGGAACATAAGGTGGAGGAAGTAGTCTTGGTTGCTGCTGAGCTTGTTGCACAGGTGGCCAGATTGGGGTTGATATGTCTGGGGGATCAATTTCCACAAAAGTTGTTTGAGGGGGAGTGGAAGCGGCCATGTTTGTAGTGTGTGTAAAAGAAAATTGGGGAATATAAGTTGTTGTAAAAATAAATTCAGTAAATGAAGTTCAATATGCATGTGTAAAGTTTTTTGGGCAATAAAGGGAATAAGGAAAATATCAAAAGGAAAATAGCAAACTAAAGTGTTTTTCTCACCACAACAATAACAATCCACAGAATTTGACCCCAAAAGTATTCACTTAAATTAGTAATTAATCAAACCCCTTTTTTTCCTCTTTTTCGATTGTTACTCAAAAATTAACTCACCCAGTACACACTTTTTATCCCCCTTTAAAAAAAAAACACCTTAGCAGACAATCACAATTTGAAATGCAGTGCAGAATTAAAGGGAAAACAAAGTGTTTAAGTCATTTGTTTTTGTTGTTTTTTTTTCGTTTTTTTTCTTCTCGGTAATAGATCAGAGTTAGTTTTTTGTTTCAGTAATAGTTCAACATTTAGTCCCTGTTTGGGTGCCACTTCTGTAATGGTGGCAGCTCCCAGGAAACACAATTTAAGTCAATAATTAAAGAAATTGATCTAAAAAACATTTTTCGGGTGCCAGACAGGAGTAAGCCCGTCAAAATACAAAATTATACCACAGATAAGCTCTAAAAGCCACCAGTTACATACATACAAAATAACTTATTTTTTCCTTTAACCTTTTAGCTCTCTACACCAACATAACATAAAATAAGGCAAGAGAAAGAGGTTTCTAGTTCATTTTCAAGTTATATTTTCACAACACAATCATATTGCATGTATACCTTTTTAGACCTTGACTCAAACACTTCAGGAAAGGGGAAAACAAAAAACAAACAAAAAAAAAATTAAAAAATATAAATAGTGATATGGCCGTGGATCCGCTCAAATCCCGCATTTAAATAGGCAGATTCAAGAGTCCAGTTCTCATCGAATAACCATTTTTAAAATAAAATGAAAAAGGAAAATACAAACAATATTAAAGTCAAGAATTGTTCACTAATAGAAAAAGAAAAAAGAATATACTCACACAACATTGAAAGAGGTGCATGAATGCGTGGACGAAAGTGGCGTCGTGTTTGTGTGTGTGTGTGTGTGTGTGTGTGTGTAGAAAGCCACGCAGCCGAACCGCTACAACTGGCAGCTAGGGGAACCAGCTGTGAACGGGGAATCGTATGCTATGATTTCCAGGGGGAATGAAGATAACAGGACTGAAACACACTTCAGCTCGAGTGCACAGCTGCGTGCGCTATGCTGGAATTCGACTCTCCAGCACAATTCCTCGGAAACACTCACGAAATCGCTTCAGTACTAAAAAGCGTGCGCCCAGCTGATGAGACTGCGTCTTTCAATTAAATTTCTCTACTAAGGTATTCGCTCTCGATCTCCTTCTTACTTCCCACCCCTTTTCCTTTGATGACTTCCACCTTATATATATACACACACACACACACACACACACACACACACACACACACACACACACCATTACCTCACATCCGTTAAATAAGTTCCGATTTTATCAGAAGGGCAGCAACAACAAAAGCTTGTTTATCTTGGTTTTTTTCCAGCTCCGCCACAAACCAAATGTTAACAGTTGCAAATTGCAACAGATTTCTGGAGTGGCTGGAAAGGGTCCGCTGTCGTTACACAGTATGAAGGCAGTCTCTAGATGGGAAATTAAAACTCACTTCACTGATGCCTTGTGGTGTTTGTTTTGACAAGTGAGACTACACCAGTGGGGGTTTCTTTAAGCAGGGTGTCCGCGCGGTAGTAAAAGGTAGTAAAAAGAATCTACCAAAATTACGGCCCTTGAAAGGTAGTAAAAGGTAACAAACGCAATTTGACTTGGTAGTAATTTTTTCATCACCACCTCAATATATGAGTTTCCATTTTTTTGCTTAATATTTGTGTCTCCATGTTTTAACTTCATCTAGCATAGTTTAAAAATATAGACGGTGCTAACAGGACCTGCGTGAGTCGGAGTTGATAGCAATGACGTAGAAGTAAACTGTGTGAGTTCCGTGGTTGATAGCCTATCAGCGACGCCAACAACATTTACCTCAGTTATTAGCCACTTCTATTTTCTACCAAACTTAGTGTGAAAATGGGGAAATGTAAATTTTCGCAAACTTGGGTCGACGACCCGTCATTTAAAGACTGGCTTAAGCCCGTCATGGGGAATGACCGGGAAGCATTTTGCACTGTCTGCAAAAAAATTATAAATGTTACCTGGAACGGCATCAAGTCTATCAAGTCACACAGTGAATCGAACATTCACCAGCAGCGGATTCGCGTGAGGGGGGAGCAGCTCCCTATTTCGTTATTTTGCAGCACTACACAGATCGCGGCAAATCATGCCAACATCGTCTCACCACCTCAGCAGCAAACCAGTGCCACCAGCACCACCACGGCAGCAATAGCCAGACAGCAGACGTTACCGTCACAAACATTAGCCCTCAGGGCTGAGGTTCTCTGGTGCCTGAACATCGCAGCCAACCATCATTCGTATAATTCGAATGAGGGCATTGGGGAATTGTTCGGAACCATGTTCACTGACTCCGATATAGCCAAAAGTTTTACGTGTGGCAAGGATAAAACGGCGTACATTCTTGGATTCGGCATTGCTCCACATTTTAAGAAGCTTCTTATCAGAGCCGGCGCCAGCCGAGCGCTGATGAGGGGGCGTCTGAAATACCGAGAGGGGGCGTTCACATTAATGCACGTCACCACTTTTTGCCAATTTAATTTGTGTGTACCAATACAAATTAAAACATCTCCAGTTAACTAGCAGAGCATTTATTTAGTTTGTTTGTCAAATTAGAGTCGTTCTCTAGCACTGAAATGTGTTGTTTTTTTAAATCAAGTGATCAAAGTGCTCGTTGCCGCTTCGATCAGTGAAGCGGATACATTGTTGTCTTGTGGCTCACACAGTCTTCACACGGACGCGCTGATATAGAACATAAACTTTAAGTCTTTAGACTTGCAATACCGTATATAAGATCTCATTAAACGAAAAATAAACAACTGTAGACTACTATTTAAATCCATTGATGGACATCGTAATGTTATTGTACATCTGATTTTTAGCATTTTATTAGAAACAACTGTCTGCGACTAATTATTAAACATTTTAAATCATAAGCAAAATATTACATCGTAGGCTACCTGTAGTCTCAGTAGAGCTGCAATCTTCTCTTCGATGAGTGAAACCTCCTCAGCAGTAACTCTTTCCATTCGTCTCTGAATTTTCTACTTAGGTCATTTTCAAATGCCAGCTGGATCAGATGTGCTTTTCGTCTATGCAACATGCTGCGTCTGTGCTCAGAAAATACATTCTTAAGTGTTGAGAAAGAGTTCTGGCACATAGCAGTCGATGCCCCAAATGTTAGTGCGTGTTTTAAGGCAGTCAGCACCACTGGCATGGCTTTGAAAACGCTGGAGTACTTTGAAAGAAGTTTGACCAATGTCACTTTCTCGTCCTGGCCTGTGGACAGCGTTTGCCAAAACTGACGTGCAACTGTGAACTGAGACTCCACCATTTCGGTGCTCGTTAAATCCAGTAGTAGTTGCACTTTCCCCGCATTCAAAAAGTTCTCACTACCAGGGTCCAGTGCATCCAAAGCTGCCATGTAGTTGCTATTGCGTTCGCTGAAACGAACGGACATTTCCCCCAAAACAGAGTCAATAATGCTAAAAAACAGCCGCTTGCACTCCTGTTCAATGTTCACTTCACGCTGACCAACACTTTCATCCACAATGTAGTCCTGCAGAGTTTTGCTGGCCTGTCGCTGCCGTTTCGGAGGGGCAGGAACCGCATCATCTGCACCTATACTTTCAGCCCACAGTTTCGCAAACTCTGCATCTGATCGTAGACTTTCAATGCAAGAAGAAGCGCTGCCAATGAGCCGAATTGCCGTCATTAGATCCGTTTGTTCAGCTTGCAGCATCCTATTCGGTGGATCCATCAGGCACAAAACTTTGTACATCACACAGGCAAGAAATTTGAAAGTCGGTTCTGTGATGGCCTTGTGGAGTCCAACAGCTTCAACTTTTATGTCAGCACCTTTTCTTGTGGTTGCGATTCCATTCAGAAAATCCACAAGGGTGTCGTGCAATTTCAGCACCACGGACACCGTCTCAAGGTGTCCAGTCCATCGTTGATCCAGCAGCCTTTTAAGCTTATCTCCCTTATACTGTGCAGCTACAGTGGGCTTTCTCAGAAATTTGTACAATGCATTGCAAATGGCAAAAAAATCTTCAACAGCGCTCTCGGATGAAACTGCATGCACTATAACCAAATGTAACTGATGATTAAAACAATGAATGTAGGGCACTTCTCTGTTTAATTTGTTTTGAATATGTTTCTGCATGCCTCCTTCTCTTCCAGACATAACGCTGGCCCCGTCATAACATTGACTTAATATTTTATTTGTATCGAGACCAACATTTGACAGCTTCTCAAGTACGATGTTTGTGAGTGGCAGGGCATCGCACTTGTCTGTGGTCAATACTGACAACAGCCTCTCTTTCACTGTGCAGTTCTGGTCAACATATCGAAGAACAACAGCGACATTCTCATTGCCCGTCGGGTCCTTGGTTCCATCCACTTTAATTGTAAACCATGACTCCCCAACATCTTTAACAATGTTCTCTGTCACGATTGTACTCATTAGTTCAATTAAATCATTTTGAACATCGTGTGATGTGTACGTAGCATTTTTTGGAATTGTACTGAAGGCCTGCGCTAGCTCTTTGTTTTTTCTCAGCGTGTAATCAAATAGAGACAGGAATAGTCCACTGCCCGCGTCACCTCTGTCATCAACTGAATCAACGGTACCCCTCAATGGCAGTTCGTTTGATACCAGGAATTCAATTATGTCAATTATTGAAGACACATAAAAGCGGTTTCGAGAAAGCTGATCTGAATTAACTAGGGTTGAAATCTCTTTTCCTGTGGAACATCGCAATTGCTGCTCTTTCCAAATAGCCATGCAAGCCAGATGCTCTTTACAGTTAGCATGTCTGTAAAATCCTTTCGCTTTATCTGTCGCATGCTTCCAGTTGCAAAAACCAGTACTTGTAAACACCGAGTCACTCCCGACAGGGAAAACAAAATGCCGAATCTGCTTGCTCTGAATATTCTAGCCATTCCCTATCATTGTACCAATTTGCCGAAAATGACCGTTTACAGTCGTTTTTGTGTTGTTTCTTTGGAAACTGCTTTAAACAGACCTGGACTGGCTTGTCTTTACCGAGGTCCTCTGGTAAACTACACGATGATGGCGTCGGCGAATCCTTGCTTTTGGCGGGCTGAGTAACTGGCAGTGCCGTTAGTGGGGCTGCATTGTCAGAGTCCACACAGCTTATTTGGAGCTCAGATGAGCCAGAAGAAGTAGCAGCAGGTGTTGTGGGTTCTTTCTTTATAATCCATTTACGAATGTCCATTGTGAAACTAACGATATGATGCAATATGCAACCTTGAAGTTATTGAATATCGCTCTACAGTCCGTAGCCGTCGTGTGAACTTTCCCGTATGAGACATTTAGCCTAATGTTAGAGTGAGCGAGCACGCAAAAACAAACGACCAATCAAAATTCGACTTTACCTAACAGACGGTCCTTAACTAAAATATTATTAATTTAGCTTAATATTTCACAAAAATAAGAAAATGTGAAAATGTAATTGGCAAATGTGATTTTTAAATAGCATATTTTATCAGTAAAATCCCGTTTACATTCATGGTGATCTGAGGGGGCGGGAGAGTCCCGTTGAGGGGGCGTCGCCCCCTCACGCCCCCCCGTGGCGCCGGCCCTGCTTCTTATAAATAGCATCAATGATTCTGGGCCATATGTTCTCATGTTTGACGAGTCTCTGAACCAGTCGGCGAAGAAGCAGCAAATGGATATTCACGTTCGGTTCTGGAAAGATGACCGCGTGACGTCTTCATATTTTGGGTCGCAGTTCCTTGGACATGCAAGGGCTGAAGACTTGCTGCAAAGCATTAAAGTAAGTTGATATTTTCTTGTTTGTTCTTTCTTATTGTCGTTATTCCCATTTGAACATTTTTGTGTCATAGTTAGCCTCCAGCGTGACTAGGGCTGTCAACAAATATTCTAAATTCGAATATATATTCGAATAGTTTTAAAAAAACAGAATTTCGAAGGTGAAAATTAATATTCGAATGTGGGGAAAAAAACTGTCTGCTTTGCGTTGCCTGAGGGGTCTTTGTTGTCACATTTCTCGGAACTGTGACAGTGTGCCTAATTTTATTTAACGTTAAACCGAAACATTACTAAAGTGTAAGGCTACTATACTGACTGAATAGATGTTGCATGAATAAGGTAGGTTAGATACAGCAGTTTCATGCACTACAGGCTTCCACTGGTTTGATTATTTGCCGTTTCATGTCAAGGAAAAGTTCAATTTTTACCACAGCACAGCTCGCTCGGAGCGTTCAATGTCGGTTCTATATACTGTAAAACTTCAATTAATGTTAATAATTTGTTTCAATCACTGAATGTAGCCTGCTATTTTTGGGACTTAAATTGTCTGCATAAAACTCTTGATCAGCTCTCAACATTTGTTTATTGGGTGTGATTTTCAGATGAATGATTTGGTATATTCCTGAAAGATGAATACTACAAATGAAAAAAATGATTGACACTTACTGGGACTGTATTTACTGTCTATCTACTGTCTATTTTATGAATAACCGAGTACCGAAGCCATGATGTAGCGTTGTCAAGGCAGCAATTTCACTGGATCTAAACAAATCAATCTAATCATATATTCACCATAACGGTGGCTATCTTAATCCATTTAAATCATTTTGCAACGTTTCCAAGACGTTCGTATATTTGATTTACACAGTAGGAATCACATACTACAACATATATTCATACCAACACGATCAAATTTGTGACTACATAGTTTTATTTTAGCATGGCTTTCCTCCGTAAAAGAGACCAGCATGTAACTTCATAGCATGCGGTTAAAATCCTTAAATTCACGGACGTGTCTTGGCTTTATTTTTGAGACAAAAACGTCTCTTTTAACAGCCGCCAGTCTTTAATATGATGTGAAATATTCACTGGAATTTTGTTTCTTTCTATTACACCTGCCAGGGAATCCGTGTTATGTGGATAAGTTGCTACCTAGCAGGTAAAACACGTTTAAATGGCTTTAGCCTACATTTAAAACAATGTATTAGCTAGAAACGATCCCACATGTCTACATTCAATGCTATGAAGCCACTTCGAAAGTTTGTTTAGATACAGTGACACTGCCGTTATGGAAACGGACGTCACACTTTGGTACTCTTATTTTTTTAATAAACTTTTTTTTTTGTCAATTCACAGGAATGTGTTGCACAACTCAACTTGAGACACCTGCTGTCTGTCAGTATGGATGGCCCAAATGTCAATTTCAAGCTGCTGAAGCTCCTTCAGAACAAACATTCAGAGCTTCATGGGGATGCACAACTCATCAGTGTTGGCAGCTGTGGCTTGCACACCCTCCACAATGCCATGAAGGCAGGATTCACAACATGGCAGGTAGACAAACGGTTGCGAGCTATGCACTACATCTTCCACAATGTTCCTGCCCGTAGAGAAGATTACACCGCCACCACAGGATCTTCTACCTTTCCCCGATCTTTCTGTGGCCACAGATGGGTGGAAAATGTCCCTGTGGCTGAGAGAGCTGTCGACATTTGGCCCATGCTTTTAACATACGTTGATGCAGTTCAGAAGAAGAAGGTGCCAAACCCCAACACAGCGTCATATGATACCATTCTGGCTGCGCGGGATGATGATTTAATAATTCCAAAGCTCCAGTTCTTCTTGTCAGTTGCACGAAGCTTCAACCCCTTCCTGACCAAATATCAGACCGACGAGCCTGTGCTGCCCTTTTTGGCTAAAGATCTGAAAGAACTCCTGATGGTAAGAAATGTAATTACTGTAGAGTTACTGTCTTCATTTGAATGTGATTAAACTGTATCAGTTGACAGGTGTGGCTTGATTGCTAACAGTTTTTCTTGTACTTTTAAGGCTTTACTGCGGCGATTTGTTAAAAGGGAACTTTTACAGGATCGAAGCGCACTGCAAATGATCACAATCCAGGTATCTGAGGAGAAGAACTGGGTCTCTCTTAAAAATGTGGACATCGGCCTGGGTGCTGAATCTGCCATCAAGGTAATTACTGTGCAGATCATTTCAATATCATGCGTGAATTGTGCTGTCGGCATAAAGAGTTACTTTAAACCGGTAGAAAATGAATGAGTAACAATGGGCATGATTTAACCACCTCTGTGGTAAGCAATATAGCTGTCGTAATTGTGTGGTTGGTAATGGTTACCTTCCAAACTTTAGTTGTCCTCACCACCAGGCCTTTGGTATTGTGGCTTAAACTGAACACCTCTTTTTCACTCTGGTTAAATTGAATATTAGAATTGTTTTAAATAGAATTGTTTTAAATTTGTAACTTGTCATAGTTTCATTTCCAATCAATGTTGTGAATGTACTATATGCATCCTTAACTCATCCTGAACTATACTCACATATCCCATCACCCCCCCCCCCCCCCCCCCACACACACACATACATAGCAGACATCCAACATCATTTCACCACGTTTTACACAAGTATCTATGTATGTAACAAATAAATATCATTGTATGAACATTAATGTTCTCTATTTGTTAGGCCCTTCAGAGCAAATCAGGAGGCAAGATAGGGGAGCTTTCTGTGCTAACCTTCAGGAAAGAATGTTTGCAGTGCCTTGTTAAGGTAGTCGTGAAATTGCAGGACAAATCCCCCCTAAAGTTTCCTATGGTTAGGCACATTGCATGCCTTGATCCCACAAGAATCCACCAAGAACCGGAGTTGTGCATCAAGCAAATGAAGAGTGTAGTGCAGACATTCCTTCAGGGAAAGAAATTGACAGGTGGCATTCCAGCTGGTAAGAAAATATATACAGTATGTGTAGGGACAGTAGAAGTGGAAAGGTCATTCAAATGAAGGCCATGTTCTAAGGGTGTTCTACTTTGGTAATGAGCAGTTAAGCAGAATGAAATGTACTTAAATGTCATTAATGATTATATCTTTGTCAATATTGTAGGTGATGTTATCATTCAGCAGTTTGTATCCTTGACCTCAGTGGAAGGACGAGATGAACGTTTCCTGGCCTTCAAACCAATGAAGGACCGCCTTGATGTGTTTCTTTACACAACTCTCAGCACACCTTACCCTGACTTACTACGGTTTTGCAAGAGTCTCCTTCTTCTATCCCATGGCCAAGCCACTGTTGAAAGAGGATTTTCAATTAACAAAGAGGTGGAAACATGCAATCTCCAGGATAGAACGCTGGAATCACTTCGATTAGTCTGTGATCGGATCAGCAGTTGTGGGGGTGTTTTAAAGGTGCCTCTGACAAAGGAGCTCCTTGCCTCTGCCTCATCTGCAAGATCTCAGTATAGACTGTACCTGGAGAATGAAAGAAAAAACAAGGAGAGTGCCGCACATGCTCTAAAGAGGAAGGCAGTGGAGGAGGAGCTTTTGGACCTCAGAACCCAGCATGAGGTACTAAGCCGTGTTTGTGAGTCACTTGAAAATGACGCGGACAAGTTGGCCGAGCAAGCTGAGGGAAAGGCCGGCTCCAAAATGGCTGAATTTATCATCAAGTCCAACACACTTCGCAGAAGGCAAAAAGAAAAAAAAGAAGAGCTCCGCCAATTGGAGGAAAGAATTGAAGAGAAGTCCTCACATCGGAGACTTTTGTGACTGTGCCTCTCCCCTCCGTCTTAATCTCACAATTTCTCTCATTCCCTCCCCTTTTTTCTCTCCCTCCCTCTGTATCTCTCTATCTCTCTCAGTCTGCCAGCTAAAGTTATCAGCTGATGAATACAAGTCAAATTGTTACAACTTCTCTCTTAAAATTTGTTTTGGGACATGTTCAAACTGCCAGTGTAAGTTATTGTTACAAGTGTGTATGTGATGTACACCCTTGTATACCCATCACCCTTGTGATGTATTTCTTGTGATGAAATAAATTGCTGTTTTGGGATAGTAATTCACTGCTTAAGTCTGCGTGTGTGAGAATGTGTGTTTGTGGGTAAGTGTGTGTGTGTGATGTGACGCACTTTATTATTAATCTTTATTGATGTTTATGGTTGTTAAGTGTCATTTGTTTTTAAGAAGTGCCAAGGTTATTATTCACCTTATTGGGGCTAAGGGCTATGGTTAGGATATAACTCAAGGGCTAGGGTTAAGATAAGGACAACTGAAACTCAATTCAACACTACAAAAAAAAAACATAATTGACAATGACTTTACTTAAATGATCACAATTAAACAATAGTGTACCTAAATGTATGATGGGTGTGACAGTGTCACACTTATACCTTATAGTAAGTGTTGCTTTGCATACCCCTCCCACACCCCCCAAAAAAGGGCTGCTGCTTGATGTCGTGTTGGTAGTAAAAAATATTGTGGAGGTGGTAAAAAAGGTAGTAAAAGGTAGTAAATTCATCTCTATGATTCCTGCATATACCCTGTTAAGACTGCAAGGGAAGCTCGGCTTCCCCTATAATGTCAAAAAAATTATGGTCAAATATGTACTATTGTGTAAACAATTTATTGACTAAAAATGCGTTAGAACATGTTCATCTCGAAAACGAGTTAGTTCAGAATCAGCTACATATAGCAGGTCGATGTCATTCTCATACATTCCCGTAGCGTCAAACAGTGCATTTCCCTGTTGAAGCCGAGCGTCCATTGACTTCAATGGGGCTGCTTTGAACAGTTTTTTTCAGTGCTCCGAAACTAGACGGTCATTGGATAAATGCTACGATTATGTCCCGCCCACGGACGCTCAGCGTCTCTGGGGGTGAATGAGGAGTGGGCTGGCCCGGACTCCGGGCTTCCGCGTAATGATTGGAGGATCTGTCGAAAGACTGCATCTCCTTTTGACTGACAGCGAATCTGTACAATAAGAAGTCGCTGAAGCTATTCGCGCTCAGTCCCATCGCGGATTTCTCAAGTGTAGTCGAAAGCTTGTGAATTTTGTGCACTAGAGAAAGAAACAATTTTGCATCTATCTTTTCACTGTATTTACTCAAGATTATTTTGGAATGATTTAGAAACCTTTATTAATAGAAAACTGAAGTGTATGATGGAAATGTGTTTTTGATGTGCTTTTTTATACTCAGAAAGACAATTTGGAATGTAAAGAACAGCATATTATACAGTTATTGATTTTATTAGGAAAATACCATATACATAAAAGAAGTGGGCTCAAGCTAAACCAAATTTTCCACATTTTATAAATGACTTTACATGACTTTACATTATATGTACATCTTTTGGAACAAACTAAAAACAAAAAAGCAATGAAAACATGTAATGCTTTGAAAGCACTAGATTTTATGTTATTATTATTATTATTTTTTTTATTTATTTTTTTTTAATTTCCTGGCAGTTAATGTAATATTGTTAATATGTGATACCTCTTGTTCTTGTGGCATTGAATAAAAATTGTAGTCGAAAGATAAACTGCTGCAACCTATTTCTTGATATTTGTTTGGCGAAATTGCTAGTCAATTTGCATAATACATTTCACACAAATTAGCTTCCCCTCTTTGAAAGACCAGCAGCCGCCACTGGACTACACTCTGCATGGAGCGGAACACTTCTTACGACTTCTAACGGCAACTTTTTACGACTAAACCATTCTACTGCACACCACTATCCAACATTGGCTAACCATCGTCAATATTTTTCCTTTTCAAGAACTTGTTCCATGTTTTTAGTCCATCTTAGTAGCATGTTTGCTTGTAATGTTTGAAATTCGGCAATATAAAAAAAGAAAAAAAAAGTCACATAGGTAGTCTACGCTGTGTGAGGTCAAGATGGCAAGAACGCTAAATGGGTAATGAAAAAACTAATTTGCTTCTTTTCTAATTTGTAGATTTGTTTTTGCAATGCCAAAACAAATTACAGGGATGCAAACTCATGGGGGGCAAAAAAGGCAAGACAATCACTTGTCCATGAACATTTTTACTAGGGATATTTTTTTCAAGAATAAGCTAAAAGCACCAATTCTTGCATGGCTACAAATCTACTGATCTAAGTATAAGAACCATAAACACAAAAGTAGATATATGGTATAATTTTCCAACAGTAGCCTATTTAAACTGCTGAGCATGGCTTTTATCAGAAAAGTACCACAATAATAGAAAAATAATAATCTTGAGTTTCAATAATGTTCTGTAAAGCGCATTTCACATTAGGAGTCAAGGCATCAACGCTCCATTCAACGCCAGTGTCAAGCGCTGCATTGCCCTACACATGTCAAGAGCTGCAGAAAACGTCACAGAGGGGCGACTTTACGAGTTTGCTATGCAAAAATGCAGGAGGTGTGCACAATAAACATTGAAAACATGTATTTGGAAGAGAGAAAAAAAGATTGCAGTTGCTTTGATAGCAGAAAGTAATAAAAAGCATAGTTTATATTTAGGTTGAAGCGTTTTCTTGGTGAATTTAAATTATTTCAATAGCTGGGGTCTCTGATATTCGTAAAAAATAAGGTAATATATAATTAAAAGAAATGATCAGACATTCAATGTCTCTTCACAAATTTGAACAGTTTTTAAATATTTCTTGTTGCTTAGTACTCTCCAAGATATTATTGGTGAAGCAAAAACATGAGTGTGAAAAACACTTTGGTGTAAAGTGGAGTCACTTCATAGACTTTAATGTATTCTGCAGCACAGATGCGAGAAAGACCCTTACTGTCTCTTTTGCACATTAATCATTGCCCTTCACAATCACAAAAGTGACCGATTATGGTTTCAACATGGCAAATTTCTCAGAAAGGTGAGGAGTTTGAATCCCTGAAATTATAAAAAACATAATCATGCATTTATTTATTGTGGAATTTTTATATTTTCCACAGCACACCTGGCACAGTGGTTGGGAAACACTGCACGTATACGTTGTCATATAATTATAAAGTAATTCATTTGTTGACTAGATAATGCATTAGTAGAGAACAGCAGTATGTTTGCAGACAAGATTGAGAGGACGCTAACATTAAAGCTAGCCTCAAGCTGTTAGAACAATGTGACTGTTTGAACAGCCCCTGCCCTGGGCTGATAGTATCATAGAGCCGCTTCACATCGGAGTTCAGCCAAAAACCACATCCATCTGTGAATATTGCTACTCTACATACTGAATAAAAAAACACTGTGGTATATTGCTGTTATTATGAAGCTTGAGTCTGGAGTAGTAGGAATCATTATAAGTGTAACACCTTGTGAACCACGTTTTCCCCCCTCATTTTACTTTTGACTTAACATTTGAGAATATGGACTGACTAAAACTTTTTTTTTTACTTTATGAACTTTAGTTGAAAATGATTATTTATTTTTTTTAAACAGCCAGGATAATAATGTTCTATGCAATAATATAATGGTGCTGAATGGTTTATGCATTTATAGCGCCCTCTTGTGGACTAAGGAAACAACGTCAATTTAAAAATCAGCTTTAAAAATGTAATATTAATACAATAATATTATTATTGTTCATATATATTAATATTTATTTAATAAAAAAAAAAAAAAGTACAATACTTTTTCATGGTTCAGTCAGTAGTTTATTTTTTAAATAATGTTCAGCACTATTTTACTTAGTGTATTTTTTCATTCAGTAAACAGTTATTGGCAGGTACTGCCAAACTTAAATATCGTATTGGTAAAATCCACTATCGTTCGACCTCTATTGGCAACCAACTGGTAAATGTTTAGATTTCACTTACCAGTGATTGTATAGTATAGTGGTGTAGTAGGCCTACTCTGCAGCGAGATCCTTTCACTACATGTTGAGAGTAAAAGTTGTTCCGTATAATGTGTGAATGTCCAAAGACGAGATCCATGTGACCCCTCTGTTATTGAATAATTACTCTTTCTATTCTATACAGTCAGTTGTTAATCAAAAACAACAAAAATAAAACATTTAATTCAAATCACACGAAGGACAGATGAGATAAAGCCGTTGGAGTTTCTCTCGTTAACATCTGCTTATTTACAGCCACCATTTAGAGAAATGTTGTCTTTCTTAAAGAGAATGTACTTATTTTTAACACGTGTTCAACAAATCAATCGCAATATATAGATCTGTTCAGCTTGCAGTCCAGAAACCCAAAAGAGAATTCATTATGGGTTCCCTAGGGATTTTCATAATGGGGTTTTGAACTTACAGTGAGGAAAATAAGTATTTGAACACCCTGCTATTTTGCAAGTTCTCCCACTTGGAAATCATGGAGGGGTCTGAAATTGTCATCGTAGGTGCATGTCCACTGTGAGAGACATAATCTAAAAAAAAAAAATCCAGAAATCACAATATATGATTTTTTAACTATTTATTTGTATGATACAGCTGCAAATAAGTATTTGAACACCTGTCTATCAGCTAGAATTCTGACCCTCAAAGACCTGATAGTCTGCCTTTAAAATGTCCACCTCCACTCCATTTATTATCCTAAATTAGATGCACCTGTTTGAGGTCATTAGCTGCATAAAGACACCTGTCCACCCCATACAATCAGTAAGAATCCAACTACTAACATGGCCAAGACCTAAGAGCTGTCCAAAGACACTAGAGACAAAATTGTAAACCTTCACAAGGCTGGAAAGGGCTACGGGTAAATTGCCAAGCAGCTTGGTGAAAAAAGGTCCACTGTTGGAGCAATCATTAGAAAATGGAAGAAGCTAAACATGACTGTCAATCTCCCTCGGACTGGGGCTCCATGCAAGATCTCACCTCGTGGGGTCTCAATGATCCTAAGAAAGGTGAGAAATCAGCCCAGAACTACACGGGAGGAGCTGGTCAATGACCTGAAAAGAGCTGGGACCACCGTTTCCAAGGTTACTGTTGGTAATACACTAAGACGTCATGTTTTGAAATCATGCATGGCACGGAAGGTTCCCCTGCTTAAACCAGCACATGTCAAGGCCCGTCTTAAGTTTGCCAATGACCATTTGGATGATCCAGAGGAGACATGGGAGAAAGTCATGTGGTCAGATGAGACCAAAATAGAACTTTTTGGTCATAATTCCACTAACCGTGTTTGGAGGAAGAAGAATGATCAGTACCATCCCAAGAACACCATCCCTACTGTGAAGCATGGGGTTGGTAGCATCATGCTTGGGGGGTGTTTTTCTGCACATGGGACAGGGCGACTGCACTGTATTAAGGAGAGGATGACCGGGGCCATGTATTGCAAGATTTTGGGGAACAACCTCCTTCCCTCAGTTAGAGCATTGAAGATGGGTCGAGGCTGGGTCTTCCAACATGACAATGACCCGAAGTACACAGCCAGGATAACCAAGGAGTGGCTCTGTAAGAAGCATATCAAGGTTCTGGCATGGCCTAGCCAGTCTCCAGACCTAAACCCAATAGAGAATCTTTGGAGGGAGCTCAAACTCCGTGTTTCTCAGCGACAGCCCAGAAACCTGACTGATCTAGAGAAGATCTGTGTGGAGGAGTGGGCCAAAATCCCTCCTGCAGTGTGTGCAAACCTGGTGAAAAACTACAGGAAACGTTTGACCTCTGTAATTGCAAACAAAGGCTACTGTACCAAATATTAACATTGATTTTCTCAGGTGTTCAAATACTTATTTGCAGCTGTATCATACAAATAAATAGTTAAAAAATCATACATTGTGATTTCTGGATTTTTTTTTTTAGATTATGTCTCTCACAGTGGACATGCACCTACGATGACAATTTCAGACCCCTCCATGATTTCCAAGTGGGAGAACTTGCAAAATAGCAGGGTGTTCAAATACTTATTTTCCTCACTGTATGAGAAAAATGAGGTCTGCGGTAAAAATTACTTGAGGATACGTGGACATTTTTGTTCTACACCAATTACACTCAAACACGAAAAAATTCAAATGTGAATTTTTAAGTTGTATTGAATCATAGTTTTTTGTTTTTTTAAACACAACAGCTTCAAAATAACATTTGAGGCATGCCTGTGTAATTTATGTTGAACAACAAAAAGTCTACATATCTTCAAGTAATGTTTACCACAGACCTGATTTCTCTCATAGGTTCAAAAACCCTGTAGGGAAATCCGGAGGGAACCCATGGTGATTAAGACTTCTTGGTTTGCCTACATATTGATGTCACAGCTGAACAGCTCTATCATCATATTTATTAATTGAATACAGTGATTTGTTCATTTTTAAAAGCTAAAATGTGACCAAAATAATAAACTAATAATACAATTATTACAATTATTATTTCCATAATGTACCTAGTTAGAAGGTCCCATGTATAATTAACAGCATTAGCTGGGAGAGATTTTCTTTCATCTGCAAGCAAAAGGGACATACAATTGAAATACACCCAAATTAATCTATACAGAATAGGAAACAAAAGCTGGAAATCTGTATCAATACTCAGCCCCACTGTGCAGCACTGTATTTAATTTTTTTTTTTAAAAAAGAAAAAAAGAAATAACTCCAATATTGTGTTTTGGATTGTGCTGCGAGGACCTGAACTTCATTTGATCAAAATAATCATGAAAATGTAAATTTATCAGTAATGGTCTGTTGAAAAATATATACTTTGATTTTCCTTTTATTAAAATTATATTAATTAATTTGAATTAGGCCTTTATAATAAATGTATATAATAATGTAATCCTTAAAACATGGAATTTGAGAAAAAATATGAATTACCTCCATGGTCCAAAATCTCACTTATCTATATTATGCCAGTTCTTATTAGGCTAAAAGGGTTGATTCATGGTTCAGACTGTGGTGCAATCAAACACTGATGGCCACTGAAGTGAAATAAACAGAACATTACAGAGGATCTGAGAGTGCCTACAGTGCAGAATATGAAAGGCCCATTCATGGATGCATAGAATAATGGCCTATCTATAAAGATGACCTTGTTGTTTGTAGGGCCACAAAATCTGTGCATGCAGAACTCAGACTTTTGATCTAAAGGTCTACACTTAAATGCTTCAAATTATTTTGCCAATACAAATGTTCAGAATACATTGCCATTTTTTAAAAAGCACCACAGGATGCACTACATAAAGCTGGTTGAGAGATGACCTCACTATTATTCTTAAACGTGGAGAATAGAAATAACGAATGATTAGGTGCGTCCAAATTTTGAGTGGTACTGTATAAGCATGACAAGTGTGAAAACACCCAAACAGGCTGGTCGTGGTGGTTAAATACAGAAACACCTGTTCGAAGACACTCACTTGTTCCTAAGAACCTGCCAGGCCGCTTCAATATCCGCGTACAGGTTCTTCTCGGAAGGTTTCCCGGTGCTGATCCCGTATCCCGAGTAATCATAGGAGAAAACATTGCAGTTGATCCTGGACCCGAGGCCGATGTAAAAGCTGCACATTTGGCCCAGGTCCACAGCGTTGCCGTGCGAGAACAGCAGCGTGTAGCGGCTGCTGGGCGCGCAGCGGACGAACATGCAACCGACCCTGTTTCCGCGGCTGGTTCGGGTAACGAGCACCTCGACGGCGTCGAGCTCGCGCTGCGAGTACTGCCAGTCGGCTCGTTCGGTGAGGTGCAGGCTGGAAGCGCCGCTCGCGTCAGTGTGGACAGAATACGTTGGCTCCGGCGGCAAAAATGCAAGTTTGGCCGCGATGCGACTCGGACAGGGTGGGCAGCAGAAGAGCCAGCACAACTCGCCGAGAGAGAAGCTGTTCATTCTCGGGCCTTGCTCGGGCATGGAGGGCGGTTGATTTCTAAAACGTTAACGGTTGCTTGTGTGGGTTTGCGATTTAAAAAAAAAAAAAACGTTTCGGGGATGCTAGCAAAGCCTTGCTAAGTGGTTTCGGTTTTGTAATGGTTTGTCGGCTCAATTCAGTCACTAGCTTTTGTTTTTTGACATTTAAAAAATTATATGTTCCAATCCTCTGCTGATGCGTCTCTGAGACCAGTTGAAAGTGTTTAAAAACGATAATTTAGACTCAAACTCAATGTCAAGTTAGTCATCCACAAAATGTAAGCACCCATTGCTCCTGCTAATACTGCCCAAATATGGGATTTTTCCGGTAATGGCTGACATCCGACTTCCGCTGTCTAACAGTGACGTCAAAAGCTTTTCCTTGGACTGGCAGCAGAACCATAAACCACTTCTTTTTAGGGACTTGGTGTAGTAGAATCAGAATCAGATTTATTGCCAAGTATGCTTACACAAATAAGGAATTTGTCTTGGTGACAGGAGCTTCCAGTGCACAACAATACAAAAACAGCAACAAAATATATAAAAATATATATAATTATACATATATGTACATACAGACACACACCTTCATACACATATGTAGTGCAAATCTAAAACAAATCCATTATATAAAGTACAAAAATACAGTGTGTTATGTACAGTGCAAAAGTTTTTTTTCCTTTGTATGGCAGAAGAAGATATGTTAGATAATATAAATAGACCTAAACTATGTATTGCACATAATTATTGCGGCTTTAACGGTTTATGAGATGGACAGCCTGAGGGAAAAAACTGTTCCTTTGCCTGACGGTTCTGGTGCTCAGAGCGCTTGGCCAGAAGGCAACAGTTCAAAAAGGTAATGGGCTAGGTGAGTGGGATCCAGATTGATTTTTACAGCCTTTTCCTCACTCTTGAAGTGTATAGTTCTTGAAGGGGGGGCAGGGGGCAACCAATAATCCGCCCAGCAGTCTAAACTGTCCTATGAAGTCTTCTGATGTCTGATTTTGTAGCTGCACCAAACCAGACAGTAATTGAAGTGCAGAGGACAGACCCAATGACTGCTGAGTAGAACTGTATCAAATGCGCCTGTGGCAGGTTGAACTTCCTCAGCTGGCGAAGGAAGTACAACCTCTGATGGGCCTTTTTCACAATGGAGTCGACTATATATAGACTATTTACTTGGAAGTCAAGTCAAGTGGTTTTTATTGTTGTTCAACCATATACAGTTAGTAAAGTACACAGTGAAACAAGACAACGTTCCTCCAGGACCATGGTGCTACATAAAACAACATAGGACAAACACAGAACCACATGAGACTACACAGACAAAATAACATGCCTATATAAAGTGCACATGCAAACGAGACAAAAAGTACAGGACAGTACAATAAATTGCTAAAAATTAACAGGACAATAGGCACAGTGAGAGACAATGCAGCGCCAAACAGTATGTTCAAACAGATGTTCTATTCACATAGCAGTTGTTGAGGTAGCAGCCATGTATAAAGTGACAATAATTAAAGTGCAACTCAGGACGCGTGTGTGTGTGTGTGTGTATCAGTCCAGTCTTTGAGTATTGAGGGGGAAGAAACTGTTACATAGTCTGGCCTTGACGGCAGGAGGGTGAAGAGTTTGTGTAAGGGGTGTGTGGGGTCATCCACAATGCTGGTTGCTTTGCAGATGCAGTGTTTTTTGTAAATGTCTTTTATGGAGGGAAGAGAGACCCCGAAGATCTTCTCAGCCATCCTCACTATCCTCTGCAGGGCTTTGCGGTCCGAAACAGTGCAAGTCCCAAACCAGGCAGTGATGCAGCTGCACAGGATGCTCTCAATAGTCCCTCTATAGAATGTACTGAGGATGGGGGGTGGGATATGTGCTTTCCTCAGCCTTCAAAGAAAGTAGAGACGCTGCTGGGCTTTATTGGTAATAGAGCTAGTGTTGAGGGACCAGGTGAGGTTCTCCACCAGGTGAACACCAAGGAATTTGGGGCTCTTGACGATCTCCACAGAGGAGCCATCGATGTTCAGCGGAGAGTGTTTACTCTCTGCTCTCCTAAAGTCAACAACCATCTCTTTTGTTTTGTCCACATTCAGAGACAGGTTGTTGGCTCTACACCAGTTAGCCGCTACACCTCCTCTCTGTATGCTGACTCGTCGTTCTTGCTGATGAGACCAACCACGGTCATGTCATCGGCGAGCTTAATGATGTGGTTCGAGCTGTGCATTGCTGCACAGTCGTGAGTCAGCAGAGTGAACAGCAGTGGACTGAGCACACAGCCCTGGGGGGGGCCCCAGTGCTCAGGTGGTGTGGAGATGCTGTTCCCGATCCGGAATGACTGAGGTCTCCCAGTCAGGAAGTCCAGGATCCAGTTGCAGAGGGAGGTGTCCAGGCCAAGCAGGTTCAGCTTTCCAATCAGGTGCTGAGGAATGATTGTGTTGAATGCTGAGCTGAAGTCTATGAACAGCATTCAAACATATGAGTCCTTTCTATCTAGGTGGGTGAGGGCCAGATACGCGAACTGCAGTGGGTCTAGTAAGGGGGGCAGCTGGGTCTTAATGTGCCTCATGACGAGCCTCTGGAAGCACTTCATGATGATGGATGTGAGTGCGACGGGACAGTAGTCGTTGAGGCAGGACACTGAAGACTTCTTTGGCATGGGGACGATGGTGGTGGCCTTGAAGCATGTTGGAAGGATGCCGCTGCTCAGAGAAATGTTGAAGATGTCGGTAAGAACATCTGCCAGCTGGTCTGCACATCCTCTGAGCACTCTGCCAGGAATGTTGTCTGGTCCAGCAGCCTTCCGTGGGTTGACTCTACATAGAGTTTTCCTCATATCAACCGTGGTAAGACAGAGCACCTGGTCTTTGGGAGGAGGGGTGGTCTTCCTCGCCACCACGTCATTCTGTGCTTCACACCTACCGTAGAGTCGCTCAGCACATCTTGAAGGGAGGCATCGTTGTTACAGGCAACTGATGTTGTCCTGTAGTTGGTGATGGCCTGGATGCCCTGCCACATGCGCCGCGTGTCGCCGCTGTGCTGGAAGTGACTGTGGATTCTCTGGGTGTGTGCGTGCTTTGCCTCTCTGATGGCCCGGGACAGTTTGGCCCTCGCTGTTCTTAGGGCAGCATTGTCGCCTGCTCTGAAGGCGGAGTCTCTGGTCCTCAGCAGCGCACGCACCTCCGCAGACCTCCACGGCTTCTGGTTGGAGCATGTGGTGATGGTCTTGGAGAAGGTGACATCATCAATGCACTTGCTGATGTAGCTGGTCACTGATGCTGTGTATTCCTCCAAGTTGGTAGAGTCGCCATATGTTGCAGCCTCCCTGAACATGTGGCAGTCAGTACACTCAAAACCTGAAGAGCAGAGATGGCTCCTGCTAGCCAGGTTTTCACCTGCTTCTGGAGCGGTTTTGTGCATCTGAAGAGCGGTCTGTATGCTGGAATTAGCATAACAGAGATGTTGTCTGAGTGACCAAGGTGGGGGCGGGGCTCCACCCGGTATGCGCCTGGGATGTTTGTGTAAACAAGATCAAGCGTGTTCGCCCCTCTCGTTGCAAATTCCACTTACTGATGGAATTTATGGAGAACTGTCTTGAGATCTCCAGCGACAATAGACAGTCTGTCTGGGTGAGCGTTCTGCAGTTTTCTCATAGCCCCATACAGTACACAGAGTGCTTCCTTAGCGTTAGCGCTGGGGGAATGTAAACTCCGGTTATAATAATAGTGGTGAATTCCCATGGTAAATAAAAAGGTCTGCATCTAACAGTCACAAGCTCCACCAGTGATGAGCAGTAACTAGAGACTAGCATAGAGTTATTGCACCATTCCGTGTTGATGTAAACACAAGCCACCAACGCGAGTCGTAATGCACAGAGCTCCATTCTGTCAGCCCGAAAAAAGGCGAGCCCGTCTTGCTGAATGGTGGTGTCCAGAACTCTGTCGCTGAGCCACGTCTCAGTGAAAACAAAGATGCAGCAGTCTCTAGCTCACACTGCGTAGTCTGCTGGAGTCGGATGTGGTCCAGTTTATTGTCCAGGGAGCAAACATTTGAGAGCAGGATAGACGGGCGAGCCGGCCGGCTAGGGTTTGTTTTTAGCCTAGCATGGACCCCCGCCCTCTTGCCGCGCTTTCTCTTCCACCGCTTACGACGTCCCCTCCCTCGGCATCGGGCGACGCCAAGGACTGGAGGCCTGGTCTCCGCAGATTAATCCTGCAGATTATCATGCAGCTTGGTTGTTGCATGAATCTTAAATTTTAGCAGTGTCTGGCGATGGTAGACAAGAACACCGGTTGCTCCGATGTCCATGTGCCGTAAAAGTCGGGCTAAGTGACAAAAGTAGCACCATTTTGGATCCGGAGTGGCCGCTGCATGCTACCGTGCCGCTATCTTGGATCAAAGGGTAGTGTTGTGTTGAGTATAGATAATAGAATATGTAAGGAATAATTGATGAGGGACCGTTGAATTGTTTAAATATAAAAGTGATTACACCTCAGGTGTGCATTATTTTCAAAAAAATTCAATGGGCCAGTGTCAATTATTACACTTACACCATGGTAAACACACCTTAAGACATCGTTCAGGGTTTTATCTCAAGACATTTTCTGGTTTTCATCCCTAAAACTCCCTTTTGCCACAGATTCAGCATCTTGCTTTAATACAGTCTGAGCTTTCGTTGCTAATTCGAAAACGTCACTTCAGAACTAGCATCAGAGGATTGCGAGGCTTGTGCTGCTTTACTCGAAAACAAACTGGAGTAATAAGGTGTGTGTGTGTGTGTGAGAATCTGATAAAATGAGATATCTTGCTTCTGGGATAACCTTTTTTTGTTGCAGCACACATCAGAAGTAACATCACTCCAACATCGCCAAGATGAGTGTCATCATATTCTCGTTGTATACCTTAATAACTTTTTTTTCATCCCCAATGAGATGCAGGAGTGAGCTGACATAACGACTCTGTTTTTCTCTCACGAGTTTGTTTGGGATTAAGTGCGTGCATTATGCGTATAATGTGTGTCCACGAGTGTTGGAGTGTGTGTGTGAGAGGGGGAGCATGAGGGTGTTTCCCCACAGATATTTCAGATCATATAGAAATTGTTGTATCAACCAAGTTTATCTAGTTTTGATATGGCTCAAGCTTTCGTTGCTAATTAGAACTAGCACAGGAGGATGCGCTGCTTTTCGGCACAGGAGTAAAAATGTTGTGTCTGTGTGAGCATGTGTGTGAGCCTGTGTGTCTGTGAGCCTGTGTAAGTGCGAGGAAGAGTAAGGGCTCATTTTAACCGAAATTGAAATAAATGTAGGATATTTTAGACATTGTTTTGACATTCTTAACCGATTTACTTTAACCAATGTCTTTGTTTTAATTGGTTATTTTGTTGTGGTAGCCTGTAGGGCTCTTTGAAATAATTGAAATAATTTGGCGAAGTGATCTGGAACTACTTTATAGCCGTGCGTTTCTTGAAAAATAATTGCACACCTTAGAATATCCGTGAACCAATCAGAATCAAGCATTCAACAGACCTGTGGTATATTATATAATATAATTACAGTTTATGTTATTAATATTTTTAATAATATATTTAAAAAAAATCAGTCACCACGTATGAAAATACTATTTTTCATTATTTCTTATTTAAATAGAAAATGTTCATTATGAATGATCAGCATAACAATTTAAGATTTACATCAATTTCTTAGTAGTTGAAATGGCCCAGTTTCACTTAGTGTCTACCCAAAAATAAAAATTCTCTCATCACTTACTCTCATACCATATAAGATGTGTATGACTCTCTTCTCCAGAACACAAAAAAAAATTTTAGAAGAATATCTCAGTTCTGCAGGTCCATAGAATGCAAGTGAATGGTGGCCAGAAGTGTAAAAGTAATCCATACGACTCCAGTGGTTTAATCAATGTCTTCTGAAACAATCCAGTTGGTTTTGGGTGAGAACAGACTAAAATAAAACATTTTTCACGTGTGTCAAGCACTAGGAAGTGTAATCGAGCTGAAGTGTAATCATGCCTAGAGACTACAATGGCAAGATGTACAGTGAAAAAGGAGTTATATTTTGGTCTGTTCTCACTCAAAACCAATTGGATTGTTTCAGAAGACATTGATTAAACCACTGGACTCTGGATTACTTTTATGCTGATCTCATCTTTGGAGCTTTAAAGGCCTGATCACCATTAACTTCTTTTGTATGGACCTACAGAACTGAGATATTATTCTAAAAATCTTAATTTGTGGTCAGCAGAAGAAAGAAAGTCATAGACATTTTAGATGTCATGGGGGTCAATAAATGATGAGATAATTTTCCTTTTTGGGTGTACAACCCCTTTAAGGACAGCAAGCACTCAAGCTGGCATGGTCTCCACAAGTTTGAAAATCTAACAATCCATGTTATCGCAGCATGATTTGAGAATGCTTCAGAATGGAAGCCTGTTCTCAGCTTGGTCCTTGGCCCCTCCTCACCCTCTAGCGGATGACAGCCACGCCTCCCTGGGTTGATTGGAAGCAGTCCTCCGGCCCCTGGCGGGTGAAAGGTCCACCGTGTTTTTGGTGGATGGTAGGGGTCTCCCACACTGCTCCAGGCAGTAGGTTGACGGCCATTCCTCCGCTTCCTGGCAGCCGGGCTCCTCTGTCCTCCGGCGGATGGCCGCGGCTGCTCCTTTGTGGTGGATGGTAGCAGCGAGAACTCATCTACGGCGCATTCCTCCTCTTTCCCGGATTTTGGTACCAGTGTAAAGTGATTATGGAAAGGAGGCATGAGAACCGGCTTGACAATATAAATTATATTTAATTAAAAACTTAAACCAAAAGACACACACACAAACACATGGGGCAGCTGCCCGTAAACGCTCTCTCTCTCCCGCACCACCATCCGCAGTCGGCCTTTATCCCTCTCTGGGGCTTGATTAGCCTGATTAGGGGCAGAGTGTTTATCATCACAACCCGGCCCCGCCCTCCACCCTGTCACATATAGTAATATTATATGTATATTAAAGGTGCAGTATATAAGATTCAGAAACATCTTGGTTACTGTTTTAATCTCCATTCCCTGATGGAGGGAACAAGACATTGTGTCAATGTAGCGACACTAGGGGTCAAACTTGGGAGTCCCACACTCCTCTGATATTTGAGAAAAGGCCAATGAGAACTGGCGAGTGGAATTTGTATGCCACTAACCTGGACATCTGGGTATAAAAGGAGACGGCTTGCAACCACTCATTCAGGTTTGTGTTGAGGAGCCGAGACAGAGTCCCGGCCATTTCACCGGGCAGGAGGGACACAACGTCTCATTCCCTCCATCAGGGAACGGAGGTTACAACAGTAACCAAACATCTGTCACACACTCAATGTTGTGTCAATGTAGTGACACTTGTCAAGCTAGAAGCCCTTTCGTTTAAATCAGCCTCCTGACTGTGCTCACTTCCATCAAGAGGGTTGGGGAACTGCAGGCGTTCTCTGTCAGGGTGATACATGCCTAGAGTTCGATCCCACGTGATCATGAGACCCCGGAAAAAAAACATAAACGGGTCTTACGCCTTTAAAATGTGTCCTGGGTTTTCAGCCTCCTCTCTTCCCCTGGTCCGGCGAACCATCCGACATTCTGGCAGTGGATGATTGGATCAAGAGAAGTGAGCAAACGTGGAACAAAGCTCATGTCCACCTCCTGCGAGCCCATCAGACGGCAAAAACTGTATGCTGACCGTCGCCGACAACTGGCTCCCCATCTGAGACGGACGTGGCAGATTCTTCAAAACAGCAATCGAAACGTAGTTGAGTAAAAAAATTCTAGGAGGCGGAAAGTTTCTGATTCCAAAACTAGATTTTATAATAAAAATAACAAAACCGAGATGGTTCATGAAGCATCAGAAATTACATTTTAGAACATGCCTATTTAGGGGCCAAGCACCGAAGGTGCGGAGGCACCTATTGTGTCTGTTCCGGTTCTTATTAGGGGCCAAGCACCGAAGGTGCGGAGGCACCTATTGTGTCTGTTCCGGTTCTTATTATTATTAGGGGCCAAGCACCGAAGGTGCGGAGGCACCTATTGTGTCTGTTCCGGTTCTTATTAGGGGCCAAGCACCGAAGGTGCGGAGGCACCTATTGTGTCTGTTCCGGTTCTTATTAGGGGCCAAGCACCGAAGGTGCGGAGGCACCTATTGTGTCTGTTCCGGTTCTTATTATTAGGGGCCAAGCACCGAAGGTGCGGAGGCACCTATTGTGTCTGTTCCGGTTCTTATTATTAGGGGCCAAGCACCGAAGGTGCGGAGGCACCTATTGTGTCTGTTCCGGTTCTTATTAGGGGCCAAGCACCGATGGTGCGGAGGCACCTATTGTGTTTGTTCCGGTTCTTATTATTATTCTTCTTCTTCCGACTGGGCGTCTATGGCAGCCCATAGAAGCGTATGCGGGAAAGTTGTAACGGTTTGACATTCTGATAGAGGACAGTCCCAACATCAAATTGACCAATTTTGGTGTCTCTAACTCATTCCCTCTAGCGCCACCACCTGTCCAAAGTTTCAAAAATATTATGCTAATAACTTTTGAACCGTAAGGCCTATCAACAAAATTCTTTTTTCCTCTGATTCCTGAGCTCATGACGATTCGATTGCACCCTATGACGTCATTTTCCGTCATAAAAAATTTTCCGCCATTTTGAATTGTCCAAAAAACCTACTTTTGCGAACTCGTCCTAGACGGTTTGTCCGATTTTCACCAAAATTGCACCACATCATCTTCAAGCAGTGCCAACAAAAAGTTATGGAAATCAAGTTGATTCGTCAAACCGTTCTCGAAAAACGCACAATCAAATTTTACGTAGAGCTTGCAAAAACAAACGTAAGTCTGTATCTCCGCAACGCTTAATTGTATTCAGACCAAACTTGGTACATGTCATCACAAGCATGACCTGAGGCTACATGCTGCGTTTCGGCGCAGCGCCACCTACTGGTCCGGAGATACAGAAAATAGCTATTTTTGTTTATAACTTCTGAACGGTTTGTCCAAAAATCATAAAAGTGGTCTTGTTACATTCAGGGCATCATGCCGAGTCGACTGATATCCAATTTTCTCAGATCGGCCATTTTGGCTGTCGGCCAATTTGAATTAAGTGCTAAAATGCTGTATTTTTTGAACGCATGAATGAATTGTTACAAAACTCGGTATGGGTCATCAGTAGGATGCCCTGAAGGAGCCAGAGAAGTTTCGAAACAGCGCCACCTAGTGGTAAAATTACATTTTTAAATGCTTATAACTCTGGCTGGGGTTGACTTATTTTCACGGGAGTCATATTATTAGATTCCTGAATCCTTGCCGAGTCCAACGATACCAGACTTGCCAGGTTTCGGCATATGGTTTGTGCAGCGTTGTAATTTAGCGCTTAAAAAACATTTGCGAATATCTTCGAAACCGCTTGTCCGATCGAGACGAAACCACCATCAGATGTTTGGAAACAGGTCGCTGGCAACATGCCAATGCCCAAATCTCAAAATATTGATAGTAAGGGGTAGTAAAATCCAATCAAAATCACGTGTCAGTTATTTTTGACCTGTTTTTCACATAAATGTCTATAACTCTGAAGCAAATTGAGATATTTTCACCAAAATTGACATACACATGTATGAGCTCACTCAGAGGACACATATGGAAATTGTGGTATTGTGCCACTTGGTGGCGCTATAAAAGAACAAAACATGAAATTACCATTGACTTAAATACAGTATTGTGATAAAAATGCTATACTTAACGAATGCATTGGTGTAACATTTTGAAACTCAGAATGTGCCATCAGCAGCATGTCCTGAAGGTACTCAAAATATTTTGAGACTGCGCCACCTTTTGGTCAAAAGTTATAACTAAATGTCCCAAAATGCTAATAACATTTGTATAAATTTACCTATTGTAATCACACTGTTCTCAATTGATTCTTTGGGTTTTGCCAAAAACATAGATAACATTTTTCCCATAATCAGCCAAACTTCCTGTCCGCCATCTTGATTTTCATTCAATGCCTACTTTTTCAAACTCCTCCTAGACTGTTAGGGTTATGGTTTTCACCAATATCAAATCGTATCATCTCCAGAACATGCCAACTACAATTTATGGATTTTGTGACGATAGACAAAACTGTATTTGTAAACTGCCAGATCAAAGCTTACGCATGCTGCCAAAATTACCATTCAGGCTTTATCTCTGCATTGCCTTGATATATTGACACCAAACTTTATATGTCTCATTGTCACCTCACTCTGACCACACCACATACATTTCATAACTGCACCACCTATTTGTCAAAAGTGATAATTAAATCATATTTTTAGTTAATGTATGATTTTTCATCCATTTGCCTAAATTCATCTTTACATGTCTTTAAGTGCTACTTGCTGCAGTTGGTCTGACCATTCCAGCCATGTTGGCATGTCTTGTCATCTTCTTTGCGCTTGGCCCCGGTAATGGCTGCTTTGCAGCTATATTTAGGGGCCAAGCACCGAAGGTGCGGAGGCACCTATTGTGTCTGTTCCGGTTCTTATTATTAGGGGCCAAGCACCGAAGGTGCGGAGGCACCTATTGTGTCTGTTCCGGTTCTTATTATTAGGGGCCAAGCACCGAAGGTGCGGAGGCACCTATTGTGTCTGTTCCGGTTCTTATTAGGGGCCAAGCACCGAAGGTGCGGAGGCACCTATTGTGTTTTTTCCGGTTCTTATTATTATTCTTCTTCTTCCGACTGGGCGTCTATGGCAGCCCATAGAAGCGTATGCGGGAAAGTTGTAACGGTCTGACATTCTGATAAAGGACAGTCCCAACATCAAATACACCAATTTTGGTGTCTCTAACTCATTCCCTCTAGCGCCACCACCTGTCCAAAGTTTCAAAAATATTATGCTAATAACTTTTGAACCGTAAGGCCTATCAAAAATTCTTTTTTGCTCTGATTCCTGAGCTCATGACGATTCGATTGCACCCTATGACGTCATTTTCCGTCATAAAAATATGTCCACCATTTTGAATTGTCCAAAAAACCTACTTTTGCGAACTCGTCCTAGACGGTTTGTCCGATTTTCACCAAAATTGCACCAGATCATCTTCAAGCAGTGCCAACAAAAAGTTATGGAAATCAAGTTGATTCGTCAAACCGTTTTCGAAAAACACACAATCAAATTTTACGTAGAGCTTGCAAAGACAAATGTAAGTCTGTATCTCCGCAACGCTTAATTGTATTCAGACCAAACTTGGTACATGTCATCACAAGCATGACCTGAGGCTACATGCTGCGTTTCGGCGCAGTGCCACCTACTGGTCCGGAGATACAAAAAATGGCTATTTAGGGCCCAAGCCTTGAAAAGGCGAAGGCCCTATTGTTTTCCTTAGGATTATTATTATTAGGGCCCAAGCCTTGAAAAGGCGAAGGCCCTATTGTTTTCCTCCTGATTATTAGGGCCCAAGCCTTGAAAAGGCGAAGGCCCTATTGTTTTCCTTAGGATTATTATTATTATTATTATTTTATCGACTATTCGGGCACTTTTGGGGACCTTAACGTGCTCTAAAACTCTTGAAAACGCTGGGCTGAAGATGGTACCCGGGCGTGGCAGGGGGGCTTAACAGCGCCCCCTGGAACGGGGTCCGAAACCTTGGTCCATAAATCAAACACACTTGCATGTAATAATATGAAAGTCGGTACACATATAGATCTCATCGTTTCATATATCCTTCATGCTCTTACATTTTACCTCAGCCCAACAGGAAGTCGGCTATTTAGGGATGTTTGGAAAATGTATGCAATGGAATTTGAAATACTCCTCCTAGAGAAATCATTTAATCGCCACGAATCTCAGTCAGCATGAAGTCAAGACATTGAGGATTAAAAATTGCCAGCGGATTTTTGATATCTCGAACGGTTTGGCCGTGGCGAGGAAACAAATTTATGGCGAGAAAAGTGAGACAGGAAGTGTGTTATAACTTCTGCATAAATTAACAGATCTTGATGAAACTTCAGCAGTGTTCGTTGTAAGAGGCCGATCACATGGATGTGACTGTTGTGAGTCAAAGTTATAGCGCCACCAACTGGCAGCAGGAAGTGTGTCACTTTCAAAATGCTTTGAAATCACCCTCTTGTTTTTACCCGATTTGCTTCAAACTTTACGTGTATAATGTAAACACACGGCAGATTTAGACCTGTGAAAGGATTATTGATATCTTAGATACTGTTGCCGTGGCAACGCTTCAAACTTTACTATTCTTTATTGATGCTTTTGAGACTCTTAACATAATTGAAATTGCATGAAACTCGACAGACACGTCACATTTATTAGCCAGTAGATGTGCAAAGTTTCAGAAATGGGTGTGGTGAGGGGCTCAGTAGCGCCACCTTTTGACAAAAAAGTGGGGGGTTAGTTTCATCTACAGGTACAAAAATTGGTATTGATATAGTTCTCCTCAAGCTGGACAACTTTCTAATTTACAGTCATTAGCTCCGACCAACAGAAAGTCAGATATTTTGGTTTGAATGTGGAGAAAATGTCAGAATTTTCCAGTCACTCTCTGAGTCTCTGTGTGTGAGGAGGAGGAAGGGAGGGGGGTCTTGTGAAGTAATACATAGGGCTATACTGCCCTCTTGTGTTCAACATAGTATGATTTACATTAACTTTTGCACGATATTCTAATTTTTCGAGTTTCACCTGTATGCAGAGTTGACAGAAAAATGTTACACACGCCGTTGCAGGTGAATACAACAAAGAACTAAAGCCCCGCCTCACCCAGTTCGGGTACCGAACCTTGTTGAAACAATCATGCATCTAGCTGGCAGAGTGACAAATTTTCGCCAGCGCCTTCACCCTGAACATGGTCGAAAAATACAGACTAATGTCAATGCATTGCACATTTTCAATTCCGAAGGTATCCTTGATATCTTAAATATTTAGTACATTTTAGATCAATAAAATACAGTCAAAATATCAACTGAAATGGAAAAGTACAAGAAAACCCATGTTTAATCCACTGTCTGTTCATTCTCGGAGTGGCAATTACAAGAAATGTCCAATAGAGGGCATCCAAGCCTCATTGTTCAATGATTTACAACAGGTCTGAGTCCAGAATGGGCAGGGACTGAGTTCAACAGTTGGTTGAGCACTTTTGCAGTCGAATCCAGAAAAAAGGCAAACAATGTGTCCCCACTCACTATATACATCAACTGAGTGGCGGATACAATTTTTAACAACCTTTAACCATTTACAGCCAGAGCGTTCAAATTTGGGAACAATTATTCCCATGGTTCCTGTCTCAGTGTCATCGTCGTCCAATCACCGATTTTATTTCTGAAATCTGCCCAGATACTCATGACAATAAAAGCTAAAGGCACATGTGATTGGTTAAGGGGATTTTATTTCTGAAATCTGCCCAGATACTCATGACAATAAAAGCTAAAGGCACATGTGATTGGTTAAGGGGTTACTGGGCAAGAATAATAACTGTATCGTCATCACCGTCTTCCTTCATTCCATTGGGAAGGTGATATCACGAGAGATTTACTCCAGTGTTGGATTTACTGCTTCAAATTAAATACTGAGGCGATTTTTGCAAGGTAAGAACGTCATTTAACATGTGTTGTCTATATTTTCTATTGAAAGTCAAAACGTTTTAGTTACGAAGCATTTATTTGTAGGAGTATTGCTAGTTATTTCTGGGGAAAAAATGACGAAACAACTCAAATAAATGTTTGTGAGCAGTTTTGTGTGAAACCGCGAGATGCGTCGCGTCTAACGCACGAGCCCCGATGAGAGTTACTGCACAAAGGTCAGTGAGATGTGTTTTACTGCTTCCCAGTTTGAATATTCAAGTGATTTTACACTATTCAACTCAACAAATGGCATTACAACTCAAATAAATGTTTGCGTGGAATCTGAAATCGGGAACCATTATTGAATTCTGGCATTATTACGGGGGTCAACAATGGCGCTGTAATGTCCTTTCAGATGCATTGTTCTAAACAGCGGAAAAAACTTAAACAAAATACTGCGTCATTTTTGCCCATTCAGATACATGGAAGAGATCATTACAAACTATAAAAGGTCTACTTTTATTTGTGTACACTTACAATAACAACAAAACCTTGAGCTTTTGTAAAATAACGAAAATAAACAGGGTGCGCCGAATCTGTCTTAGCGATCATCTGTCTGATACACGTCAGAAAAATCAAGTGAAACTCCGCGAACACTTATCACACAAACATGAAACATATGTCTAAAGAAAGAAGGGATGGACGGATCGATCCTAAAGTATCAATACTTCCGAGAATAATGTTTCATCTGCGTGTTCACTGACAGCACGCGATAGTGAGGCGATCTCATTTTTACTCGCATCATCAATGCGAGCAATGTTTGTCTGTTGTATGTGTTTTTAACACTTTCCTGTTTGAACTTTCAAGCGATTTTACACCATTCAACTCAACAAATGGCAAAACAACTCAAATAAATATTTGTGTGAAACAGCGAGCAGCGTCACGTCTAACTCACGAGCCCCGATGAGAGATCGCATTCGCTTCTTCTTGCGTTTGAACGGACAAATTCATACAACAAAATGTCAAAATACATGATATATTGTCTGTTTTGTCTCAAGTGAACATAAACAGTTGATGAAGAAATCGCGAATCTAAATCTAGTATCAACACTTCCGAGAATGATTATCAGCGTTGTGTCTGACAGCGCGATCGAGGCATCTCATTTTTACTCGCATCTTCATGGAGGTTTGTCGGTTGTATGTAGTTTCACAATCTCAATCAATTAATCTCTGAAATGAATACAGATGTAACAGCATGAAAATAATGAGACTTCACAGTTCTCAAAAGATTAAACTCAATAAAACAAGCCGCACAGACTGTGCCTTGAATGAAATGCGTTTAAAATCCTCTTAAAGAGACAGTAACAATTTTCCAAGTAAATAAAAAGTAGGCCTACAAATGGTTTTCACCCCAAAAATAAATTTCTCTCATTGTATACTCACCCTCATTCCATCCCAGATGTGTATTATTTTCTTTCTTCTAGTGAACACAAATTAAGCTTTTTAGAAGATTATCTCAACCCTGTTGGACCTTTCAATGACTTGAATGGTGATCAGAACTCAGAAGCTACAAAAATCACATAAATGCAGCATAAAAGTAATCCATACCACTCCAGTGGTTTAATCCATGCTTTCAGAAGTGATATTATAGGTGTGGGTTAGAAACAGACCTATATATATATACTTCAAGATGACATCACTCTGAAGTACTGCGTAAAGAATATCCCACATTCGCCCTTAGGGGGCGCTACAGGCCATGCCCAAAATCCCCATTTTCTGGTCAAAAATGTTCTAATTTTGTATATTGATACTACAGGCCAACAGGAATCCACAAACCAAGAATGGCCCACATTCGCCCTTAGGGGGCGCTACAGGCCACGCCCTAAATTCCCATTTGCTGGTCAAAAATGTTCTAATTTGGTACATTGATACTACAGGCCAACAGGAACCCACAAACAAAGAATTGCCCATATTCGCCATTAGGGGGCGCTACAGGCTATGCCCAAAATTCCCATTTTATGGTCAAAAATTTTCTAATTTGGTATATTGACACTACAGGCCAACAGAAATCCACAAACCAAGAATGTCTCACATTCGCCCTTAGGGGGTGCTAAAGGCCATTCCCAAATTGCACATTTTTTTGTCAAATACTTTCTAATTTGGTACATTAATACTACAGGCCAACAGGAACCTACAAACCAAGAATGGCTCACATTCGCCCTTAGGGGGCGCTACAGGCCATGCCCAAATGTCATTTTTTCAAAGTGATTGTATTTCCACCCCATTTATTTAGTTTTTCTGAAACCTGGTGAATATACCTCATTTCTCATTGTAAACAAAAAACCCTACAGGATCCATAAGGTCCGGCATGATGGATTTTCCTGTACACTGAAAATGTTTAGTTTAGGATTCAGACAGAAAGACATGTTTTTTGGATTTTTTCATTGGGAGGGTTTAACCCCAACCCTCTATTGATCAATTTTAAATGATTTGCCATTTTGAGGAGGAATCGCATTGCTGCTTGCAGCTATATTTTTGAGTTGTTGCTGTGTCCATCATCCTTTGTTTTCCGAAAGCCACCAAGTGGAAATGAGCCCGGTAACTAAAGGAACCAGGGTTGCGGTGCAACCGGCTTGGGCCCGTCATCGCTGCTTGCAGCTTTAATTATTCTTCTTCTTCTTCTTCTCCTTCTTCCAACTGGGCGTCTATGGCAGCCCATAGAAGCGTATGCGGGAAAGTTGTAACGGTTTGACATTCTGATAGAGGACAGTCCCAACATCAAATACACCAATTTTGGTGTCTCTAACTCATTCCCTCTAGCGCCACCACCTGTCCAAATTTCAAAAATATTATGCTAATAACTTTTGAACCGTAAGGCCTATCAACAAAATTCTTTTTCCTCTGATTCCTGAGCTCATGACGATTCGATTGCTCCCTATGACGTCATTTTCCGTCATAAAAAATTTTCCGCCATTTTGAATTGTCCAAAAAACCTACTTTTGCGAACTCGTCCTAGACGGTTTGTCCGATTTTCACCAAAATTGCACCAGATCATCTTCAAGCAGTGCCAACAAAAAGTTATGGAAATCAAGTTGATTCGTCAAACCGTTCTCGAAAAACGCACAATCAAATTTTACGTAGAGCTTGCAAAAACAAACGTAAGTCTGTATCTCCGCAACGCTTAATTGTATTCAGACCAAACTTGGTACATGTCATCACAAGCATGACCTGAGGCTACATGCTGCGTTTCGGCGCAGCGCCACCTACTGGTCCGGAGATACAGAAAATAGCTATTTTTGTTTATAACTTCTGAACGGTTTGTCCAAAAATCATAAAAGTGGTCTTGTTACATTCAGGGCATCATGCCGAGTCGACTGATATCCAATTTTCTCAGATCGGCCATTTTGGCTGTCGGCCAATTTGAATTAAGTGCTAAAATGTTGTATTTTTTGAACGCATGAATGAATTGTTACAAAACTCGGTATGGGTCATCAGTACGATGCCCTGAAGGAGCCAGAGAAGTTTCGAAACAGCGCCACTTAGTTATTATTGTTATTCTTCTTCTGACAGGGCGTCTATGGCAGCCCATAGAAGCGTATGCGGGAAAGTTGTAACGGTCTGACATTCTGATAAAGGACAGTCCCAACATCAAATACACCAATTTTGGTGTCTCTAACTCATTCCCTCTAGCGCCACCACTTGTCCAAAGTTTCAAAAATATTATGCTAATAACTTTTGAACCGTAAGGCCTATCAACAAAATTCTTTTTTCCTCTGATTCCTGAGCTCATGACGATTCGATTGCACCCTATGACGTCATTTTCCATCATAAAAATATGTCCACCATTTTGAATTGTCCAAAAAAACCTACTTTTGCGAACTCGTCCTAGACGGTTTGTCCGATTTTCACCAAAATTGCACCAGATCATCTTCAAGCAGTGCCAACAAAAAGTTATGGAAATCAAGTTGATTCGTCAAACCGTTTTCGAAAAACACACAATCAAATTTTACGTAGAGCTTGCAAAGACAAATGTAAGTCTGTATCTCCGCAACGCTTAATTGTATTCAGACCAAACTTGGTACATGTCATCACAAGCATGACCTGAGGCTACATGCTGCGTTTCGGCGCAGCGCCACCTACTGGTCCGGAGATACAAAAAATGGCTATTTAGGGCCCAAGCCTTGAAAAGGCGAAGGCCCTATTGTTTTCCTTAGGATTATTATTATTAGGGCCCAAGCCTTGAAAAGGCGAAGGCCCTATTGTTTTCCTCCTGATTATTAGGGCCCAAGCCTTGAAAAGGCGAAGGCCCTATTGTTTTCCTTAGGATTATTATTATTATTATTATTTTATCGACTATTCGGGCACTTTTGGGGACCTTAACGTGCTCTAAAACTCTTGAAAACGCTGGGCTGAAGATGGTACCCGGGCGTGGCAGGGGGGCTTAACAGCGCCCCCTGGAACGGGGTCCGAAACCTTGGTCCATAAATCAAACACTTGCATGTAATAATATGAAAGTCGGTACACATATAGATCTCATCGTTTCATATATCCTTCATGCTCTTACATTTTACCTCAGCCCAACAGGAAGTCGGCTATTTAGGGATGTTTGGAAAACGTATGCAATGGAATTTGAAATACTCCTCCTAGAGAAATCATTTAATCGCCACGAATCTCAGTCAGCATGAAGTCAAGACATTGAGGATTAAAAATTGCCAGCGGATTTTTGATATCTCGAACGGTTTGGCCGTGGCGAGGAAACAAATTTATGGCGAGAAAAGTGAGACAGGAAGTGTGTTATAACTTCTGCATAAATTAACAGATCTTGATGAAACTTCAGCAGTGTTCGTTGTAAGAGGCCGATCACATGGATGTGACTGTTGTGAGTCAAAGTTATAGCGCCACCAACTGGCAGCAGGAAGTGTGTCACTTTCAAAATGCTTTGAAATCACCCTCTTGTTTTTACCCGATTTGCTTCAAACTTTACGTGTATAATGTAAACACACGGCAGATTTAGACCTGTGAAAGGATTATTGATATCTTAGATACTGTTGCCGTGGCAACGCTTCAAACTTTACTATTCTTTATTGATGCTTTTGAGACTCTTAACATAATTGAAATTGCATGAAACTCGACAGACACGTCACATTTATTAGCCAGTAGACGTGCAAAGTTTCAGAAATGGGTGTGGTGAGGGGCTCAGTAGCGCCACCTTTTGTCAAAAAAGTGGGGGGTTAGTTTCATCTACAGGTACAAAAATTGGTATTGATATAGTTCTCCTCAAGCTGGACAACTTTCTAATTTACAGTCATTAGCTCCGACCAACAGAAAGTCAGATATTTTGGTTTGAATGTGGAGAAAATGTCAGAATTTTCCAGTCACTCTCTGAGTCTCTGTGTGTGAGGAGGAGGAAGGGAGGGGGGTCTTGTGAAGTAATACATAGGGCTATACTGCCCTCTTGTGTTCAACATAGTATGATTTACATTAACTTTTGCACGATATTCTAATTTTTCGAGTTTCACCTGTATGCAGAGTTGACAGAAAAATGTTACACACGCCGTTGCAGGTGAATACAACAAAGAACTAAAGCCCCGCCTCACCCAGTTCGGGTACCGGACCTTGTTGAAACAATCATGCATCTAGCTGGCAGAGTGACAAATTTTCGCCAGCGCCTTCACCCTGAACATGGTCGAAAAATACAGACTAATGTCAATGCATTGCACATTTTCAATTCCGAAGGTATCCTTGATATCTTAAATATTTAGTACATTTTAGATCAATAAAATACAGTCAAAATATCAACTGAAATGGAAAAGTACAAGAAAACCCATGTTTAATCCACTGTCTGTTCATTCTCGGAGTGGCAATTACAAGAAATGTCCAATAGAGGGCATCCAAGCCTCATTGTTCAATGATTTACAACAGGTCTGAGTCCAGAATGGGCAGGGACTGAGTTCAACAGTTGCTTGAGCTCTTTTGCAGTCGAATCCAGAAAAAAGGCAAACAATGTGTCCCCACTCACTATATACATCAACTGAGTGGCGGATACAATTTTTAACAACCTTTAACCATTTACAGCCAGAGCGTTCAAATTTGGGAACAATTATTCCCATGGTTCCTGTCTCAGTGTCATCGTCGTCCAATCACCGATTTTATTTCTGAAATCTGCCCAGATACTCATGACAATAAAAGCTAAAGGCACATGTGATTGGTTAAGGGGTTACTGGGCAAGAATAATAACTGTATCGTCATCACCGTCTTCCTTCATTTCAATGGGAAGGTGATATCACGAGAGATTTACTCCAGTGTTGGATTTACTGCTTCAAATTAAATACTGAGGCGATTTTTGCAAGGTAAGAACGTCATTTAACATGTGTTGTCTATATTTTCTATTGAAAGTCAAAACGTTTTAGTTACGAAGCATTTATTTGTAGGAGTATTGCTAGATATTTCTGGGAAAAAAATGACGAAACAACTCAAATAAATGTTTGTGAGCAGTTTTGTGTGAAACCGCGAGATGCGTCGCGTCTAACGCACGAGCCCCGATGAGAGTTACTGCACAAAGGTCAGTGAGATGTGTTTTACTGCTTCCCAGTTTGAATATTCAAGTGATTTTACACTATTCAACTCAACAAATGGCATTACAACTCAAATAAATGTTTGCGTGGAATCTGAAATCGGGAACCATTATTGAATTCTGGCATTATTACGGGGGTCAACAATGGCGCTGTAATGTCCTTTCAGATGCATTGTTCTAAACAGCGGAAAAAACTTAAACAAAATACTGCGTCATTTTTGCCCATTCAGATACATGGAAGAGATCATTACAAACTATAAAAGGTCTACTTTTATTTGTGTACACTTACAATAACAACAAAACCTTGAGCTTTTGTAAAATAACGAAAATAAACAGGGTGCGCCGAATCTGTCTTAGCGATCATCTGTCTGATACACGTCAGAAAAATCAAGTGAAACTCCGCGAACACTTATCACACAAACATGAAACATATGTCTAAAGAAAGAAGGGATGGACGGATCGATCCTAAAATATCAATACTTCCGAGAATGATGTTTCATCTGCGTGTTCACTGACAGCACGCGATAGTGAGGCGATCTCATTTTTACTCGCATCATTAATGCGAGCAATGTTTGTCTGTTGTATGTGTTTTTAACACTTTCCTGTTTGAACTTTCAAGCGATTTTACACCATTCAACTCAACAAATGGCAAAACAACTCAAATAAATATTTGTGTGAAACAGCGTCACGTCTAACTCACGAGCCCCGATGAGAGATCGCATTCGCTTCTTCTTGCGTTTGAACGGACAATTTCATACAACAAAATGTCAAAATACATGATATATTGTCTGTTTTGTCTCAAGTGAACATAAACAGTTGATGAAGAAATCGCGAATCTAAATCTAGTATCAACACTTCCGAGAATGATTATCAGCGTTGTGTCTGACAGCGCGATCGAGGCATCTCATTTTTACTCGCATCTTCATGGAGGTTTGTCGGTTGTATGTAGTTTCACAATCTCAATCAATTAATCTCTGAAATGAATACAGATGTAACAGCATGAAAATAATGAGACTTCACAGTTCTCAAAAGATTAAACTCAATAAAACAAGCCGCACAGACTGTGCCTTGAATGAAATGCGTTTAAAATCCTCTTAAAGAGACAGTAACAATTTTCCAAGTAAATAAAAAGTAGGCCTACAAATGGTTTTCACCCCAAAAATAAATTTCTCTCATTGTATACTCACCCTCATTCCATCCCAGATGTGTATTATTTTCTTTCTTCTAGTGAACACAAATTAAGCTTTTTAGAAGATTATCTCAACCCTGTTGGACCTTTCAATGACTTGAATGGTGATCAGAACTCAGAAGCTACAAAAATCACATAAATGCAGCATAAAAGTAATCCATACCACTCCAGTGGTTTAATCCATGCTTTCAGAAGTGATATTATAGGTGTGGGTTAGAAACAGACCTATATATATATACTTCAAGATGACATCACTCTGAAGTACTGCGTAAAGAATATCCCACATTCGCCCTTAGGGGGCGCTACAGGCCATGCCCAAAATCCCCATTTTCTGGTCAAAAATGTTCTAATTTTGTATATTGATACTACAGGCCAACAGGAATCCACAAACCAAGAATGGCCCACATTCGCCCTTAGGGGGCGCTACAGGCCACGCCCTAAATTCCCATTTGCTGGTCAAAAATGTTCTAATTTGGTACATTGATACTACAGGCCAACAGGAACCCACAAACAAAGAATTGCCCATATTCGCCATTAGGGGGCGCTACAGGCTATGCCCAAAATTCCCATTTTATGGTCAAAAATTTTCTAATTTGGTATATTGACACTACAGGCCAACAGAAATCCACAAACCAAGAATGTCTCACATTCGCCCTTAGGGGGTGCTAAAGGCCATTCCCAAATTGCACATTTTTTTGTCAAATACTTTCTAATTTGGTACATTAATACTACAGGCCAACAGGAACCTACAAACCAAGAATGGCTCACATTCGCCCTTAGGGGGCGCTACAGGCCATGCCCAAATGTCATTTTTTCAAAGTGATTGTATTTCCACCCCATTTATTTAGTTTTTCTGAAACCTGGTGAATATACCTCATTTCTCATTGTAAACAAAAAACCCTACAGGATCCATAAGGTCCGGCATGATGGATTTTCCTGTACACTGAAAATGTTTAGTTTAGGATTCAGACAGAAAGACATGTTTTTTGGATTTTTTCATTGGGAGGGTTTAACCCCAACCCTCTATTGATCAATTTTAAATGATTTGCCATTTTGAGGAGGAATCGCATTGCTGCTTGCAGCTATATTTTTGAGTTGTTGCTGTGTCCATCATCCTTTGTTTTCCGAAAGCCACCAAGTGGAAATGAGCCCGGTAACTAAAGGAACCAGGGTTGCGGTGCAACCGGCTTGGGCCCGTCATCGCTGCTTGCAGCTTTAATTATTCTTCTTCTTCTTCTTCTCCTTCTTCCAACTGGGCGTCTATGGCAGCCCATAGAAGCGTATGCGGGAAAGTTGTAACGGTTTGACATTCTGATAGAGGACAGTCCCAACATCAAATACACCAATTTTGGTGTCTCTAACTCATTCCCTCTAGCGCCACCACCTGTCCAAATTTCAAAAATATTATGCTAATAACTTTTGAACCGTAAGGCCTATCAACAAAATTCTTTTTCCTCTGATTCCTGAGCTCATGACGATTCGATTGCTCCCTATGACGTCATTTTCCGTCATAAAAAATTTTCCGCCATTTTGAATTGTCCAAAAAACCTACTTTTGCGAACTCGTCCTAGACGGTTTGTCCGATTTTCACCAAAATTGCACCAGATCATCTTCAAGCAGTGCCAACAAAAAGTTATGGAAATCAAGTTGATTCGTCAAACCGTTCTCGAAAAACGCACAATCAAATTTTACGTAGAGCTTGCAAAAACAAACGTAAGTCTGTATCTCCGCAACGCTTAATTGTATTCAGACCAAACTTGGTACATGTCATCACAAGCATGACCTGAGGCTACATGCTGCGTTTCGGCGCAGCGCCACCTACTGGTCCGGAGATACAGAAAATAGCTATTTTTGTTTATAACTTCTGAACGGTTTGTCCAAAAATCATAAAAGTGGTCTTGTTACATTCAGGGCATCATGCCGAGTCGACTGATATCCAATTTTCTCAGATCGGCCATTTTGGCTGTCGGCCAATTTGAATTAAGTGCTAAAATGTTGTATTTTTTGAACGCATGAATGAATTGTTACAAAACTCGGTATGGGTCATCAGTACGATGCCCTGAAGGAGCCAGAGAAGTTTCGAAACAGCGCCACTTAGTTATTATTGTTATTCTTCTTCTGACAGGGCGTCTATGGCAGCCCATAGAAGCGTATGCGGGAAAGTTGTAACGGTCTGACATTCTGATAAAGGACAGTCCCAACATCAAATACACCAATTTTGGTGTCTCTAACTCATTCCCTCTAGCGCCACCACTTGTCCAAAGTTTCAAAAATATTATGCTAATAACTTTTGAACCGTAAGGCCTATCAACAAAATTCTTTTTTCCTCTGATTCCTGAGCTCATGACGATTCGATTGCACCCTATGACGTCATTTTCCATCATAAAAATATGTCCACCATTTTGAATTGTCCAAAAAAACCTACTTTTGCGAACTCGTCCTAGACGGTTTGTCCGATTTTCACCAAAATTGCACCAGATCATCTTCAAGCAGTGCCAACAAAAAGTTATGGAAATCAAGTTGATTCGTCAAACCGTTTTCGAAAAACACACAATCAAATTTTACGTAGAGCTTGCAAAGACAAATGTAAGTCTGTATCTCCGCAACGCTTAATTGTATTCAGACCAAACTTGGTACATGTCATCACAAGCATGACCTGAGGCTACATGCTGCGTTTCGGCGCAGCGCCACCTACTGGTCCGGAGATACAAAAAATGGCTATTTAGGGCCCAAGCCTTGAAAAGGCGAAGGCCCTATTGTTTTCCTTAGGATTATTATTATTAGGGCCCAAGCCTTGAAAAGGCGAAGGCCCTATTGTTTTCCTCCTGATTATTAGGGCCCAAGCCTTGAAAAGGCGAAGGCCCTATTGTTTTCCTTAGGATTATTATTATTATTATTATTTTATCGACTATTCGGGCACTTTTGGGGACCTTAACGTGCTCTAAAACTCTTGAAAACGCTGGGCTGAAGATGGTACCCGGGCGTGGCAGGGGGGCTTAACAGCGCCCCCTGGAACGGGGTCCGAAACCTTGGTCCATAAATCAAACACTTGCATGTAATAATATGAAAGTCGGTACACATATAGATCTCATCGTTTCATATATCCTTCATGCTCTTACATTTTACCTCAGCCCAACAGGAAGTCGGCTATTTAGGGATGTTTGGAAAACGTATGCAATGGAATTTGAAATACTCCTCCTAGAGAAATCATTTAATCGCCACGAATCTCAGTCAGCATGAAGTCAAGACATTGAGGATTAAAAATTGCCAGCGGATTTTTGATATCTCGAACGGTTTGGCCGTGGCGAGGAAACAAATTTATGGCGAGAAAAGTGAGACAGGAAGTGTGTTATAACTTCTGCATAAATTAACAGATCTTGATGAAACTTCAGCAGTGTTCGTTGTAAGAGGCCGATCACATGGATGTGACTGTTGTGAGTCAAAGTTATAGCGCCACCAACTGGCAGCAGGAAGTGTGTCACTTTCAAAATGCTTTGAAATCACCCTCTTGTTTTTACCCGATTTGCTTCAAACTTTACGTGTATAATGTAAACACACGGCAGATTTAGACCTGTGAAAGGATTATTGATATCTTAGATACTGTTGCCGTGGCAACGCTTCAAACTTTACTATTCTTTATTGATGCTTTTGAGACTCTTAACATAATTGAAATTGCATGAAACTCGACAGACACGTCACATTTATTAGCCAGTAGACGTGCAAAGTTTCAGAAATGGGTGTGGTGAGGGGCTCAGTAGCGCCACCTTTTGTCAAAAAAGTGGGGGGTTAGTTTCATCTACAGGTACAAAAATTGGTATTGATATAGTTCTCCTCAAGCTGGACAACTTTCTAATTTACAGTCATTAGCTCCGACCAACAGAAAGTCAGATATTTTGGTTTGAATGTGGAGAAAATGTCAGAATTTTCCAGTCACTCTCTGAGTCTCTGTGTGTGAGGAGGAGGAAGGGAGGGGGGTCTTGTGAAGTAATACATAGGGCTATACTGCCCTCTTGTGTTCAACATAGTATGATTTACATTAACTTTTGCACGATATTCTAATTTTTCGAGTTTCACCTGTATGCAGAGTTGACAGAAAAATGTTACACACGCCGTTGCAGGTGAATACAACAAAGAACTAAAGCCCCGCCTCACCCAGTTCGGGTACCGGACCTTGTTGAAACAATCATGCATCTAGCTGGCAGAGTGACAAATTTTCGCCAGCGCCTTCACCCTGAACATGGTCGAAAAATACAGACTAATGTCAATGCATTGCACATTTTCAATTCCGAAGGTATCCTTGATATCTTAAATATTTAGTACATTTTAGATCAATAAAATACAGTCAAAATATCAACTGAAATGGAAAAGTACAAGAAAACCCATGTTTAATCCACTGTCTGTTCATTCTCGGAGTGGCAATTACAAGAAATGTCCAATAGAGGGCATCCAAGCCTCATTGTTCAATGATTTACAACAGGTCTGAGTCCAGAATGGGCAGGGACTGAGTTCAACAGTTGCTTGAGCTCTTTTGCAGTCGAATCCAGAAAAAAGGCAAACAATGTGTCCCCACTCACTATATACATCAACTGAGTGGCGGATACAATTTTTAACAACCTTTAACCATTTACAGCCAGAGCGTTCAAATTTGGGAACAATTATTCCCATGGTTCCTGTCTCAGTGTCATCGTCGTCCAATCACCGATTTTATTTCTGAAATCTGCCCAGATACTCATGACAATAAAAGCTAAAGGCACATGTGATTGGTTAAGGGGTTACTGGGCAAGAATAATAACTGTATCGTCATCACCGTCTTCCTTCATTTCAATGGGAAGGTGATATCACGAGAGATTTACTCCAGTGTTGGATTTACTGCTTCAAATTAAATACTGAGGCGATTTTTGCAAGGTAAGAACGTCATTTAACATGTGTTGTCTATATTTTCTATTGAAAGTCAAAACGTTTTAGTTACGAAGCATTTATTTGTAGGAGTATTGCTAGTTATTTCTGGGAAAAAAATGACGAAACAACTCAAATAAATGTTTGTGAGCAGTTTTGTGTGAAACCGCGAGATGCGTCGCGTCTAACGCACGAGCCCCGATGAGAGTTACTGCACAAAGGTCAGTGAGATGTGTTTTACTGCTTCCCAGTTTGAATATTCAAGTGATTTTACACTATTCAACTCAACAAATGGCATTACAACTCAAATAAATATTTGCGTGGAATCTGAAATCGGGAACCATTATTGAATTCTGGCATTATTACGGGGGTCAACAATGGCGCTGTAATGTCCTTTCAGATGCATTGTTCTAAACAGCGGAAAAAACAAAATACTGCGTCATTTTTGCCCATTCAGATACATGGAAGAGATCATTACAAACTATAAAAGGTCTACTTTTATTTGTGTACACTTACAATAACAACAAAACCTTGAGCTTTTGTAAAATAACGAAAATAAACAGGGTGCGCCGAATCTGTCTTAGCGATCATCTGTCTGATACACGTCAGAAAAATCAAGTGAAACTCCGCGAACACTTATCACACAAACATGAAACATATGTCTAAAGAAAGAAGGGATGGACGGATCGATCCTAAAGTATCAATACTTCCGAGAATGATGTTTCATCTGCGTGTTCACTGACAGCACGCGATAGTGAGGCGATCTCATTTTTACTCGCATCATCAATGCGAGCAATGTTTGTCTGTTGTATGTGTTTTTAACACTTTCCTGTTTGAACTTTCAAGCGATTTTACACCATTCAACTCAACAAATGGCAAAACAACTCAAATAAATATTTGTGTGAAACAGCGAGCAGCGTCACGTCTAACTCACGAGCCCCGATGAGAGATCGCATTCGCTTCTTCTTGCGTTTGAACGGACAATTTCATACAACAAAATGTCAAAATACATGATATATTGTCTGTTTTGTCTCAAGTGAACATAAACAGTTGATGAAGAAATCGCGAATCTAAATCTAGTATCAACACTTCCGAGAATGATTATCAGCGTTGTGTCTGACAGCGCGATCGAGGCATCTCATTTTTACTCGCATCTTCATGGAGGTTTGTCGGTTGTATGTAGTTTCACAATCTCAATCAATTAATCTCTGAAATGAATACAGATGTAACAGCATGAAAATAATGAGACTTCACAGTTCTCAAAAGATTAAACTCAATAAAACAAGCCGCACAGACTGTGCCTTGAATGAAATGCGTTTAAAATCCTCTTAAAGAGACAGTAACAATTTTCCAAGTAAATAAAAAGTAGGCCTACAAATGGTTTTCACCCCAAAAATAAATTTCTCTCATCGTATACTCACCCTCATTCCATCCCAGATGTGTATTATTTTCTTTCTTCTAGTGAACACAAATTAAGCTTTTTAGAAGATTATCTCAACCCTGTTGGACCTTTCAATGACTTGAATGGTGATCAGAACTCAGAAGCTACAAAAATCCCATAAATGCAGCATAAAAGTAATCCATACCACTCCAGTGGTTTAATCCATGCCTTCAGAAGTGATATTATAGGTGTGGGTTAGAAACAGACCTATATATATATACTTCAAGATGACATCACTCTGAAGTACTGCGTAAAGAATATCCCACATTCGCCCTTAGGGGGCACTACAGGCCATGCCCAAAATTCCCATTTTCTGGTCAAAAATGTTCTAATTTTGTATATTGATACTACAGGCCAACAGGAATCCACAAACCAAGAATGGCCCACATTCGCCCTTAGGGGGCGCTACAGGCCACGCCCTAAATTCCCATTTGCTGGTCAAAAATGTTCTAATTTGGTACATTGATACTACAGGCCAACAGGAACCCACAAACAAAGAATTGCCCATATTCGCCATTAGGGGGCGCTACAGGCTATGCCCAAAATTCCCATTTTATGGTCAAAAATTTTCTAATTTGGTATATTGACACTACAGGCCAACAGAAATCCACAAACCAAGAATGTCTCACATTCGCCCTTAGGGGGTGCTAAAGGCCATTCCCAAATTGAACATTTTTTTGTCAAATACTTTCTAATTTGGTACATTAATACTACAGGCCAACAGGAACCTACAAACCAAGAATGGCTCACATTCGCCCTTAGGGGGCGCTACAGGCCATGCCCAAATGTCATTTTTTCAAAGTGATTGTATTTCCACCCCATTTATTTAGTTTTTCTGAAACCTGCTGAACATACCTCATTTCTCATTGTAAACAAAAAACCCTACAGAAACCATACACCTACTTTTGCGAACTTGTCCTTGACGGCTTGTCCGATTTTCACCAAAATTGCACCAGATCATCTTCAAGCAGTGCCGACAAAAAGTTATGGAATTCAAGTTGATTCGTCAAACATTTTTTGATAAACGCACAAACAAATTTTACGTAGCGCTTGCAAAATAAACGTAAAGCTGTATCTCCGCAAATCTTAATTGTATTCAAACCAAACTTGGTACATGTCATCACAAGCATGACCTGAGGCTACATGCTGCGTTTCGGCGCAGCACCACCTACTGGTCCAGAGATAAATAAAAATGGCTATTTTTGTTTATATCTTATGAACGGTTTGTCCAAAAATCATAAACTGCATCAACTGCACCACCTATTTGTCAAAAGTGATAATCAATTAAATCATATTTTTAGTTAATGTTTATGATTTTTCATCCATTTGCCTAAATTCATCTTTACATGTCTTTAAGTGCTATTTGCTGCAGTTGGTCTGACCATTCCAGCCATGTTGGCATGTCTTGTCATCATCTTTGTGCTTGGCCCCGGTAATGGCTGCTTGCAGCTATATTTAGGGGCCAAGCACCGAAGGTGCGGAGGCACCTATTGTGTCTGTTCCGGTTCTTATTATTAGGGGCCAAGCACCGAAGGTGCGGAGGCACCTATTGTGTCTGTTCCGGTTCTTATTATTATTCTTCTTCTTCCGACTGGGCGTCTATGGCAGCCCATAGAAGCGTATGCGGGAAAGTTGTAACGGTTTGACATTCTGATAGAGGACAGTCCCTACATCAAATTGACCAATTTTGGTGTCTCTAACTCATTCCCTCTAGCGCCACCACCTGTCCAAAGTTTCAAAAATATTATGCTAATAACTTTTGAACCGTAAGGCCTATCAACAAAATTCTTTTTTCCTCTGATTCCTGAGCTCATGACGATTCGATTGCACCCTATGACGTCATTTTCCGTCATAAAAAATTTTCCGCCATTTTGAATTGTCCAAAAAACCTACTTTTGCGAACTCGTCCTAGACGGTTTGTCCGATTTTCACCAAAATTGCACCACATCATCTTCTAGCAGTGCCAACAAAAAGTTATGGAAATCAAGTTGATTCGTCAAACCGTTCTCGAAAAACGCACAATCAAATTTTACGTAGAGCTTGCAAAAACAAACGTAAGTCTGTATCTCCGCAACGCTTAATTGTATTCAGACCAAACTTGGTACATGTCATCACAAGCATGACCTGAGGCTACATGCTGCGTTTCGGCGCAGCGCCACCTACTGGTCCGGAGATACAGAAAATAGCTATTTTTGTTTATAACTTCTGAACGGTTTGTCCAAAAATCATAAAAGTGGTCTTGTTACATTCAGGGCATCATGCCAAGTCGACTGATATCCAATTTTCTCAGATCGGCCATTTTGGCTGTCGGCCAATTTGAATTAAGTGCTAAAATGCTGTATTTTTTGAACGCATGAATGAATTGTTACAAAACTCGGTATGGGTCATCAGTAGGATGCCCTGAAGGAGCCAGAGAAGTTTCGAAACAGCGCCACCTAGTTATTATTGTTATTCTTCTTCTGACTGGGCGTCTATGGCAGCCCATAGAAGCGTATGCGGGAAAGTTGTAACGGTCTGACATTCTGATAAAGGACAGTCCCAACATCAAATACACCAATTTTGGTGTCTCTAACTCATTCCCTCTAGCGCCACCACCTGTCCAAAGTTTCAAAAATATTATGCTAATAACTTTTGGAATTGGAATTTGAAATACTCCTCCTAGAGAAATCATTTAATCGCCACGAATCTCAGTCAGATTTTTGATATCTCGAACGGTTTGGCCGTGGCGAGGAAACAAATTTATGGCGAGAAAAGTGAGACAGGAAGTGTGTTATAACTTCTGCATAAATTAACAGATCTTGATGAAACTTCAGCAGTGTTCGTTGTAAGAGGCCGATCACATGGATGTGACTGTTGTGAGTCAAAGTTATAGCGCCACCAACTGGCAGCAGGAAGTGTGTCACTTTCAAAATGCTTTGAAATCACCCTCTTGTTTTTACCCGATTTGCTTCAAACTTTACGTGTATAATGTAAACACACGGCAGATTTAGACCTGTGAAAGGATTATTGATATCTTAGATACTGTTGCCGTGGCAACGCTTCAAACTTTACTATTCTTTATTGATGCTTTTGAGACTCTTAACATAATTGAAATTGCATGAAACTCGACAGACACGTCACATTTATTAGCCAGTAGACATGTGCAAAGTTTCAGAAATGGGTGTGGTGAGGGGCTCAGTAGCGCCACCTTTTGACAAAAAAGTGGGGGGTTAGTTTCATCTACAGGTACAAAAATTGGTATTGATATAGTTCTCCTCAAGCTGGACAACTTTCTAATTTACAGTCATTAGCTCCGACCAACAGAAAGTCAGATATTTTGGTTTGAATGTGGAGAAAATGTCAGAATTTTCCAGTCACTCTCTGAGTCTCTGTGTGTGAGGAGGAGGAAGGGAGGGGGGTCTTGTGAAGTAATACATAGGGCTATACTGCCCTCTTGTGTTCAACATAGTATGATTTACATTAACTTTTGCACGATATTCTAATTTTTCGAGTTTCACCTGTATGCAGAGTTGACAGAAAAATGTTACACACGCCGTTGCAGGTGAATACAACAAAGAACTAAAGCCCCGCCTCACCCAGTTCGGGTACCGGACCTTGTTGAAACAATCATGCATCTAGCTGGCAGAGTGACAAATTTTCGCCAGCGCCTTCACCCTGAACATGGTCGAAAAATACAGACTAATGTCAATGCATTGCACATTTTCAATTCCGAAGGTATCCTTGATATCTTAAATATTTAGTACATTTTAGATCAATAAAATACAGTCAAAATATCAACTGAAATGGAAAAGTACAAGAAAACCCATGTTTAATCCACTGTCTGTTCATTCTCGGAGTGGCAATTACAAGAAATGTCCAATAGAGGGCATCCAAGCCTCATTGTTCAATGATTTACAACAGGTCTGAGTCCAGAATGGGCAGGGACTGAGTTCAACAGTTGCTTGAGCTCTTTTGCAGTCGAATCCCAGAAAAAAGGCAAACAATGTGTCCCCGCTCACTATATACATCAACTGAGTGGCGGATACAATTTTTAACAACCTTTAACCATTTACAGCCAGAGCGTTCAAATTTGGGAACAATTATTCCCATGGTTCCTGTCTCAGTGTCATCGTCGTCCAATCACCGATTTTATTTCTGAAATCTGCCCAGATACTCATGACAATAAAAGCTAAAGGCACATGTGATTGGTTAAGGGGATTTTATTTCTGAAATCTGCCCAGATACTCATGACAATAAAAGCTAAAGGCACATGTGATTGGTTAAGGGGTTACTGGGCAAGAATAATAACTGTATCGTCATCACCGTCTTCCTTCATTTCAATGGGAAGGTGATATCACGAGAGATTTACTCCAGTGTTGGATTTACTGCTTCAAATTAAATACTGAGGCGATTTTTGCAAGGTAAGAACGTCATTTAACATGTGTTGTCTATATTTTCTATTGAAAGTCAAAACGTTTTAGTTACGAAGCATTTATTTGTAGGAGTATTGCTAGATATTTCTGGGAAAAAAATGACGAAACAACTCAAATAAATGTTTGTGAGCAGTTTTGTGTGAAACCGCGAGATGCGTCGCGTCTAACGCACGAGCCCCGATGAGAGTTACTGCACAAAGGTCAGTGAGATGTGTTTTACTGCTTCCCAGTTTGAATATTCAAGTGATTTTACACTATTCAACTCAACAAATGGCATTACAACTCAAATAAATGTTTGCGTGGAATCTGAAATCGGGAACCATTATTGAATTCTGGCATTATTACGGGGGTCAACAATGGCGCTGTAATGTCCTTTCAGATGCATTGTTCTAAACAGCGGAAAAAACTTAAACAAAATACTGCGTCATTTTTGCCCATTCAGATACATGGAAGAGATCATTACAAACTATAAAAGGTCTACTTTTATTTGTGTACACTTACAATAACAACAAAACCTTGAGCTTTTGTAAAATAACGAAAATAAACAGGGTGCGCCGAATCTGTCTTAGCGATCATCTGTCTGATACACGTCAGAAAAATCAAGTGAAACTCCGCGAACACTTATCACACAAACATGAAACATATGTCTAAAGAAAGAAGGGATGGACGGATCGATCCTAAAATATCAATACTTCCGAGAATGATGTTTCATCTGCGTGTTCACTGACAGCACGCGATAGTGAGGCGATCTCATTTTTACTCGCATCATTAATGCGAGCAATGTTTGTCTGTTGTATGTGTTTTTAACACTTTCCTGTTTGAACTTTCAAGCGATTTTACACCATTCAACTCAACAAATGGCAAAACAACTCAAATAAATATTTGTGTGAAACAGCGTCACGTCTAACTCACGAGCCCCGATGAGAGATCGCATTCGCTTCTTCTTGCGTTTGAACGGACAATTTCATACAACAAAATGTCAAAATACATGATATATTGTCTGTTTTGTCTCAAGTGAACATAAACAGTTGATGAAGAAATCGCGAATCTAAATCTAGTATCAACACTTCCGAGAATGATTATCAGCGTTGTGTCTGACAGCGCGATCGAGGCATCTCATTTTTACTCGCATCTTCATGGAGGTTTGTCGGTTGTATGTAGTTTCACAATCTCAATCAATTAATCTCTGAAATGAATACAGATGTAACAGCATGAAAATAATGAGACTTCACAGTTCTCAAAAGATTAAACTCAATAAAACAAGCCGCACAGACTGTGCCTTGAATGAAATGCGTTTAAAATCCTCTTAAAGAGACAGTAACAATTTTCCAAGTAAATAAAAAGTAGGCCTACAAATGGTTTTCACCCCAAAAATAAATTTCTCTCATCGTATACTCACCCTCATTCCATCCCAGATGTGTATTATTTTCTTTCTTCTAGTGAACACAAATTAAGCTTTTTAGAAGATTATCTCAACCCTGTTGGACCTTTCAATGACTTGAATGGTGATCAGAACTCAGAAGCTACAAAAATCCCATAAATGCAGCATAAAAGTAATCCATACCACTCCAGTGGTTTAATCCATGCCTTCAGAAGTGATATTATAGGTGTGGGTTAGAAACAGACCTATATATACTTCAAGATGACATCACTCTGAAGTACTGCGTAAAGAATATCCCACATTCGCCCTTAGGGGGCGCTACAGGCCATGCCCAAAATTCCCATTTTCTGGTCAAAAATGTTCTAATTTTGTATATTGATACTACAGGCCAACAGGAATCCACAAACCAAGAATGGCCCACATTCACCCTTAGGGGGCGCTACAGGCCACGCCCTAAATTCCCATTTGCTGGTCAAAAATGTTCTAATTTGGTACATTGATACTACAGGCCAACAGGAACCCACAAACAAAGAATTGCCCATATTCGCCATTAGGGGGCGCTACAGACTATGCCCAAAATTCCCATTTTATGGTCAAAAATTTTCTAATTTGGTATATTGACACTACAGGCCAACAGAAATCCACAAACCAAGAATGTCTCACATTCGCCCTTAGGGGGCGCTACAGGCCATGCCCAAATGTCATTTTTTCAAAGTGATTGTATTTCCACCCCATTTATTTAGTTTTTCTGAAACCTGGTGAACATACCTCATTTCTCATTGTAAACAAAAAACCCTACAGAAACCATACACCTACTTTTGCGAACTTGTCCTAGACGGCTTGTCCGATTTTCACCAAAATTGCACCAGATCATCTTCAAGCAGTGCCGACAAAAAGTTATGGAATTCAAGTTGATTCGTCAAACCGTTTCGATAAACGCACAAACAAATTTTAAGTAGCACTTGCAAAAACAAAAGTAAGGCTGTATCTAAGTAACGCTTAATTGTATTCAGACCAAACTTGGTACATGTCATCACAAGCATGACATGAGGCTACATGCTGCGTTTCGGTGCAGCGCCACCTACTGGTCCGGAGATACAAAAAATGGCTATTTTTGTTTATAACTTATGAACGGTTAGTCCAAAAATCATAAACCGCATCAACTGCACCACCTATTTGTCGAAAGTGATAATCAATTAAATCATATTTTTAGTTAATGTTTATGATTTTTCATCCATTTGCCTAAATTCATCTTTACATCTCTTTAAGTGCTACTTGCTGCAGTTGGTCTGACCATTCCAGCCATGTTGGCATGTCTTGTCATCATCTTTGCGCTTGGCCCCGGTAATGGCTGCTTGCAGCTATATTTATTCTTCTTCTTCTTCTTCCGACTGGGCGTCTATGGCAGCCCATAGAAGCGTATGCGGGAAAGTTGTAACGGTCTGACATTCTGATAGAGGACAGTCCCAACATCAAATACACCAATTTTGGTGTCTCTAACTCATTCCCTCTAGCGCCACCACCTGTCCAAATTTTCAAAAATATTATGCTAATAACTTTTGAACCGTAAGGCCTATCAACAAAATTCTTTTTTCCTCTGATTCCTGAGCTCATGACGATTGGATTGCACCCTATGACGTCCTTTTCCGTCATAAAAAATTTTCCGCCATTTTGAATTGTCCAAAAAAAATCTACTTTTGCGAACTCGTCCTAGACGGTTTGTCCGATTTTCACCAAAATTGCACCAGATCATCTTCAAGCTGTGCCAACAAAAAGTTATGGAAATCAAGTTGATTCGTCAAACCGTTTTCGAAAAACGCACAATCAAATTTTACATAGAGCTTGCAAAAACAAACGTATGTCTGTATGTCCGCACCGCTTAATTGTATTCAGACCAAACTTGGTACATGTCATCACAAGCATGACCTGAGGCTACATGCTGCGTTTCGGCGCAGCGCCACCTACTGGTCCGGAGATACAAAAAATAGCTATTTTTGTTTATAACTTCTGAACGGTTTGTCCAAAAATCATAAAAGTGGTTTTGTTACATTCAGGGAATCATGCCGAGTCGACTGATATCCAATTTTCTCAGATCGGCCAATTTGGCTGTCGGCCAATTTGAATTAAGTGCTAAAATGTTGTATTTTTTGAACGCATGAATGAATTGTTACAAAACTCGGTATGGGTCATCAGTACGATGCCCTGAAGGAGCCAGAGAAGTTTCGAAACAGCGCCACCTAGTTATTATTGTTATTCTTCTTCTGACTGGGCGTCTATGGCAGCCCATAGAAGCATATGCGGGAAAGTTGTAACGGTCTGACATTCTGATAGAGGACAGTCCCAACAACAAATAGACCAATTTTGGTGTCTCTAACTCATTCCCTCTAGCGCCACCACCTGTCCAAAGTTTCAAAAGTATTATGCTAATAACTTTTGAACCGTAAGGCCTATCAACAAAATTCTTTTTTCCTCTGATTTCTGAGCTCATGACGATTCGATTGCACCCTATGACGTCATTTTCCGTCATAAAAAATTTTCCGCCATTTTGAATTGTCAAAAAAACCTACTTTTGCGAACTTGTCCCAGACGGTTTGTCTGATATTCACCAAAATTGCACCAGATCATCTTCAACCAGTGCCGACAGAAAGTTATGGAAATCAAGTTGATTCGTCAAACCGTTTTCGAAAAACGCACAATCAAATTTTACGTAAAGCTTGCAAAAACAAATGTAAGTCTGTATCTCCGCAACGCTTAATTGTATTCAGACCAAACTTGGTACATGTCATCACAAGCATGACCTGAGGCTACATGCTGCGTTTCGGCGCAGCGCCACCTACTGGTCCGGAGATTAAAAAAATGGCTATTTTTGTTTATAACTTCTGAATGGTTTGTCCAAAAATTGTAAACTGCATCAACTGCACTACCTATTTCTCAAAAGAGATAATCAATTAAATCATATTTTTAATGTTTATGATTTTTCATCCATTTGCCTAAATTCATCTTTACATGTCTTTAAGTGCTACTTGCTGCAGTTGGTCTGACCATTCCAGTCATGTTGGCATGTCTTGTCATCATCTTTTCGCTTGGCCCCGGTAATGGCTGCTTGCAGCTATATTTATTATTGTTATTCTTCTTCTGACTGGGCGTCTATGGCAGCCCATAGAAGCGTATGCGGGAAAGTTGTAACGGTCTGACATTCTGATAGAGGACAGTCCCAACATCAAATACACCAATTTTGGTGTCTCTAACTCATTCCCTCTAGCGCCACCACCTGTCCAAATTTTCAAAAATATTATGCTAATAACTTTTGAACCGTAAGGCCTATCAACAAAATTCTTTTTTCCTCTGATTCCTGAGCTCATGACGATTCGATTGCACCCTATGACGTCATTTTCCGTCATAAAAAATTTTCCGCCATTTTGAATTGTCCAAAAAACCTACTTTTGCGAACTCGTCCTAGACGGTTTGTCCGATTTTCACCAAAATTGCACCACATCATCTTCAAGCAGTGCCAACAAAAAGTTATGGAAATCAAGTTGATTCGTCAAACCGTTCTCGAAAAACGCACAATCAAATTTTACGTAGAGCTTGCAAAAACAAACGTAAGTCTGTATCTCCGCAACGCTTAATTGTATTCAGACCAAACTTGGTACATGTCATCACAAGCATGACCTGAGGCTACATGCTGCGTTTCGGCGCAGCGCCACCTACTGGTCCTGAGATACAGAAAATAGCTATTTTTGTTTATAACTTCTGAACGGTTTGTCCAAAAATCATAAAAGTGGTCTTGTTACATTCAGGGCATCATGCCGAGTCGACTGATATCCAATTTTCTCAGATCGGCCATTTTGGCTGTCGGCCAATTTGAATTAAGTGCTAAAATGCTGTATTTTTTGAACGCATGAATGAATTGTTACAAAACTCGGTATGGGTCATCAGTAGGATGCCCTGAAGGAGCCAGAGAAGTTTCGAAACAGCGCCACCTAGTGGTAAAATTACATTTTTAAATGCTTATAACTCTGGCTGGGGTTGACTTATTTTCACGGGAGTCATATTATTAGATTCCTGAATCCTTGCCGAGTCCAACGATACCAGACTTGCCAGGTTTCGGCATATGGTTTGTGCAGCGTTGTAATTTAGCGCTTAAAAAACATTTGCGAATATCTTCGAAACCGCTTGTCCGATCGAGACGAAACCACCATCAGATGTTTGGAAACAGGTCGCTGGCAACATGCCAATGCCCAAATCTCAAAATATTGATAGTAAGGGGTAGTAAAATCCAATCAAAATCACGTGTCAGTTATTTTTGACCTGTTTTTTCACATAAATGTCTATAACTCCGAAGCAAATTGAGATATTTTCACCAAAATTGACATACACATGTATGAGCTCACTCAGAGGACACATATGGAAATTGTGGTATTGTGCCACTTGGTGGCGCTATAAAAGAACAAAACATGAAATTACCATTGACTTAAATACAGTATTGTGATAAAAATGCTATACTTAACGAATGCATTGGTGTAACATTTTGAAACTCAGAATGTGCCATCAGCAGCATGTCCTGAAGGTACTCAAAATATTTTGAGACAGCGCCACCTTTTGGTCAAAAGTTATAACTAAATGTCCCAAAATGCTAATAACATTTGTATAAATTTACCTATTGTAATCACACTGTTCTCAATTGATTCTTTGGGTTTTGCCAAAAACATAGATAACATTTTTCCCATAATCAGCCAAACTTCCTGTCCGCCATCTTGATTTTCATTCAATGCCTACTTTTTCAAACTCCTCCTAGACTGTTAGGGTTATGGTTTTCACCAAAATCAAATCGTATCATCTCCAGAACATGCCAACTACAATTTATGGATTTTGTGACGATAGACAAAACTGTTTTTGTAAACTGCCAGATCAAAGCTTACGCATGCTGCCAAAATTACCATTCAGGCTTTATCTCTGCATTGCCTTGATATATTGACACCAAACTTTATATGTCTCATTGTCACCTCACTCTGACCACACCACATACATTTCATAACTGCACCACCTATTTGTCAAAAGTGATAATTAAATCATATTTTTAGTTAATGTATGATTTTTCATCCATTTGCCTAAATTCATCTTTACATGTCTTTAATTGCTACTTGCTGCAGTTGGTCTGACCATTCCAGCCATGTTGGCATGTCTTGTCATCTTCTTTGCGCTTGGCCCCGGTAATGGCTGCTTTGCAGCTATATTTTATACAGTTTCTGTTCTCTTTGAGTATGGCCCCTTTATCCAATAAAATGTACCAATAATAACATCCACTGAAATCTTATGCCACGATTATTTACATCATCATGCCTTCTACAGGACAGCCTGGCTTAATTTACTTCAGTGGTGGCAAAAGCATATCTATTTCATTATATATGCATAAAACACACTCTAATCACTTCATATGGTTACATATTTTATATTAACTAAAAATCATTACTTTCCGCATTCATTTGAGTAGTATATTAAATGATTTCCGTTATTTCAGTATATTGGTCACACACACAACACATCGCTGTGAGATGGAGAAGTCTGTGTGTTGCCACAGATGTTCTTCTTTATTTATCCTTGAGACACATGCATCCCGATTCATCCCAATTCTCTCTATTCCACATATTGTTTGCATCAAATCATGCATTGTATGATTCTATTCCATTAAAAGCATTCACAGAAAGGGCCTTACAAGGAGACACAGAGAGAGACTGTGACTCTCTAAACTGTATTTTTCCATTGTTCTGCACCTTCATTATCAAACTAAGTAAATGCTAATTAAATCAATAAATTAATTATTAAATATTTAACATACTGAATAACATCCATAATGCAGTTTATCATAGTAAGTTGATTACACGTTTTCATTTTTAGGTCATTGCATATTGCAATTGTTAATGCTATCATCAAAATGGATTAAATGAAAATATACCATCAGACCTGGCCAGCGCATTTAGCTTTCCAAGATGGACCTACATCTCAAACTTCCGTCCAAGAAACTAAGCCCAATGTATGTGGGACCATTCAAAATAATTAAACGAATCACTCCTATATCCTACAGTCTTTTATTTCCCTCTCATTATCGCATCTCCTCTACCTTCCAGGTGTCGCTGCTTAAACCAGCGGAATCGATGTACAACTCCACAAACCACCCTTGATCAATGGAGAGGAGGCATACCGGAACTTTCTTGGACTCTTGGTGTCAGGGACACTGTTTCCAATATTTGGTGGACTGGGAGGGCTATGGCCCAGAGGAGTGCTCATGGGTGCCAGCTGAGGACATTCTCATCCCTTCTCTGATTATGGAGTTCCATAAGAATCATCCTTCTCGTCCCGCACAATTCTTATGGGAGACCATGTGTAAGATATCCTATTTGCATTGGGAGCTGCTCACAGGAGGGGGGCTCTGCTACATCCACCACTGTAGTTCCTTGAACTCACCAGCAGAGGTCATCCTTGCCTGAGTATTGACACTTTGATTCCTATCACCTGTTGCTCATTATGGTGCTCATTTACATTTGTATATGGTGCTTTCCTTGCTCTGTGCAAAGTCTTGTTATTCTGTGGATTACATCTCTGAGTGTTATACCCCGTTTCATGTTTGCCTTATGAACTCTTGCCTATTTCTTGGATTATTGTCCCTGCTTAATTAAACTGTTTGCCTGTTTCTCTGACTGCTGTTGGATTATCAACTCTGCCTGCCTATTGAATGACCCTTTATGCTTGACTTGCCACAATATCATTATTTTCCCACTGGTGTGGTGCTCACGATCAAACTGACTAACACCAGTATTACCACTGGTTGGATGCCAAGTGGTACTATGGGGTAATTTACTTTAAACAATAGCCTACACAATAACACAAGGCAGCTTGATTTCAAACTAAAAAAAATTCATTTTAACAAAATTTTTTGAAAGATGTCTTTTCAACAGCTGTTAAGGGCAACATCTCTTTGGCAATGAACCTACTTCCATGCATTCTTTCCATCATGGGCTACCGGTCGGGTATTTCCTTGTCTGGGGAAAAACATCACTTATTCAGGTTTGTTGCAGGATTAATGTTGGTGTTTTATTACCTTTCATCCCAGGACCCAGTTTAGCTGCTTCGGTAGGGTAATGACTTTGAATGTGGGTGAATCAATTTGTTTTGCTCCCTCCTAGGGCTGGGGGATATGCAAGAAATATGTTCATGATATTTTTATAAAAAAGGGGGAAAAAAATAAAATCCAATTACATCGGTATCAGTCTATGACAAAAGGCGGAAAATTACTAATACAAATTAAGATCTAAAAACAATTATAAATGTAAACATAAGAATTATGATGATGATTACGAAAATAATCACTGAAATATAAATCATGGTTCAAGGTGAACGTGTTTTTGTATTATTTTATGATTTAATCACAGATGTATATGCTATATATAAAGTGACCCAACGAACTGCTCTATGTAAATAAAGCAAACTGAACTGAAAAATAATTGAATCCTGTTGAACAATGATGTAATAAAATTTATGGTAATATTAGCAAATAACAATATTCAACAATATTCACATTCAGCAGCTCAATGATTACAGTTATTCTGTTTAATTGAAAGCCACATTTCCAATTAAAATTTATTGTCACAAGAAAAATTCATAGTCATAAAGTTACAAAAAAAAAAATGAATGGGGCACATTTACACAATGAATACAATCCTAAACTCATTGTACCTTGAACAGACTAACTATTGCACACAATGATATTAAACTTAGACATGTACATATGGTCCAACATATAAATGAAATTTTTTTACATAAAAACATCCATTTGATTACTAAAAAGATTTTGTATTCCATTTTAAGTCTTCCCATCAGTTCATAGCTGCGGCATCACATGTGTTTCATTGTGGAAAAGATCGTAGTCCATGTTATCAGTTTTGAAGTTAATAGTAATAAAAAATTGCAGCTGTCACAAAGATTACAATTAACAGAGTGAAATTCTCATTTCCTAACCGTATATGCAGCTTGTTTTGATAGCCTCATGAAGTAAAACTGTTAAAAAAATTTAATTGAACTCAAATCCTTTTTTTGTCTTAATATTTGTCTACATTTATTATTAGTTTAGCTAGGTTATAAATATCACTACATAGACCACATTTTACACAGCGGCATTTCACAATTTGAATGGTGTAGTGAATAAAGCATGATTTTAGTCAGCAAGATGCTGTTTGGCAATCAAAATGAGGTGCAACACAAACAATTATACATTCGCATTACTACAGATTAGGATAAATAAAATTATCTGTTTCAGCAACCTAGTCATGAAAGTGTTTAAGTGTGTGCGAATTTAGTTTCAAGCAGTGTCATGTGAAAAGTTAATGTGTGAGATGAAAGTACTGCAGTCAAAAACAAAACAAAATAGAGTTCAAGTCCAGTCCATTTACTCAGAAAATGGTGGAAACATGTCAAGGTTGGCAGGCAACCTGCTGCACATCATACCTAACAACGCCCTACAGTTAAGACTGTTTAATACAACTCAGTGTGACAGATGTCCAATGTAAAGAGATTTGAATGAAAACCACTAAGACAACCAGCAGGAAGAACATCTAGGTTACTGTTGTAACCTCCGTTCCCTGATGGAGGGAACGAGACGTTGTGTCGAGTGAATAGACACTAGGGGACTTCTTTGAAGGCCTTGGTTACCTCTGAACTTGAGAAAAGGCCAATGAGAAATTGGTAGACAGAATTTGCATGTCCCTCCCCCGGACATACGGGTATAAAAGGAGGGAATCATGCATCTGTCCATTCAGGTTTTGCACTGAGGAGCCAAGAGTAAGGTTCGGACATAGCAGTGGCCTGGTCAAACATTCCGCTTTTCCGAGTTCTATGTGCTCGGACCCGAGAGAACATGGGACGAGACCAACTCAACGTAAAATCTCGTAACGGTATTGGGTGTTGCCCAGCCCACTGTTCTGCATATGTTTGCTAGGGAGGTGCTGTTGGGTAGTGCCCACGAGGATGCCATACTTCATTGAGTGTGCTCGAACCAGCAAGGGGGTGGGCATGGCCTGGGTGTGATAGGCCAATATGATGGCATCAACAACCTAGTGGGAAGCCTCTGTTTGGAGACAGCATACCCTTTCCGCTGTCCACCAAATCAGACAAAGAGCTGCTCAGAACATCTAAAGCTCTGTATGCAGTCCACATAGGTACGCAAAGCACGCACCGGACATAGAAAGAAGATCCTTCCTCAGGGGAACTCGTCAGGAAGGGGCTGTCGTGAAGAGTGTGAGATCCGAGAACCAAGTCCATGTGGGCCAGTAGGGGACCTTGCACAGCACCCATGCAAGTAAGCTCACTGGGGGAAATGCGTATTTGAGCAGCCCCCGGGGCCAGCGTGTCTGTCCCGAGGGCAGCCTCCACTAGGGTGTACCAGAGCGGGAAATGGGTCTCTTGGGAAGCGAACAGGTCTATCTGTGCTTTGCCGAACCGCTCCCAAATCAGCTGGACCGCCTGGGGGTGGAGGCTCCACACTCCGCTGAGCTTACCTTGTCGTGACAGCATGTTGAGGTTGCCCTGGATGTGTGTGGCGTGCAATGACCTGAGTCGCTGCTGGCAAGTTGTGACATATAATGAGAGTGCACGGCGCCTTGGCGATTTATGTACGCTATCATAGCAGTGCTGTCTGATCGGGTCAAGACGCGCTTGCCCTGTATTACCAGGAGAAACCTCTGCAGGGCAAGGATTACAGCCAGCAACTCTAGGCAGTTGATGCGCCAACCCAGCCAGGGCCCCGTTCAGGAGCTGGCGGCTGCGTGCCCGTTGCACACAGCACCCCAACCCTGTTTGGAGGTGTCTGTGGTGACCAGAACACATCAGGACACCTGCGCTGTATGGGGACTCCTGACCGCAAAAAACAGAGGTCTGTCCAGGGATTGAAAGTTTGGCGGCAGGCAAGGGTGATGTAAACACGGTATGTGCTGCGGTGCCATGCCCATCTCGGAACTCGAGTCTGAAGCCAGTGCTGTAGCGGTCTCATATGCAACAACCCCAGTGGCGCAATCGCTGCAGAGGATGCCATATGCCCCAGGAGCCTCTGGAATAGTTTTAGAGGGACCGCTTTGCCTGACTTGAATAAGGGGAGGCATTTCAGCACCAAATGAGCACACTCGTTGGTTGAGTCTAACTCCATGCCGAGAAAAGAGATGCTCAGAACCGGGGTGAGCTTGCTCTTTTCCCAGTTGACCTGAAGCCCTAGATGGCTGAAGTGCCTGAGCACCTGGTCCCTGTGTGTGCATAGTGACTTTCGAGAGTGGGCTGTGATGAGCCAGTCATCGAGGTAATTGCGAATGCCCACTTCACTTAGCAGGGCAAGGGCTGCCTCTGCGGCCTTCGTGAAGACAAGAGGGGACAGAGACATGCCGAATGGGAGGACTTTGTACTGATATGCCTGGCCGTCAAACGTGAACCTTTAGCAAGGGTCGGTGTTGAGGGAAGATAGAGACGTGGAAGTATGCGTCCTTCAGGTCTACCACTGAGAACTAATCTTGATGCCAGGCGCAAGATGTCTTTGCGTGAGCATTTTGAACGGGAGTTTGTGTAAGGCCTGGTTGAAAACTTGCAAGTCCAAGATCGGTCGTATGCCGCCGCCTTTCTTGGGTATGATGAAGGGCTTTAGAAACCCTTGTTAATCTCGGCTGGAGGGACAGGCTCTATCGTGTCTTTGAGTAAAAGGGTCGCGATCTCAGCACACAGGGTGTTGTGTCTTCGCTGTGCACCAAGGTAAAGCGGACGCCACCGAAGGGGGGCAGGGGCCTGGTGAATTGAATCACGTAGCCGAGTCGGATGGTCCTGGCCAACCAGTGCAATGGGTTGGGAAGTGAGAACCATGCGTCCAAGCTCCTCACGATGGGCACTAAGGGGACGAGCATTTTTGACGTACCTGGTGAGGCTTCGCAGCGGGGCGGAGCAGATATTGTGGCATTGGGAGGCAAAAGCACGTCCCAAGGCTTTGGTGCTTACATTGCTCCTCACACCCGGCAGAATGCGGGTTAGTGACTGAGGAGGAGGTCCCATGTAGGCATCCTCTGGACTCATCAGAACTGGCCGGCTGAGGGGCAGCAGTCGTGGGTCCTGAGGCGAGAGGTACACGTCCGGGGTGCTGGGACTGGGTTGCTGTGAGAATGGCATTTGCAGGTCAGGTGACCCAGGGATAGAGGAAAATGCTCTATTATTTAAAATGTGGGTACCGCAGCCCAAAGGGGGTGCGGCAAAGAAAATACCTTTAACTGAAGATTCTCCTTCCGGTCCTCCATAGGGGGACGGAGTGGTATGCTTACCAGCTCCGAAGCAAATGTCTCGTTCCCTGGGTCGTCCGTCTCAGGAACGCTTGGGTGCCTTCCAGGTTATTGAGCATATTCGGGAGATTGGGGGGGGGCATGCATTTCATGCGGGGTGCTCGATGCTGGGGCTGAGAGCTGGGCCTTGAGGCAGAGCTGCCTGACGTTTGGAAGCCACAGGCCATGCCTTCGGCCTGCACTGGAACGGCACGATGTATGATGTGAGAAATGGCCTCCATCTGTTTCTTCACCACTGAGAACTGCTGGACAAAGTCGTCAACTGTGTCACCAATTAGACCGATCAGGGTGACGGGGGCATTGAGTAAGCATGCTTTGCTTTGTACATCCCGCTTCTCGACCAGGTTCAGCCAAAGATGATGCTCCTGGACCACGAGGGTGGCTATCGCCTGCCCAAGTGTCCGCGCTGTGACCTCCATGGCCCTGAGGGTGAGGTCGGTCGCAGAACGCAGTTCCTGCAAAAAGTTGGGGTCAGGAGTACCCAAGTACAGATCTATGAGTGCCTTGGCCTGGTGAAACTTGCAGGAGGGCCATGGCGTGGCTGTGAGTGGCGCCCAGACCCGAGGAACCAATCATCTAGCCGTGAAGGCTGTGGGGAGGACAGAGGGTTCCAGTCCAGCCCCACGCTGACAGCAACCTGGACAAGCATGTTGGCCATCTGGGCGTCAGCCTCAGACTGGGCGTGCCAACACGAAGTCGGCAGTCCAGTTAAGGCTTCCGCGTCAGATGCCATAATGCTCTCTGATGCAGCAGCAAACTCATCATCCAGCTCGGGGGGCACGAGGGAGTAAAAAGACTGGCCATGAGGCGAGCAACTCTCACCTCGAGCTTGGACGGAAGTCAACGAGCGTGCAACGGTAGTTCGTGGGATCTACCCAGTGAAACAGAGCCCGCTGCCATTCCCAGATCGCCTCCATCGCCAGCCGGGTTTGTCCTCAATCCCATGGGAAGAGGGAAAGACGCTGGGGGTGGCTGGAGTGCCATTTCTCTTTAAAAAGGAAAGCCGCGACTGCAACGTTGCCATGGTGAGGTTCTCGCATTGAGAACACGAACCATCCACAAATGCCGCCTCAGTCTGATCACTGCCCAGACACACGAGGCAGCGCCTGTGACCATCAGGAGCAGAGAGAAATCGACCGCATCCAGGAACTACACAGGGGCAGAAGGGCATCTTTACAAAGACGCGTCCTGAAACGGACATTCAACGCCAGCTGTGTATTGGTCTTTTAGAGAAATAAACACTTATAGAAAATACTCTCTTTTTAGAAGCACTGTCGAAGCGCCCAGGCGCAAAGCTGCACTGCCGTGCAGAGAAGGAGAAAGCCACTGATGCGCCAACAGCATAGATCCAACAGCATACGCTCTACAGAGGTGAGTGGAACATTAAGTGACTTCAGCTCGCTGATCGCACAACCGCTCGGCTCAAAAGAAGAAATCTGAATGAACAGACGCATGATTCCCTCCTCGTATACCCGTATGTCTGGGGGATGGACATGCAAATACTGTCTGTCAATTTCTCATTGGCCTTTTCTAAAGTTCAGAGGTAACTGAGGCCTTCAAAGAAGTCCCCTAGTGTCGCTTCATTTGACACAACGTAGAAGTGGTGAACTACGTTGCCTTCTTCATAATTCCCATATTTAATATCGAGATGATAAAATGTATAAAACCACACAGGTAAAATGTTCATGACAAAATGTCTGCGACAGCTCCCGAGTGCTTTCTGATGCAGGGAAAAATTCTTACATCAATGAGTAACTTAAAAGGCTAAAAAATATATTGGAGCTTAATTCCAATTTTATTAAGAGGAATGCTATATCACTATGTGCCCCTATCAGAAGGTTGATAAATAGATATATTACAGAAAGAATCTTTCCTGATAGTTTTCCTGAACAGCTGTTATTTCTTCTATTTATACATCTGATGATATTATACATTTATGAATAAGTTAATTACAGACCCATCAGTACACTCCCAATTTTATCCAAAATATTAGAGAAGGTGGTTGCAAATCAATTAATTACACATTTAAATGCAGGCCAACATTCAATTCCACAGAATCAGCTAATTGATATTTTGCAAAAAGAATAAAAAAAATACATGCTTGACAAAGGTGCAGTGGTTGGTGCAGCATTTACAGCTTTTGATGATATACTGTTGTGTAAATTGTCAACACACTATACATCCTCAAACACAATACAATGGATGTCCTCTTATTTTGATAAGAAAATATTGTACTAGAATTAATGGACATTTGTAATATATTTATATTATACTAGGGGTTCCTCACATGTCAATTTTATTTAAGTCTAAACATCCTGCTGCATCCTCAATTCAAGTAGCAATGTTCAAAATAGTGGAGTTGAGCTATTGCTGCCTGACAAAAAAAATAAAAAATTTAATTTAGAAAAATATTACTTCATCGGCGATTACAGTAAAAGGTCAGTGAGTGGAAGTGGTACATTTTAAATATTTAGGGCTGATTATAGTCATTTGACTTTTAAAAAATCTATTAAAAAAATCATAGGGATTGTAAACTATAATCTTAATCAGTTTTAATTTATAAGGAATCAAATAGGCACTGATGCAGCAAGATTATATATGCATTAAATGATACTGTCGCATTCTGCTACATGGTCTCAGGCTAGTTGTATGACTATGAAACCTCTGTACAGACTTTAAAACAGACACAAAGTATTGGACAAGAAAATTAACTTTGTAACATAGAAAAATATAATTTAACTTTTGATTTTTTTAAATTTTTTTTTTACTATGGGTAAAGTACCTTTGTTATATACGTTTTCACACCACCTCTTAAACAGTTTGTAACACTTGATAAAACTGATACAATGTTGACCAGATCCAAGAGAAAATGGTTACATTAAATAGCTCAACAAAATTTGGTAGATCTGTCTTTTCAGTTAAAGCAGTAGAATGTTGGAATTATCTTCATAGTATTAGTGTCACATTTTTAAAGTGTTTAAATTAGGCGTTAAACATGGCTGAAGTCACGTGTTGAAATTTATCTTTAAGCAAATCTGTTTATACGCACCCCCTTTTTGAGCAGAAACTATAAAAATTACATACCTTAACTTAAATGGTTGTATTTAGTGGACCCTTTGGAGTATGGACACAGTTGTAGTATCTTTTGAAAGAATAATAGTTTCAGAATTAATATATGTTGTTATTTTTTAAATTTAGAGAAGCTGAAGTTTATAGTAATGGAAACATTTTGGGCTGAACATGTCTAAAAAACAAAAACAATAATAAAAGTACCAAGACAACCAAGAAATGCAATGTTCTCAAAGCCACAAGTCTAAATAAGTTATGCTTCAAATTTGAAGACGATTAACAAAAAATGAGGTTCCTGCAAGATTTTTTTCTCAAAAATCGCAGGATGCGTACAGAGTAAAATTAAAGCTCTGCCTTAAGGCTTGGCTATTATTAATAAAACTACACCGCATTTTTAAAAATAGACTTTGGAGACATGCTCGTTTTGTTTATGAGACTCTAATATACAAGATAATATACAGTTTTACAACATGAATGCTGCTCAGATTGCATAGTTTGTTGAAGAACGATGAGGAAGGGTAATTCTTTCAGGCGAGCTCTCATGTAAAAAATGTAGAATATATCAATATTTCTCAGATTTATCACTTTTATGGACAAAAAGTGCTATTAGATGTTTTTTTCAATGAACACTTATCATGGACAATTGACCCAAGTGTGGCGAACTGGATTCATCTGGCGATCGCGTTTTCATAAAGGTATGAATTCCCATTTTGATATAGCATGTTTTCATTTGTACTCCTGGCACAAATAACTAAATTGCTGTTTCTGGAGCATTGCTATCATGAAACAGAGATCCGATATCAATGTTGAACCCTTAGACCTTTGAAAAGATGTAAAATTGGTTAAATTACATTTATAGACGGTAAAATATATATATATATTAAATGTAAGCAGAGTGACCTTTTGTCGCTCACATGCTGGGTGAGTTTCGTAAGCTAAAGACCCCTCCACCCAAACAAGAGCAAATAGAATTGATTCGGAAGCATGTGCTTAAGAAATATAGAGTCGCTCTTTATGGCACACCTATACCATCAGTCAAGGACCTTCATTTAAGGGCTCACGAGCTTCATGCAGTCCTTGGTCCAAGTGTCCAAGTGTTGGGTGTTCACCTCAAACACATACTAGCAGTACGCCCTCAAGAGATGTTCACTGTTTTAAATGCTCCTTGCCAGGATTCACCACTCGTACTTGCCCGAACTGTAGTCCAAGAGCAAAGTTGCATTTGTCCTACTGATCCTCTGAAACGCCCAAAAGATACTGTCAATAGAGTGCTGGATGTAGAGGGGATGGATAGCTCTGATCAGGCCACTGGGAATCAAAATGTGGTCTCAGACTTTACCAAGATGGGAAACTTCAGGGGAGGGAGGATGTTCAGATGGGGCAGTCCCTCCAGAAGATGAATGTGCCTTGTGTACCTAATGCATCCTTGAATGATCAACCTACTCTGGGTCATGTGGAAGATATTGCTTCTACGTCTTCGTGGAATACCCCATTCAGAGTGAAAGTTAACCTCTATGGTCAAGCTTTTGATGCCACTCTTGACACTGGCGCTTCTCTTTCTGCAGTGCAATCAGTGGCTATCCAGACTATTCCTTGGGGGGACATAAAAATGAAACCATAGTTTGCACCTCCTATTCAGCTTGCGGATGGAGCATCCTGTTGCCCGCTGGGTGTCGTTTGGTTATCATTGGGTTTCACGGGCCAACGTTTCTATCACCGCTTTGCTGTTGTAAATGCGCTTTCTTCTCTCCTTTGATATTGGGAATGGTCTTTATGTTGAGATCTTCAGTTACTATCCATGTTCCGTCCAGAACAGTGGTGCTGGCTGATGAGCCGGTGCCCCTTGAAGAGTTGGAGGGAGCTGACTTAATGATACCTAGTCCTGATTTATTGAGCATGGGGGTCAGTTCGTCTGCCCTGTCTAAGAAAGTTGAAAAAGCATTCCTAAATAATGAGCAGAAAAATAAATTGACTCAATTGCTTGAGTCCTTTAATGGTTTATTTGATGGACGTTTGGGACACACCTCTCTAGTGGAGCACGAGATTGTTACATGTGATGCAAAGACGGTACACCTTGCCCCTTGCTGCACCTCTCCTGCTAAAACGACCTCATTGAGTCTCAAATGTTAAAGGAAAGGAAGGAATAATTGAACCTGCTTCTAGTCCTTGGGCTGCCCCAGTCGTTATTGTCCCAAAACAATCAGGAGAGGCAAGATTCTGTATTGATTATCGTGCAATCAATAAGCTCACGGTGAAAGACTCCTATCCACTACCGAGGATTGATGACTCTCTCAACTTCCTGGCTAGAGGAACTTTCATTTCAACCATTGATTTAGCCAGAGGCTACTGGCAGGTAGCGGTCACAGAAAACTCAAAGCCTAAGACTGCTTTCATCTCTCATTGCGGATTATTACAGTTTCGGGTCTTACCTTTTGGATTGTGCAATGCACCAGCCACATTCCAAAGGCTTATGTACAGTCCAAAGGTTTATGAACACAGTCCTAGCTGGTCTCATCTATAAATCATGTGCTGTCTACTTAGACGATATTGTAGTGGCATCATCTACTTTTGAGCAGTGACAGATTTCAAAACCCCAACTAATGCAAAACAAGTCAGACAGTTTCTGGGAATGACTAGTTACTATAGATGCTTTATCCATGATTATGCCCGCCATGCTGAGCCACACTTTGCATTGACCAGGACGGATGTTCCCTTTGTGTGGTCAAATGGATGTCAGAAGGCTATGGATTTTCTCAAAGAAAAGCTGACTATTTTGAGATTCCCAAACTTTTCTCTTCCTTTATCCATACAGATGCGTGCTACAGTGGACTTGGCGTAGCGCTCATGCAAAAAGACAACAATGGTAGTGATGTGGGAGCCTACGTGACTTGTGCTCTTCATAAGGCTGAAAGACCGTATTCTACTCCAGAAAAGGAGTGCTTAGCTGTTATAAGGGCATTTGAACACTTCAGACTGTATGTAGAAGGTCTTCATGTAACAATCTTTTCGGACCACAGCAGTTTGAGATGGCTAATGTCTCGCCCAAACCTCTCTGGCCGGCGAGCTAGATGGTCACTCCGATTGTAAGACTTTGATTTTGCCAGGGACAAGTAATAAAGTGCCAGATGCTCTGTTTCATAATCCTGTTCCTTCCTGCAATATGCCATTGGGAATTCTCCCTGATTATGCCATAATTGGAAGCCTTGACTTGCGTACCTTACCTCCTGTAAATTTTTCTAATCGGTAGCACATAAGGCAGCTTCAGCTCAATGAACCAGTTATGGGGAAACTTCTGTGGATTTTGGAGGGATAGGATGAGAGTAACGATGAGGAGTTGTCTCAGTATGTGATCAGGGATGGATTCCTGTACTTTGTAGACGTCAAAGTGTCTTGAAATCTTCACCCTTTGAAGTGCCTTAAACTGTACGCACCTATGGCTATTAAAAGCAGTCTGATGGAACATATTACCATGATCACCTGATGGCTGGACACTTGGGGATGACAAAAACGATAGCAAGACTAAAACTTAGATTTTACTGGCCAATGATGTCACCTGATGCTAAAAAGTATGTCGCCTCCTGTACTGTCTGCTAGTTCATGAAACCAAGCCAAAAGAAACCTGCTGGGTTTATGATTCCCATCCACCCAAAAAGACATTGGGAGTACACAGGAGTAGATTTTGTGGGGCCTTTACCACGCACACCCTGCGGTAACGCATACATCATAGTCTTCGTGGACTATTTTTCAAAGTGGGTGGAGGTTAGTGCAATGAGAGAAGCGACTGCCCAGGTTGCTGCCAGCAAGTTGCTTAGTCTTTGTGCGACATGGTGCACCTACTTACCTGATCTTGGACAGAGGGTCACCATTTGTGAGTGAAGTCTTCAGGCAGATACTCACCACCTTGTGGTCAGAACACAGACTCACAGCTGCTTATCACCCCCAAACAAATGCGACAGAGAACCGCACCACACGAAAGCACTGGCCATAGCCCATCCATGTTGCTGTACGGATGAGAATTGAGTACTCCTCTCGACATCACTCAAGCCAACTGTGATGGTATGGATGAGCCTGGTATCCCGTATCCAGAAAGTTTGGAGTCATCAATAAGAGAAGCGCATGATCATGTTAGGTCCATTTTGGATGAGAGCCATGCCAAAAGGAAAAGTACTATGACCAAAGATGTCGCCCTGTATCTTACTCCGTGGATGTATTGGACAGGGTAAAGACTCATCCCTGTTTGGATGCGCTGGCAAATTTCACAGCAAAGCTAGCACCTGTATATACGGGCCCTTACCAAATTGCACAAAAGCTTTCAGAAGAAAACTATAGACTCATAGACGTGAGTACGGGGGCAGATGCAGGTGTATTTCATGTTATAAATGTGTTGCCTTTTTGTACCTGGGACCTGGTACTTGTTGGAAAAGAGACTGTGCCCACAGAAGGTTCCGTTGTGGAAGCATCAGCTGACAGTTCTTTGGTTGACGAAATGCCTGGGGAAACAATTAGTGGTGTTACCGCCATGGACCTATCAGATTTTGCTAATCGAGGACGATTATAATCGCTCTGTGACAACCAGTGTTCATGACCTGTCAGGCAGTGTAGACAGTGTAAATTGCCTGACATACAAGTTAACTCTGAGACTCAGAACGTTGACAAGTCTGTTACTGAGCATGATCTCCATGGGCACCACTCTAACTTAAGACCTCGAAGTGCACCAGGAATTACCTCCCAACGTCACCCTCCGCCCCCTCTTGAAGGTCAAGTTAATTTTATTTTCTATATTGCGCCAGATTACAACAGAAGTAATTTAAGGCTACCTTTCCTATAGAACAGGTCTATACCTTGTTCTTTTATTAAACAAACTAAATAGCCCTTATTTTATTTATCTTACTTACACGACTGCATGTCATTTCTGTCTATATATATATATGGTCGCGCATTTAGAATTCTCCTCTGCTCTCTGTGTCGCGCACGGCAGAGTTCCGCCCTGATGCGCGCGCACGCACACACACACACACACACACACACACACACACAGGTGAGCACAGCGACTAACCAAATAAATGAATACATGGACAAAATATTGATTTGCGTTGTAATTATGTTAGAAGAAATAAATCGTTAGAAGAAATAAATCGCCTCAGGTTCGTGTCGGAGTTCTGTTTGTGTTTATTCTGAAAAAATGGCCGTCTGACTCTCAATTATTCTGCATTTTACAAGACTACTTGCAAATAAACAAATACATGTTCATGAAACATTGATCTGCGTTGAAATTACGTGAGCATAAATAGTTGAACTGCTTGAATCCACCTCTGATTCATGTTGATGTTTTGTTGCTGTTCATTTTATGAATATGACCATCTATCTGCTTGCCAAATTAATTAATAAATGCACATAAAACATTAATTTGAGTTGAAAATATTTTATTAACTTACTTGTTGAGAATGCAAAGATGGCTTGCAGTGACCGGTCTGATGTTTTTCTCAGGTTGTTACAATGAGATATCGGACCACTAGATTGCCACTGACCAATCAGAATTGAGGATTCCAGACTGCCATGTAATAACAGGTGTTTGTATAAGTCCAAGACCACTTTCATATTGGTCAGTAAAACCTAAACAGTTACTGAGGCAAAAAAATTATTGTATATTTAAGACTTTTCATAAGCAGTAAAATAATTTATAGGTCTCTTATAATTTACCTGTGCTCTCAAATATAAAATATTTGCTTTTAAAAGGTGTTTTTCTTTTCTTTTTAAAGAAATTTCCTAAACATATTACACAGTTTACAAAATGAGCAACAGATGGATGGAGCAGCTGTGGAAACATCGTTTTAAAAGTAGGGAAACAAAGTATTTAAAAATCAGCAAAGATTTGGTTTATATTATCTATTATAATGTTCTTGCTTAAACTTTTTTTTTTTTTTTTTTGGTTAGTTTGCAGAGGATTACCTAAACACAGAAACAGCTCTCAATGACCAGACAGATCCAAAATCTCAATCTGACAGGATATGCTACCCTTGTTTTTACATCATTTATTAAGGCGGTAGTTCATTCTGATGGGTATCTCAAGCTAACAGGATGTGCTACCCCTGTTTTTACATTTACTAAGGTGGTTTTTAATATAAATAGTAGTCAGGTCCATAAATATTGGGACATCGACAATTCTAATCTTTTTGTCTCTATACACCACCACAATGGAGTTGAAATGAAACGAACAAGATGTGCTTTAACTGCAGACTTTCAGCTTTAATTTAAGGGCATTTACAACAGTTTGTATATGTGCCTCCCACTTTTTAAGGGAACAAAAGTAATGGGACTAGCTCATTACATTAGCTCATTCTGAGAAAGCACATTTTGTCAGACAATATGACAGCTTGAACTACCGGTAGCACATCCTGAGCAGGTAGGACAGATTGTCAGAACACCGGCTCACACCTGTATTTGTAGACGATGATTGCAAGTGGCCCATGATTAATTTGCTATACAGTCTCCTGGCACCTTAACCTCAGTGAGCCTTACCCATACAGCAGCGTGTTAACTTAATTCACAGAACCTGGGCTACTTAAGTAACCCTCCGATATTGATATTGAAGAGGTAAAATCATTGCATTTTCAAATAGAGGCTTTTGGTATTAACAGAAAAGTTCACCCAGAAATTAGTCTAGTTAGTTGAACTCAAACAAATCATTAAGACTGCTTTTGTGAACTAGATCAAGCCAATTGAAAAGATCAGAAATACATTATCACTACTGCTCTCATCAATGCTCCAAAGACAGATAGGGCAGATGGCAAGACTTTCAGTGTGAATAACTTAAATGTCAGTCCGTTTCCCCCACAACTAAGGCCCTATGAAATTAGACTTACCAGGTTCTCATAATGTGAAAGACAACAGACACCGCAGTCTTGCAATTTGCTCAAATCTATTAATGAACAATGTATCCCAATAATTATTACAATGAACTACACTTGGAAACTCAATTATCTCCCTAAATCCTCACTCGTGTCTTTCTACCGGCCCATTTCTGTGGAGGTACTTTAAGAATTTGAACTTAAAATGTTGTATTGAAAATGTGCTTCAAGATTTTTGCTTAAAAGCCCATTCAAATATATACATTTTTCCATCGTTTACTCACCACCATGTCAATCCACTCGTTCTGTGTTCCATGGAACATAAAAGATTATGTTAGACAGAATGTTAAGGACTGACCACCTCAGTCACCATTCACTTTAATTTTATCTTTTTTCAGAACAACAAAATGAATGGTGACTGAGCCTTTTTTTGTTGACAATCTTAATTTTTTTGTAAACTATCCCTTTAATTTAGAATGCACAGAGGATTAACTGGTTATAATTCAGCTAAATACATTTGTTTTTAATATTTGGCCCAGGTTCAGATATAACTTCAAAATCATTGTTTATCAAAACAAAAGTTTAATGTACTTAAAATGTACAAAAAAATAACACATCAAAACAAGGCCCCACATAGCGCCAAAAACATCAGGCATTAATGATTCTGAAACATTAATAAACTAAAATAACTATGATCCATTAACGTGCATGTTTTCCATTATATAATTTTCTTCTCTGTTCTCTCCCATGCCATGCATGTCATTATACACTGGGACGGATTCCAGCATTCCTTCTTGGATGTCCTCTTCTACCATGTTAGGTGCTCCTAAATAGGGGAAACCAGAAGACTTAAAAGAACAATTCACCCAAAAATTATAATTCTCTCATCATTCACCTCTCATCCCACATCATTAATCCTCATGCTATCTCAAACTTGTATGACTTTCTTCAGCAATATAAACAGATTTTCTGAAGGATGAATGATGTGTTTTTGTCTATACAATATAAATAAATGGGTCCACAACTTTAATGCCCCGAAGAGGACAAAGGCAGCACAAAATTAATCCATACGACTCAAGTGGTGTCTTCTTCTAAAGAGATACATTCGCTTTGGGTAGAAACAAAGCAATAATTCTTTCCTTACGTACCAAAAAGAATAGACAGGCAAATGGTGTAGACACATTTCTAAAATGGACTATCCTAGGGTTCCCACTCTTTTTGACCAATGAATTTACATGACTTTATGATTTTGGACACATTTTTTTAAAATAATTTAGAGATTTCAGACAAACTAACGGTTTCTAACTGCAGAAATATTTAAGAGCTGAGTATGACTTAAATAGTATTTACTATGAATTTCCAATGTTACTCATTTCCTTGGCTGTATCAAAATGGCTCTTTTGAGATCATCCTACCTGGTCTTATCTCTCTTCCTGGTATCTGTCCGGACTGGAGAAGTCCTTTCAATCGCTCCACTTCAGCCAGCGAGGTGGCATTAGCAATAGCATTCTGCATGTAAACAACATTTTTTTTTAAAATTAGACAGTTCATCATCTCATCTACACTCACTAACCACTTTATTAGGTACACATGTCCATCTACTTATTCATCCAATCGAGTGGCAGCAGTGTAATGTATAAAATCAAGCAGATATAGGGCAGGACATTCAGTTAATGTTCACATCAAGCATCAGAATGGGGAAAAATTTGATGTCAGTTATTTAGACGTGACATGACTGTTGGTGCCAGACAGGCTGGTACAAGTATTTATGTAACTGCTGATCTCCTGGGATTGCACAACAGTCTCTAGTATATAGAGAATGATGTGAAAAACAAATATAGCTGCAATGTGGATTCCTCCTCAAAATGGCAAATCATTTACAAACTGATCAGTAGAGGGTTGGGGTTAAACCCTCCCGATAGAGGAATGCTAAAAATCATGTCTTTCTGTCTGAATCCTAAACGAAAAATGATGGGTGTGGCTGGATTTTAACCTCTGACTTTTTGCCAAGTAAAAAATTGTAAGACATCAATTCTACACATGGTACCAAATTTGAAGTCAATTGGATCTACATTTCAATAGAAGGATCTTTGTAGGTTTTCCCAAAATTTCAGTGTACAGGAAAATCCATAATGCCAGATCTTATGGATCCTTAAGGCTTTTTTGAGAAATGAGGCATGTACACCAAGTATCAGAAGATTGGACAAATCGGGTGGAAATGCCATCATTTTGAAAATGTGACATTTGGACATGGCCTATAGTACCCCCTAAGGGTGAATGTGGGCCATTCTTGGTCTAGGGGTTCCCGTTGGCCTGTAGTATCAATGTACAAAATTAGGAAATTTTGGTCCAGAAAATGGGACATTTGGGCATGGCCTGTAGTGCCCCCTAAGGGCGAACGTGGGCCATTCTTCGCACAGTACTTCAGAGTGATGTCATCTTGAAGAATGTTAGGTCTGAAAAACCTTCAGTCAAAATTACATTTGATTTATTGACATATATTGAGGTAATGTGGACATTTATATAAATATGCCCCTTTCAGCTATTTTGTATTGTATTACTTTTTGCTAAGTAACACATTTTAAGATGTCAATTCTACACATTGGTAATAATGTGGGTTATTGAGGCTTTTTTGTTCCCCATGATAAATAAGGCATGTACACCAAGTTTCAGAAGAATTGGACAATGGGGTGGAAATGACATCACTTTGAAAAAAAATGTATTTTTGGGCGTGGCCTGTAGCGCCCCCTATTGGCGAATGTGGGGGATTCTTGCCCTGAAGTATTAATGTGCCAAATTAGAACATTTTTGTCCAGTGACTGAGATATTGGGGCACAAGGAGAATAATAATAATAATACTTATAAAACCATCAATAACAATAGATTTCCTCCTACCAGAGGAATCAAACCAGTGAACTGCAGTTCTGTGGATTAAAACGCCTCGTTGATGATGTCAAGTGAATAGGCACGGAATTTGAAGGTAGGCCTTAAAATACATCCACAGGAACACCTCTAATTCAGTACACCTCCTATAAGCGGCTAATTGTCTAAAGGCTTGACATCATTTTCTGGGATTTTCCAAGCTTCTTAACAGCACAGTTAACTTGGTGTATGTAAACTTCTGACCTACTAGAATTGTGATCCACCCAAATTCACCCAAAAGTCAATTAAAAGTGAAACAATCTGTCTGACTTCAACTGTATTTATGGGCCAAGTGGGCATGATTAAACGGAAACTACGTCAAAATAACGTCTGATTTATTGGTCTCTCTCTACATACGTCTATATAATTATTGGGGATTTTACAACAAATGTGACGGAAATAAAAATGTAACAAAATGGATTTTACAACACAGTCCATCAAAATTATATTGATTATTTGTTAAGCAACCTCAGGTTTATATAAAATTGTTACGTGCCTTGATGGCTTCGATATCCGCAGCAGAAGGTCCCATGTTCTTTTCAGGCTGAAGTCCAGATCCTGGAGTGAACCTGAAAACATGTAAATATGGGGGTTCAAACTATGTGCCAATTTTGAAGATTGTCTCTGCAGACTTTCATCAACTATTCTCACAATCAGAGTGTAGCATCTTGAGTATCTTATCATTATTAATAAATTGATACAAGGTAGGAATGCCTTGAGCCAGCTCCCCTGAGAAACACTGTTGGGTTAGGATTTTAAGCTTGCTTACAATCAAGTTTAAGATTGAACTTGATTTTAACAGGCTCAGCCAATTCAGTGTCAATTCTTTATTCAAGATGTGGAGTTCATAAACCAATTCCACAGTCCAGTCATTCAGGAGAGCTGTGCTTAATCGAGTTTCATCTTACGTTTTGGTCCGCTTGGCAATATCCTTTGCAAGCTGAGCACCTTGTTTGCCTTTGAACATTTTTTCAGCCTCCTGACGTTCCTGATGATACATTAAAAAGTTGAAGTAATTGTTGACAAAACACTTGGATATGGACCAGGGTGTTACTCCATTCAACAGTAAGAAGAAGATGGACAGCAAAATGTTGAGTAATAAATGTTATCTTTCAGACACAATCAGTCCAAATGGTCCTTTGCAATGAAATAAACAACCAAAATTATAATTCTCTCATATACTCACCTTTACGGCCTCAAACTTATGATTTTTTCTTCTGCTAAACACAAACGAATATCATCTCGGGGTGATCCTCACTCCGCATTCAAAAGTGCAGAATTGTAAGGTAATATTGCATATACTAGGGATGTTCAATAATAATCATTGATCAATTATTCGTCTTTAATCATTTTATCAATTAAGCTTATCATAGTCTAATAATATTAATTTTCACTGTTAAGCAGATGATACGCAACTTTATATTTCCTCAAAATCCAATGAAATTTCCCAATTCTCCAAGTTAACAGTGTATCAGTGATATCAAAAGACTGGATGGCTAAAAATTTCCTTTAACTTAATTCTGACAAAACATAGGTACTAATTATTGGACCAAAAACCTAAAAAAAAAAATAAGCAGCTACATAAAATTTGACTAATCTGGATGTACTGTTATGTCATCTTCTACACTGAAGAACTTAGGTGTTATATTTGATTTCATATATATGTTTGTGTATATGTATACACTACCGTTCAAAAGTTTGGGGTCACATTGAAATGTCCTTATTTTTGAAGGAAAAGCACTGTACTTTTCAATGAAGACAACTTTAAACTAGTCTTAACTTTGAAGAAATACACTCTATACATTGCTAATGTGGTAAATGACTATTCTAGCTGCAAATGTCTGGTTTTTGGTGCAATATGTACATAGGTGTATAGAGGCCCATTTCCAGCAACTATCACTCCAGTGTTCTAATGGTACAATGTGTTTGCTCATTGGCTCAGAAGGCTAATTGATGATTAGAAAACCCTTGTGCAATCATGTTCACACATCTGAAAACAGTTTAGGTCGTTACAGAAGCTACAAAACTGACCTTCCTTTGAGCAGATTGAGTTTCTGGAGCATCACATTTGTGGGGTCAATTAAACGCTCAAAATGGCCAGAAAAAGAGAACTTTCATCTGAAACTCGACAGTCTATTCTTGTCCTTAGAAATGAAGGCTATTCCATGCGAGACATTGCTAAGAAATTGAAGATTTCCTACAACGGTGTGTACTACTCCCTTCAGAGGACAGCACAAACAGGCTCTAACCAGAGTAGAAAAAGAAGTGCGAGGCCGTGTTGCACAACTGAGCAAGAAGATAAGTACATTAGAGTCTCTAGTTTGAGAAACAGACGCCTCACAGGTCCCCAACTGGCATCTTCATTAAATAGTACCCGCAAAACACCAGTGTCAACATGTACAGTGAAGAGGCGGCTGCGGGATTCTGGGCTTCAGGGCAGAGTGGCAAAGAAAAAGCCATATCTGAGACTGGCCAATAAAAGAAAAAGATTAAGATGGGCAAAAGAACACAGACATTGGACAGAGGAAGACTGGAAAAAAGTGTTGTGGACAGATGAATCCAAGTTTGAGGTGTTTGGATCACAAAGAAGAACGTTTGTGAGACGCAGAACAAATGAAAAGATGCTGGAAGAATGCCTGACGCCATCTGTTAAGCATGGTGGAGGTAATATAATGGTCTGGGGTTGCTTTGGTGCTGGTAAGGTGGGAGATTTGTACAGGGTAAAAGGGATTCTGAATAAGGAAGGCTATCACTCCATTTTGCAACACCATGCCATACCCAGTGGACAGCGCTTGATTGGAGCCAATTTCATCCTACAACAGGACAATGACCCTAAACACACCTCCAAATTGTGCAAGAACTATTTAGAGCAGAAGCAGGCAGCTGGTATTCTATCGGTAATGGAGTGGCCAGCGCAGTCACCAGATCTGAACCCCATTGAGCTGTTGTGGGAGCAGCTTGACCGTATGGTACGCAAGAAGTGCCCATCCAACCAATCCAACTTGTGGGAGCTGCTTCTGGAAGCGTGGGGTGCAATTTCTCCAGATTACCTCAACAAATTAACAGCTAGAATGCCAAAGGTCTGCAATGCTGTAATTGCTGCAAATGGAGGATTCTTTGACGAAAGCAAAGTTTGATGTAAAAAAAATCTTATTTCAAATACAAATCATTATTTCTAACCTTGTCAATGTCTTGACTCTATTTTCTATTCATTTCACAACGTATGGTGGTGAATAAGTGTGACTTTTCAGGAAAACACAAAATTGTTTGGGTGACCCCAAACTTTTGAACGGTAGTGTATATACACACACATATATGTACGTACATATATACATATATACATACACATATACATATATACATACACCTATTGAAGCTCATCAAGAGAATGCCAAGAGTGTGCAAAGTAGTAATCGGAGCAAAGGGTGGCTACTTTGAAGAAACTACAATATAAGACATGTTTTCAGCTATTTCACTTTTTTTTTTTGTTAAGTACATGATTCCATATGTGTTCATTCATAGTTTTGATTCCTTCAGTGAGAATCTACAATGTAAATAGTCATGAAAATAAAGAAAACGCATTGAATGAGAAGGTGTGTCCAAACTTTTGGCCTGTACTGTCTGTGTGTGTGTGTGTGTGTATATATATATATGTGTGTGTATATATATGTGTGTGTATATATATGTGTGTATATATATATATATATATATATATATATATATATATATATATATATGTGTGTGTATATATATATGTGTATATATATATATATATATATATATATATGTGTATATATATATATATATATATATATATATATATATATATATATATATATATATATATATATATGTGTATATATATATGTATGTGTGTGTATATGTGTGTATATATATATATATATATATATATATATATATATATATATATATATATATATATATATATATATATATATATATATATATATATATATGTGTGTGTGTGTGTGTAGGAGGTGGATCGTTTTCATATTTGGCTCCTAAACTATGGAATAGTCTCCCTAACACTGTTTGAGATGCAGACACACTCCCTTAGTTTAAGTCTATACTAAAGACACATATATTTAGCCAGGCATACACCTAATGTATACTTCAACACACAATTAGGCTGCTTTAGTTAGGTCTGCCGGAACCAGAAACAGTGATCATGATCACTGGCATCTATTCTAATATTATTTTATTTGTTTCCTGTCTCAACCTCGGGACTCCAATCCTGAGGTCACCAGAACCGGCTGGATCCAGCACCATTCCTGCTTTGTGTTGGATTCCACTGCTATGTGACGCTGTGTGATGACTATTAGCAGCTGATGCCAGTTAAACATCACTTCAGTCTATTACTTCAGAGTATGAATTGATACCAACTCCAACAATAAGACATGGAATAATTCACATGCCATTGCCTGAACCTTGGACTTAGGATAGACCTAACCGAAATTACCGGTCAGGTTGAACTGCGATGCACCTAACTAGGGCTGAAACAATTAGTCATCGATAACATTGGCAATTAAAAATTGTTAACAAATTTTCATTGTCGAAAAGTTGTCAAATCAAAATCAATCAAATCACTGATTGTTTGTCAATCATTGTCAATCATTTAACAACATGAGATCACATTAAACTAATGATGACATGCGAGAGCAGCACTACAGCTCACCCATGACTGAGGAGAGGAATAATTACACAGCTCATAGTCTGATGCACTCAAAACTTTCCAAACAGCTTCAGACGATGTAGATCGCAAAGTACAAGGGAATTATACAAAAATACCAAATAAGTAAACACAGAAGCACTATCATTGTGGAATAAGTGGAGTCGGAGCTCTTTAAAGGAAACACCCTGGTGTTACATCTTAAATGCAGTTTTAATGCGTTATAAGCTTTATTCGTTAAATGATCAACGGCGCTGCCGTCATGGCATCTGGATTAATTGGGGTGCAGGCTAAAGTTAAGGTGAGGGGTCCTATGGCTTTATTTATACATTGCTATGCACATAATGACTTAATTTAGTACTGACTCAAGGGGCATCGAAGCTTAGAGAATGTAGGATCTTTTTTGCACATCTCAATGGCCTAGCTGTGTTTTTTTCTGTGTGCTGTGCTGACGGATACAGTGCACATCTGTATGATTGAGTTTAACAAAACACTTGATGTACAAATCTGTTTGGCAAGAATGGACGAGTTTTGTGACAATATTGAAAGGGAGAGAGGGCGATTTGGTGAGATTTATGCATCTACTTTGTGCGAAACAGGTGGGCCAAGCACAGGGGGACATTTGCGCAAGGTACCAGAAACTACACAGCGACATTTTGGACAACATCATAGCCCAGATACGGAACCGGTTTAAAGACCACGAGAAAGTCATGTTTCTCTCCCTCCTCGACCATCAGCAGTTTCAGACATACCGGAAGAGCTTCCCAGATACGGCCTTCTCCAGCTTAACGCAGAGCCACGGAACTCTCTTCAAACCTACCTCGGCTTAAAACAGAACTGACTGTAATGTATGCCATGACTGATTATGAAGGAAAAAGCCCTGCTGACCTCCTCGCTTTCCTTCAGCAGAAAGATCTATGCGGGAGCATGTGTCAACTTTATGTATTGGCATGTTTGGCGATGACCATCCCAGTATCTACTGCCGGACATTTTCAGCCCTAAAACGCATTAAAACATATTCAAGAAATAAGACTGCAATTTTGTAAGTTTGATGGATTTTTATGTATCTTTACTAGCCAGGATGTGAAGTGTAGTTATGTAGGTGCTGTCCATAGTACGGAAACATAGCAGAGGAGATCGATAGACAGACAAATTTAATCTTAGCGCTGGGCCTGTTACTAGCTATTTATTATCACTATTGCTTGTTTTTGATCGTTGCTGCTGGTGTGAAAGATGTTCAGATTCAGTGCATGTGCATTTATGCCCAGCAGCTTGGCTAGAATCTGGGAATCCTGTTGAATCCTAATTGTGTTATTTGCGTTTTATGACATTTTTGCTTGCTTGGTGGTTGAATGAGTCAATGTGGCTTGTTGTTATGAGTTTGTTCTTGTTTCTTTGGTAATTATTTACCATCTCTCAAACACCTTATCCTTGTGTTATCATGCTAAATTACTAATTTGGTACTAGAAAATCACTTGCCATTATATCAAACACAGTTGAAAGCTATTTTGTTCGTTAAATGAAGCTTAACATTGTCTTTGTTTTTGAGATGCCACAGGATGCATTAGATTGGCATGTCTTAAGGTCAATATTAGGTAAAAAAATGACAAAAAAGAAACTGCTTTCTCTAGAAAGTCATCAGTAAATCATTGTTTTGAGGAATGAAGCCTATACAATGCTTGAAATTGCCAAAATTGAAGATTTCATTTAAAGGTGTACACTAGTCTTCAAAGACGAAGGACAACTGGCTCTAACAAGGGCCTTGCACATACAAAGAGATGTGCAAGGCCCAGATGTACAACTAAACAAGAGAATCCGAGTCTCTAATTTGAGAAAGAGGCTTCACATGTCCTCAGCTGACAGCTTCATTGAATTCTAATCGCTCAACACCAGTTTCATGTACAACAGTAAAGAGAAGACAATCAGGGGTGCAGGCCTTATGGGAAGAATTACAAAGAAAAAGCCACTTTTGAAACAGAAAAACAAAAAGAGAAGGTTAGAGTGGGCAAAGAAACAGACATTGGACAACAGATAATTGGAAGTGTGTTATGGATCTCAACCCCATTGAGCATTTGTGGGATCAGCTAGAATGTAAGGTGCGTGATAAGTGCCCAACAAGACAGCCAAATCTATGGCAAGTACTACAGGAAGCATGGGGTGAAATGTCACCTGAGTATCTGGACAAACTGACAGCTATAATGCCAAGGAACTGCAAAGCTGTCATTGCTGCACGTGGAGGATTTTTTGATGTGAACTTAAGTTTAAGAAGTTTGTGCCAATAGGCAACCTTGTTGCCGGTGATGTCTGGCAAGGACCTGCCTTACAACAGTCCTACAAGCTCTCAGTCCAGCCTCTCTCAGACTATTGCAGACAGTCTGAGCACTGATGGAGGGATTGTGCGTTCCTGGTGTAACTCGGGCTGTTGTTGTTGCCATCCTGTACCTTTCCCACAGGTGTGATATTCGGATGTACCAATCCTGTGCAGGTGTTGTTACACATGGTCTGCCACTGCGAGGATGATCAGCCGTCCTTCCTGTCTCCCTGTAGTGCTGTCTTAGGCATCTCACAGTACAGACATTGCAGTTTATTGCCCTGGCCACATCTGCAGTCCTCATGCCTCCATGCAGCATGCCTAAGGCACGTTCATGCAGATGATATGGGACCCTGGGCATCTTTCTTTTGATGTTTTTCCAGAGTCAGTAGAAAGTTCTCTTTAGTGTCGTAAGTTTTTATAACTGTGACCTTAATTACCTACCGTCTATAAGCTGTTAGTTTCTTAACGATCGTTTCACAGGTGCATGTTCATTAATTGTTTATGGTTCATTGAACAAGCATGGAAAACATTGTTTAAAACCCTTTGAGTTATTTGGATTTTTATAAAATTATCTTTACAGTGCAATGTCTTGAAAAAGGGACGTTTCTTTTTTTGCTAAGATAGTTTTTTTTTATTTCCTCAAAAAATATAAATATCAATAAAACAAATTCCATCATAACTGAAGTTGCATCACAAAGCATATTTAAAAAAAATGTCCATCTCCACAAATACCGCCCAATGATTGCTTACTATTATTTACCTTACATAGTACAAATCATTTACTAGAAAAATGCATTAGATCCTAAATGAGATGACAACAAAAATGCACAAAGCAAACATTAACTACAATACACAAACATTTCCTTTATCCTCTCCCTTTCAGGTTATGTATTATTTAAAGCATCCTGTGGTTAAGAACAGAGCCAGTTACAAAGTGTAACTATTGAATCATACCTTTAGTTTGACCTTTTGAAAATCCAGAACATGGATCTGTGGGAGTTTGTTGATGACATACAATCTGTAATGCTTCTTGTTGGTAACTGGATTACGGAGAAGACTACACAGCAGAAAAAAAATAATTCAAAGTATTATTATTTTTCTACAGTAAAACACACACAAAAAGCTACTTTATCAGCAGATACCTGAGCAGGGTCAACGATTTCACAGTAGCAAGAGGATCCAAATCACCCTGTTCAGGACCAGAAAGCATAACTTACTTTAGCACTGAAACAAAACTTGGAAGCTCAAAGATGAATTAATGTGCCTCAAGGCGCTTGTTTTAATTGAACTCACCAGCTCTTGAATATTGTTACTTGTGAGAACTAACTCCTTCAGATTTGGTAAAGACTGCTCCAGGTTCTCACCAATTCGGCTGCAATAAGAGTGACAACAAATGTGAATCCTTACCAATAATGTGTTTGCAAGTAAAGCATAGAGCTCTAGAGATAATTAAATCAACAAAACTATACCGTGAAATGCCTTAACGAGCACGGTTCGTCAATATAATATATCAATGTTTTAAATCACAATTCACTTGAGCATAAAGAATGAAGAACACTTAAGGCTGATTTATGCTTGTATTGAACATACGGCATAGACTCCATGTAGTGGCCAACACGTTGGTTTGCACTGATAGTTCTGCGTTGGTGTCTGCATGGCTCGCTGAGTAGGCTACACAGCCAAAATGCTAATTATACATTAATAAATAAACAAATTTCATTTCATTTGTGTATTCAAAATTATTTATTAAATTATTGTAACATTTAAAATTTGTTCAAAGTATGTGGAAAAATAAATCGAATTAATAACTGCTCACTTGGCAAACACTGTTTGTTGTGTCGTTTTAAAGATTTACAATGCATATAGGCAATATAACCAACTCTTACCAGGTGCTTTTTAATTTGCTGACAACTACGTTAGAAGTGTTACATTTTCATAACTTTTACTGTAAACAATACTGGCAAACATAAAATCAAATCTTTGACCATGAGTAGCAGGTGATGGAGTGAGTACAATAAAAACCACTTGACTTGAGTACTGTTCTGGGTGAGCTCTGCTGAATTTCGGATATAAAACTATATTTTATATAAAAGTCATTGAATACAACTTTAAGTAAATTACACATATTCTGCGTTTTATTTGGGTTTGATAACCTCTGTTAAATGTCAAAAAGCTTGCAACAGTTCACCTACATAAGGACAAGTATTTGCTAACAGGTCTAGCATCTCCGAAAGTAATAAGTCATCACCTTGCAAGTCAAAAAATATGACAGACACGAAAGCCGAACTTCTTGTCTCTCTAAAAGATGACAGCTGCATTACTCAGGACAGAATTAAAGACTGCCCTCTCAGAATTTGCAGTAGGGATGGGCATTTATCAATAATTTGGTATTTGAATATTTAAGCTCATAAAAAAAAAGAATACTTGAAGATTTATTTTATTTAAATGAAGATAAATATTGAGACGTTGTAAAATAATTTGTCATAAAGGGTGCATCACCATTAAAAAAAAAAAGCTTCTAATTATATCCAAAACAAGCTAATATTAAGTGTTGTTTTGTTGAAAACATTTAAACAAGCGATGCGTGGAAACAAAAGTGTAGAATAAAAGTATTTAAGCTCACGCAAAGTGAAGAAAAAGAAACCGCTAATAAAGTAGACTGATGCAATTAATGTAACTGATGAATATAAACACTCAAAATAATAAATTGTGTTTATATTATAAATCATGTTTTTGTTGAAAAATATAAGCATATCAACGTGGTCAGTAAACTATACTCATTGGTAAACACCAGCTTAAATGATGGAACGTCCCTTACCTCAGCTAGCATAGTCTTTCTCGGATGCCATGTTTGTTGTTACAGAAGCATAGCAGGGATTGGGTTGCATGGATGCTGCTTTCTGTCAAGCTGCACCTTTACGGGAGTAAAGAGTACACCACTTATACAGTACAATTTGGGAAGATATGGGGTGGACATGTTTTCTTTATTGCTAGCACAAGAGCCGGGGAGTCATATTGGTAAATAAACATCTACAATTCAAATTTTAAACAGTTTAAATTTAAATTAGGGAGAGTAATGTTTTAGCTGAAATTCAGGGGCAAAGGTTGATTTGGCTAATATTTAATGCTGATGATCAGGGCTTTTTTATAGATCTTGAAAGGATGTTGCAAGCCGCCAGCACCCCTCATTATACAATATTGGGAGGAGACTTTAATCTTTTTATGGATTAAGTCCTTGATCATAGTGAAGCAAAAGTGTGTAAGCCACCTAGAGCAACATTGATGCTTCACAGGATGTGTAAGAATCTAGGTCTTACAGATATTTGGAGACTTTTGAACCCATCTGGTAGGGACTATACATTTTTTTCATCATTCCATAAGATAGAGATATATATATATATATATATATATATATATATATATATATATATATATATATATATATATATATATATATATATATATTCCAAGCAAATAGTGTGACAGCAGAAAAGATACACAATAATAATAATAACTAGAATGTACATTTCCTGAAGAAAATGAGAGTGGTGCTTGCCGTGGCAAAACTCGTCAAATAGCATTTTCTAACTTGTTTCTAAGCACTAAAATAAAGGTCATAGAATGTTGCTAACACGTGTTTTTCATGATGGTAGCACGTTTTTAGAATGTTTTAGCACTTCGCTAGGTGAAGCTAGCATGAGTTAGCATGATACTAGCACGTTTTTAGCTTGTTTTAGCACTTCGTTTGGCAATGCTAACATGTGTTAGCATGATGCTAGCACGTTTTTAACATGTTTTAGCAATCCCCTAAGCAATGCTAACATGCATTAGCATAATGCTAGCACGTTTTAACATGTTTTAGCACTTCGCTAGGTGAAGCTAGCATGTGTTAGCATGATACTAGCACGTTTTTAGCATGTTTTAGCGCTTCGCTAGGCGATGCCAGCATGTGTTAGCATGTTGCTAACATGTTTATAGCATGTTTTAGCACTTCGCTAGGTGATGCCATCATATGTTAGCATGATGCTAGCACATTTTTAGCATGTTTTAGGGTGTGGCTATGAAGATTTTTATTGGCTGCTTGATAAAAGAAATCCTCTGAGGGAGAGAGAGAGACGCAGGGCTGACAGGCCCTTTTTTGTCTGTGTGTGTGAAAATGTCAGTTGGGATTTAAATTTCTGAACATTCCGCAATGTAAAGTCAATGGGACTTTTTTGGCTGCTTTTTCGTCCGCTGTTTGAACATCGTACACCCGATCGCTTAGAAAAGATATACCACACCTCTCCTCAATGAGCCGCATGATTTGATGCCTCACTCAGGGGTCTGTGACAAAAGCTGCGGGAGGAGTAGCGCGCCAAACTATGTGTGGAATAATAACTAGATTAAAAAGTTTGAGTACAAACTTTAGGTTGGCTTGAGAAAGCCTAGCATAAAGTTTGAAGTAGTTGTAAAAGTTTGAAGATTTACGGTTTCTAGTTTGATGTAATTATAAGTAGTAGTTTTCAAAGTTCAAAGTTTAGAGATTATAAAACCATTCAGTCTATCAAATAGATTAGATAGATAGATAGATAGATAGATAGATAGATAGATAGATATTGACCCTCAGATAGATAGATAGATAGATAGATAGATAGATAGATAGAGTATGACACATAGATAGATAGATAGATAGATATTGACCCTCAGATAGATAGATAGATAGATAGATAGTTATTGACCATCAGATAGATAGATAGATAGATAGATAGTTATTGACCATCAGATAGATAGATAGATAGATAGATAGATATTGACCATTAGATCGATAGATAGATAGATAGATATTGATCCTCAGATAGATAAATATTGACCCTCAGATAGATAGAAAGATAGAAAGATAGAAAGATAGATTGATAGTCATTGACCCTTAGATAGATAGATAGATATTGAACGTCAGATATATAGATAGATAGATAGATAGTCATTGACCCTGAGATATAGATAGATAGAGTATGAACCACAGATAGATAGATAGATAGTTATTGACCCGCAGATAGTTAGATAGATAGATAGATATTGACCCTCAGATAGATAGATAGATAGATAGATAGATAGTCATTGACTCTTAGATATATAGATAGATATTGACCGTCAGATATATAGATAGACAGATAGTCATTGACCCTGAGATATAGATAGATAGAGTATGACCCACAGATAGATAGATAGATAGTTATTGACCCGCAGATAGTTAGATAGATAGATAGATATTGACCCTCAGATAGATAGATAGATAGATAGATAGATATTGACCATCAGAAAGATAGATAGATAGATAGATAGATAGACAGATAGATAGATAGATATATCATTTTTTACTTGGTTGCTAGGGTAACCCAATCTGGTTGCTAGGCAGTTTCCAGGGTGATCCTTATCAAGCCTCCTTTTCATTCTGAGTGAATAAAGTCAACCCGGAAGTCTCTATGATTTTCTGTTGCATAGATATGTGATTTGTTACTTGGTTGCTAGGGTAACCATATCTGGTTGATAGGCAGTTACCAGAGTGATATATATCAAGTCTACTTTCCATCTTGAGTAAAATAAGTGAAACAGGAAGTCTCTACGATTTTCTGGTGCAGAGTTATGTGATTTGTTACTTGGTTGCTAGGGTAAGCCCTTGTCATTGCTAGGCAGTTACCAGAGTGATACTTATCAAGCCTCCTTTCCATCCTGAATAAATTATGTCAACCCGGAATTCTCTACGATTTTCTGGTGCAGAGATATGTGATTTGTTAGTTGGTTGCTAGGGTAACCCCAACTGGTTGCTAGGCAGTTACTAAGGTGATACTCATAAGGCTCCTTGCAATCCTGTGTGAAATATGTCAACCCCTAAGTCTCTACGATGTTCTGGTTCAAAGATATGTTATTTGTTACTTGGTTGCTAGGGTAACCGCATCTGGTTGCTAGGCAGTTACCAGAGGGATACATATCAAGGCTACTTTCCATCCTGAGTGAAATAAGTGAAACAGGAAGTCTCTATGATTTCCTGGTGCAGAGATATGTGACTTGTTACTTGGTTGCTAGGGTAAACACATCTGGTTGCTAGGCAGTTACCAAAGTGATACTCATAAGGCTCCTTGCAATCCTGTGTGAAATATGTCAACCCCTAAGTCTCTACGATGTTCTGGTTCAAAGATATGTGATTTGTTACTTGGTTGCTAAGGTAACCCTGTCTGGTTGCTATGCAGTTACCAGAATGATACATATCAAGGCTACTTTCCATCCTGAGTGAAATAAGTGAAACAGTTAGTCTCTACGATATACTGGTGCAGATATATGTGATTTGTTACTTGGTTGCTAGGGTAACCCCGTCTGGTTGCTAGGCAGTTACCAGAGTGATACATATCAAGGCTACTTTCCATCCTGAGTGAATAAAGTCAACCCGGAAGTCTCTATGATTTTCTGTTGCAGAGATATGTGATTTGTTACTTGGTTGCTAGGGTAATCACATCTGGTTGCTAGGCAGTTACCAGAGTGATACATATCAAGGCTACTTTCCATCCTGAGTGAAATAAGTCAACCCGGAAGTCTCTCTGATTTTCTGTTGCAGAGATATGTGATTTGTTACTTGGTTGCTAGGGTAATCACATCTGGTTGCTAGGCAGTTACCAGAGTGATACATATCAAGGCTACTTTCCATCCTGAGTGAAATAAGTGAAACAGGAAGTCTCCACGATTTTCTGGTGCAGAGATATGTGATTTGTTAGTTGGTTCCTAGGGTAACCCCATCTGGTTGCTAGGCAGTTACCAAGGTGATACTCATAAGGCACCTTGCAATCCTGTGTGAAATATGTTAACCCCTAAGTCTCTACGATGTTCTGGTTCAAAGATATGCGATTTGTTACTTGGTTGCTAGGGTAACCGCATCTGGTTGCTAGGCAGTTACCAGAGGGATACATATCAAGGCTTCTTTCCATCCTGAGTGAAATAAGTGAAACAGGAAGTCTCTATGATTTTCTGGTGCAGAGATATGTGATTTGTTACTTGGTTGCTAGGGTAAACACATCTGGTTGCTAGGCAGTTACCAAAGTGATACTCATAAGGCTCCTTGCAATCCTGTGTGAAATATGTCAACCCCTAAGTCTCTACGATGTTCTGGTTCAAAGATATGTGATTTGTTACTTGGTTGCTAAGGTAACCCTGTCTGGTTGCTATGCAGTTACCAGAGTGATACATATCAAGGCTACTTTCCATCCTGAGTGAAATAAGTGAAACAGGTAGTCTCTACGATTTTCTGGTGCAGAGATATGTGATTTGTTACTTGGTTGCTAGGGTAACCCCGTCTGGTTGCTAGGCAGTTACCAGAGTGATACATATCAAGGCTACTTTCCATCCTGAGTGAATAAAGTCAACCCGGAAGTCTCTATGATTTTCTGTTGCAGAGATATGTGATTTGTTACTTGGTTGCTAGGGTAATCACATCTGGTTGCTAGGCAGTTACCAGAGTGATACATATCAAGGCTGCTTTCCATCCTGAGTGAAATAAGTCAACCCGGAAGTCTCTTTGATTTTCTGTTGCAGAGATATGTGATTTGTTACTTGGTTGCTAGGGTAATCACATCTGGTTGCTAGGCAGTTACCAGAGTGATACATATCAAGGCTACTTTCCATCCTGAGTGAAATAAGTGAAACAGGAAGTCTGTATGATTTTCTGGTGCAGAAATATGTGATTTGTTATTTGGTTGCTAGGGTAAACCTGTCTGGTTGCTATGCAGTTACCAGGGTGATACTTATCAAGCCTCCTTTCCATACTGAGTGAATCAAGTCAACCTGGAAGCTACTATACTGTGGCTATGAAGATTTTAGGTCATTACTTATTGGCTGCTTGATAAAAGAAATCCTCTGAGGGAGAGAGAGAGGGAGAGACGCAGGGCTGACAGGCCCTTTTTCGTCTGTGTGTGTGAAAACGTCAGTTGGGATTTAAATTTCTGAACATTCCGCAATGTTAATCAATGGGAGTTTTTCCGAGTTTTGATCGTCATTTTTAGGAAAACCGTAAGTCCGATCAGTTAGAAAAGATATAGCACACTATTCGGGATTAGTCTGAAGGTCTGTGCCGAATTTGGTGCATGTAGCTTAAAAGCTCTAGGAGGAGTTACATTTAGAAATTTAGTCTCAGAATAATAATAATATTAACTAGATTAAAAAGTTTGAGTACAAACTTTAGGTTGGCTTGAGAAAGCCTAGCATAAAGTTTGAAGTAGTTGTAAAAGTTTGAAGATTTAAGGTTTTTAGTTTGATGTAATTATAAGTAGTAGTTTTCAAAGTTCAAAGTTTAGAGATTATAAAACCATTCAGTCTATCTAGATAGATAGATAGATAGATAGATAGATAGATAGATAGATAGATAGATAGATAGATAGATAGATAGATATTGACCATCAGATAGATAGATAGACAGATAGACAGATAGAGTATGACCCACAGATAGATAGATAGATAGATAGATAGATAGATAGATAGATAGATAGATAGATAGATAGATATTGACCATCAGATAGATAGATAGATAGATACATAGATAGATATTTACCCTCAGATAGATAGATAGATAGATAGATAGATAGATAGATAGATAGATAGATAGATAGATAGATAGATATTGACCCTCAGATAGATAGATAGACAGATAGATAGATAGAGTATGACCCACAGATAGATAGATAGATAGATAGATAGATAGATAGATAGATAGATAGATATTGACCCTCAGATAGATAGATAGATAGATAGATAGATAGATAGATAGATAGATAGATAGATATTGATCCTCAGATAGATAGATAGATAGATAGATAGATAGATAGATAGAGTATGACCCACAGATAGATAGATAGATAGATAGATAGTTATTGACCCTCAGATAGATAGATAGATAGATAGATAGATAGATAGATAGATAGATATTGACCCTCAGAAAGATAGATAGATAGATAGATAGAGTATGACCCACAGATAGATAGATAGATAGATAGATAGACAGATAGATAGATAGATAGATAGATAGATAGATAGATAGATAGATAGATAGATAGATAGTCATTGACCCTTAGATAGATAGATAGATAGATAAATAGATAGAGTATGACCCACAGATAGATAGATAGATAGATAGATAGATAGATAGAGTATGACCCACAGATAGATAGATAGATATTGACCCTCAGATAGATAGATAGATAGATAGACAGATAGATATTGACCCTCAGAAAGATAGATAGATAGACAGATAGATAGATATATTATTTTTTACTTGGTTGCTAGGGTAACCCAATCTGGTTGCTAGGCAGTTTCCAGGGTGATCCTTATCAAGCCTCCTTTTCATTCTGAGTGAATAAAGTCAACCTGGAAGTCTCTACGATTTTCTTTTGCATAGATATGTGATTTGTTACTTGGTTGCTAGGGTAACCATATCTGGTTGATAGGCAGTTACCAGAGTGATACATATCAAGGCTACTTTCCATTCTGAGTGAAATAATTCAAACAGGAAGTGTATACGATTTTCTGGTGCAGAGATATGTGATTTGTTACTTGGTTGCTAGGGTAACCACATCTGGTTGCTATGCAGTTACCAACGTGTTACTCATAAGGCTCCTTGCAATCCTGTGTGAAATATGTCAACCCCTAAGTCTTTATGATTTTCTGGTTCAAAGATATGTTATTTGTTACTTGGTTGCTAGGGTAACCCCATCTGGTTGCTATGCAGTTACCAGGGTGATACTTATCAAGCCTCCTTTCCATCCTGAGTGAATTATGTCAACCCGGAAGTCTCTACGATTTTCTGTTGCAGAGATATGTGATTTGTTACTTGGTTGCTAGGGTAACCGCATCTGGTTGCTAGGCAGTTACCAGAGTGATACATATCAAGGCTACTTTCCATCCTGAGTGAAATAAGTGAAACAGGAAGTCTCTACGATTTTCTGGTGCAGAGATATGTGATTTGTTACTTGGTTGCTAGGGTAAACACATCTGGTTGCTAGGCAGTTACCAAAGTGATACTCATAAGGCTCCTTGCAATCCTGTGTGAAATATGTCAACCCCTAAGTCTCTATGATGTTCTGGTTCAAAGATATGTGATTTGTTACTTGGTTGCTAGGGTAACCCCGTCTGGTTGCTAGTTAGTTACCAAAGTGATACTCATAAGGCTCCTTGCAATCCTGAGTGAAATATGTGAAACAGGAAGTCTCTACGATGTTCTGGTTCAAATATATATGATTTGTTACTTGGTTTCTAGGGTAACCATATCTGGTTGCTAGGCAGTTACCAGAGTGATACATATCAAGGCTACTTTCCATCCTGAGTGAATAAAGTCAACCCGGAAGTCTCTATGATTTTCTGTTGCAGAGATATGTGATTTGTTACTTGGTTGCTAGGGTAATCACATCTGGTTGCTAGGCAGTTACCAGAGTGATACATATCAAGGCTACTTTCCATCCTGAGTGAAATAAGTGAAACAGGACGTCAGTATGATTTTCTGGTGCAGAGATATGTGATTTGTTACTTGGTTGCTAGGGTAACCCCATCTGGTTGCTAGGCAGTTACCAGAGTGATACATATCAAGGCTACTTTCCATCCTGAGTGAAATAAGTGAAACAGGAAGTCTGTATGATTTTCTGGTGCAGAAATATGTGATTTGTTATTTGGTTGCTAGGGTAACCCTGTCTGGTTGCTATGCAGTTACCAGGGTGATACTTATCAAGCCTCCTTTCCATACTGAGTGAACAAAGTCAACCTGGAAGCTACTATACTGTGGCTATGAAGATTTTAGGTCATTACTTATTGGCTGCTTGATAAAATAAATCCTCTGAGGGAGAGAGAGAGGGAGAGACGCAGGGCTGACAGGCCCTTTTTTGTCTGTGTGTGTGAAAACGTCAGTTGGGATTTAAATTTCTGAACATTCCGCAATGTTAAGTCAATGGGAGTTTTTCCGAGTTTTGATCGTCATTTTTAGGAAAACCGTAAGTCCAATCAGTTAGAAAAGATATAGCACACTATTCGGGATTAGTCTGAAGGTCTGTGCCGAGTTTGGTGCATGTAGCTTAAAAGCTCTAGGAGGAGTTAGATTTAGAAATTTAGTCTCAGAAGAATAATAATAATATTAAGTTTAAATAGGATTTCAGTAAGTTGGCTTTCTCAAGCCAACCTAACTAGATTAAAAAGTTTGAGTACAAACTTTAGGTTGGCTTGAGAAAGCCTAGCATAAAGTTTGAAGTAGTTGTAAAAGTTTGAAGATTTACGGTTTCTAGTTTGATGTAATTATAAGTAGTAGTTTTCAAAGTTCAAAGTTTAGAGATTATAAAACCATTCAGTCTATCAAATAGATTAGATAGATAGATAGATAGATAGATAGATAGATAGATAGATAGATAGATAGAGTATGACCCACAGATAGATAGATAGATAGATAGATATTGACCCTCAGATAGATAGATAGATAGATAGATAGATAGATAGAGTATGACCCACAGATAGATAGATGGATAGATGGATAGATAGATAGATATTGACCATCAGATAGATAGATCGATAGATAGATAGATAGTTATTGACCATCAGATAGATAGATAGATAGATAGATATTGATCCTCAGATAGATAGATAGATATTGATCCTCAGATAGATAGATAGATATTGACCCTCAGATAGATAGATAGATATTGAGCCTCAGATAGATAGATAGATAGTCATTGACCCTTAGATAGATATTGACCGTCAGATCTATATAGATAGATAGATAGTCATTGACCCTGAGATAGATAGATAGATAGATAGATAGTTAGATAGATAGATAGATATTGACCCTCAGAAAGATAGATAGATAGATAGATCGATAGACAGATAGATACATCATTTTTTACTTGGTTGCTAGGGTAACCCAATCTGGTTGCTAGGCAGTTTCCAGGGTGATCCTTATCAAGCCTCCTTTTCATTCTGAGTGAATTAAGTCAACCCAGAAGTCTCTATGATTTTCTGTTGCATAGATATGTGATTTGTTACTTGGTTGCTAGGGTATCCCTGTCTGGTTGCTATGCAGTTACCAGGGTGATACATATCAAGCCTCCTTTCCATCCTGAGTGAAATAAGTGAAACAGGAAGTCTCTACGATTTTCTGGTGCAGAGATATGTGATTTGTTAGTTGGTTGCTAGGGTAAGCCCTTGTCGTTGCTAGGCAGTTACCAGAGTGATACTTTTCAAGACACCTTGCTATCCTGAGTGAAATAAGTGAAACAGGAAGTCTCTATGATTTTCTGGTGCAGAGATATGTGATTTGTTACTTGGTTGCTAGGGTAAACACATCTGGTTGCTAGGCAGTTACCAAAGTGATACTCATAAGGCTCCTTGCAATCCTGTGTGAAATATGTCAACCCCTAAGTCTCTACGATGTTCTGGTTCAAAGATATGTGATTTGTTACTTGGTTGCTAAGGTAACCCTGTCTGGTTGCTATGCAGTTACCAGAGTGATACATATCAAGGCTACTTTCCATCCTGAGTGAAATAAGTGAAACAGGTAGTCTCTACGATTTTCTGGTGCAGAGATATGTGATTTGTTACTTGGTTGCTAGGGTAACCCCGTCTGGTTGCTAGGCAGTTACCAGAGTGATACATATCAAGGCTACTTTCCATCCTGAGTGAATAAAGTCAACCCGGAAGTCTCTATGATTTTCTATTGCAGAGATATGTGATTTGTTACTTGGTTGCTAGGGTAATCACATCTGGTTGCTAGGCAGTTACCAGAGTGATACATATTAAGGCTACTTTCCATCCTGAGTGAAATAAGTCAACCCGGAAGTCTCTCTGATTTTCTGTTGCAGAGATATGTGATTTGTTACTTGGTTGCTAGGGTAATCACATCTGGTTGCTAGGCAGTTACCAGAGTGATACATATCAAGGCTACTTTCCATCCTGAGTGAAATAAGTGAAACAGGAAGTCACTACGATTTTCTGGTGCAGAGATATGTGATTTGTTACTTGGTTGCTAGGGTAACCCCATCTGGTTGTTAGGCAGTTACCAGAGTGATACATATCAAGGCTACTTTCCATCCTGAGTGAAATAAGTGAAACAGGAAGTCTCTACGATTTTCTGGTGCAGAGATATGTGATTTGTAAGTTGGTTGCTAGGGTAACCCCATCTGGTTGCTAGGCAGTTACCAAGGTGATACTCATAAGGCCCCTTGCAATCCTGTGTGAAATATGTCAACCCCTAAGTCTCTACAATGTTCTGGTTCAAAGATATGTGATTTGTTACTTGGTTGCTAGGGTAACCACATCTGGTTGCTAGGCAGTTACCAGAGTGATACATATCAAGCCTCCTTTCCATCCTGAGTGAAATAAGTGAAACAGGAAGTCTCTACGATTTTCTGGTGCAAAGATATGTGATTTGTTACTTGGTTGCTAGGGTAACCACATCTGGTTGCTAGGCAGTTACCAAAGTGATACTCATAAGGCCCCTTGCAATCCTGTGTGAAATATGTCAACCCCTAAGTCTGTACCATGTTCTGGTTCAAAGATATGTGATTTGTTACTTGGTTGCTAGGGTAACCACATCTGGTTACTAGGCAGTTACCAGAGTGATACATATCAAGGCTACTTTCCATCCTGAGTGAAATAAGTCAACCCGGAAGTCTCTCTGATTTTCTGTTGCAGAGATATGTGATTTGTTACTTGGTTGCTAGGGTAATCACATCTGGTTGCTAGGCAGTTACCAGAGTGATACATATCAAGGCTACTTTCCATCTTGAGTGAAATAAGTGAAACAGGAAGTCTGTATGATTTTCTGGTGCAGAGATATGTGATTTGTTACTTGGTTGCTAGGGTAACCCCATCTGGTTGCTAGGCAGTTACCAGAGTGATACATATCAAGGCTACTTTCCATCCTGAGTGAAATAAGTGAAACAGGATGTCTGTATGATTTTCTGGTGCAGAAATATGTGATTTGTTATTTGGTTGCTAGGGTAACCCTGTCTGGTTGCTATGCAGTTACCAGGGTGATACTTATCAAGCCTCCTTTCCATACTGAGTGAATCAAGTCAACCTGGAAGCTACTATACTGTGGCTATGAAGATTTTAGGTCATTACTTATTGGCTGCTTGATAAAAGAAATCCTCTGAGGGAGAGAGAGAAGGAGAGACGCAGGGCTGACAGGCCCTTTTTCGTCTGTGTGTGTGAAAACGTCAGTTGGGATTTAAATTTCTGAACATTCCGCAATGTTAATCAATGGGAGTTTTTCCGAGTTTTGATCGTCATTTTTAGGAAAACCGTAAGTCCGATCAGTTAGAAAAGATATAGCACACTATTCGGGATTAGTCTGAAGGTCTGTGCCGAGTTTGGTGCATGTAGCTTAAAAGCTCTAGGAGGAGTTACATTTAGAAATTTAGTCTCAGAATAATAATAATAATAATAATAAGTTTAAATAGGATTTCAGTAAGTTGGCTTTCTCAAGCCAACCTAATAATAATAATAATAAGTTTAAATAGGATTTCAGTAAGTTGGCTTTCTCAAGCCAACCTAATAAGTTTAAATAGGATTTCAGTAAGTTGGCTTTCTCAAGCCAACCTAACTAGAATGTACATTTCCTGAAGAAAATGTGAGTGGTGCTTGCCGTGGTAAAATTTCTTACCATAATGTCCCACCTACTGCCCAAAGTTGAAAGAGGCCACCCCCATGACAGTAGGATGTTCTGGTGCAAAGATATTGGTGTTGTTCCATGGTTGCTAGGGAAACCCATCTGGTTGATATGCAGTTACTAAGGTGACAGCCACCAATGCTACTTGCCATCCTGAGTAAAATAAGTCAACCCGGAACTCTACGATTTTCTAGTAGAGAGATATGTGATTTGTTACTTGGTTGCTAGGGTAACCCCATCTGGTTGCTAGGCAGTTAACAAGGGGCAAGCCAACAATGCTCCTTGCCATCCTGAGTGAAATAAGTCAACCTGGAAATCTCTGTGATTTTCTTGTGCAGAGATATGTGATTTTTTTCTTGGTTGCTAGGGTAACCCCATCTGGTTGCTATGCAGTTACCAAGGTGACAGGCAACAATGCTCCTTGCCATCCTGAGTGAAACAAGTCAACCCGTAAGTCTCTGTGATTTTCTTGTGCAGAGATATATGATTTGTTTCTTGGTTGCTAGGGTAACCCCATCTGGTTGCTAGGCAGTTACCAAGGTGACAGCCAACAATGCTCCTTGCCATCCTGAGTGAAATAAGTCAACCCGGAAGTCTCTGTGATTTTCTTGTGCAGAGATATGCTATTTGTTTCTTGGTTGCTAGGGTAACCCCACTTGGTTGCTAGGCAGTTACCAGGGTGATATTTATCAAGTCTACTTTCCATCCTGAGTGAAATAAGTCAACCCGGAAGTCTCTACGTCATTCTGATCCTAAGATACACATCTTAGTGATTTTGAATGGATGTCAATGGTTCTTTGTTGCTAGGGTGCTTTAAATGGTTGCTAGGGCATGGCTAAGTAGTTCACATGATGAAAGATGAAGACTGATTACTCACCCAATTAAAACAAAGCAACGATCATGTCTCTAGGACATTCTGATCTGAAGATATCTTACTGTAATTGAAATCAATAAATGTGGTTGCTAGGGTGCTCTAAATTGTTGCTAGGGAGTGGCTTGGCAGCTGCCAATGATGAATCTCCAAAGGCTGCTTGTCAATATGAATGATACAAACCAACTCCCATGCCTCTGTGACATTCAGAATGGAAGATATCTCTCTTTGGATTTTGGTTGCTAAGGTGCTCGAAAATGGTTGCTAGGGAGGGGCTAGGAAGTGTTGAGGGGATTCATGATTGGCTGTTTTACTGCCCCAAGTCAAACGAGACCACCCTCGTGTTTCTATGATAATTCAGTCCGGAGATATCCCTTTGATCTCTTTCAATGGAAGTCTATGGGAGTTGTTGCTAAGGTGCTCTAAATGGTTGCTAGGGCGTGGCTTGATAGCTTCACAATGATCCTGAGAGACTGATTGGTCGTCTGAGTAAAATGAGCCCGCCCCCTTGTCTCTAAGACACTGTGATCCAGAGTTATGTTCAATACAAAATCTACCATAGACTTAACATTGGGGCAACTTTGGGCAGCTCATGCCCCCCAGGGGTGCAACTTTTACCCCATTGTGAGGTATGTTCTCACAGAGCCTGTCAGCCTCTTCAAATGTGGTAAATCACACGTCTCTGCGAAATCCTCGCTCTGAGCTATGACTCGTCAAAGTTCGGCGCAATGTTAAGTCAATGGGATTTTTTGCCCAATTTTTTGCCCCTGGGGCAATCACCGTACCCCCGATCACTTATAAAAGTGATAGCACACCATTCCCAAATAATCCGCACGATTTGACGCCTCATTTGTGGGTCTGCGACCAAAAAATTTTGAAAAAAATTCCATTGACTTACATTGGGGCAACTTTGGGCAGCTCCTGCCCCCCAGGGGTGCAACTTTTACCCCATTGTGAGGTATGTTCTCACAGAGCCTGTCAGCCTCTTCAAATGTGGTAAATCACACGTCTCTGCGAAATCCTCGCTCTGAGCTATGACTCGTCAAAGTTCGGCTCAATGTTAAGTCAATGGGATTTTTTGCCCAATTTTTTGCCCCTGGGGCAAACACCGTACCCCCGATCGCTTATAAAAGTCATAGCACACCTCTCCTCAATGAGCCGCACGATTTGACACCTCATTCATGGGTCTACGCCAAAAGGTGCGGGACGAGTTAGGCGCCGAAGTTTTGTACGGAAGAAGAAGAAGAAGAAGAAGAAGAAGAAAAATAAGTATGTGAGATTACAATAGTGTTGCTTTGCAAGCACCACTAATAATAATGATAAGTATGCAAGAGAACAATAGTGATGCTTTGCCTATGGCAAGCACCACTAATAATAATAATAAGTTTAAATAGGATTTCAGTAAGTTGGCTTTCTCAAGCCAACCTAACTAGATTAAAAAGTTTGAGTACAAACTTTAGGTTGGCTTGAGAAAGCCTAGCATAAAGTTTGAAGTAGTTGTAAAAGTTTGAAGATTTACGGTTTCTAGTTTGATGTAATTATTAGTAGTAGTTTTCAAATTTCAAAGTTTAGAGATTATAAAATTATTCAGTCTATCAAATAGATTAGATAGATAGATAGATATTGACCCTCAGATAGATAGATAGATAGATAGATATTGACCCTCAGATAGATAGATAGATAGATAGAGTATGACCCACAGATAGATAGATAGATAGATAGATAGATAGATAGATAGATAGATAGATAGATAGTTATTGACCCTCAGATAGATAGATAGATAGATAGATAGATAGATAGATAGATAGAGTATGACCCACAGATAGATAGATGGAAAGATAGATAGATAGATAGTTATTGACCATCAGATAGATAGATAGATAGATAGATAGATAGATAGATAGTTATTGACCATCAGATAGATAGATAGATAGATAGATAGTTATTGACCATCAGATAGATAGATATATAGATAGATAGATAGATAGATAGATAGATTGATAGATTGATAGTCATTGACCCTTAGATAGATAGATAGATATTGACCATCAGATATATAGATAGATAGATAGTCATTGACCCTGAGATATAGATAGATAGAGTATGAACCATAGATAGATAGATAGATAGATAGATAGATAGATAGATAGATAGATAGATAGATAGATAGTTATTGACCCGCAGATAGTTAGATAGATAGATAGATAGATATTGACCCTCAGATAGATAGATAGATAGATAGATATATAGTCATTGACCCTTAGATAGATAGATAGATAGATAGATATTGACCGTCAGATATATAGATAGATAGATAGTCATTGACCCTGAGATATAGATAGATAGAGTATGACCCACAGATAGATAGATAGATAGTTATTGACCCGCAGATAGATAGATAGATAGATAGATAGATAGATATTGACCCTCAGATAGATAGATAGATAGATAGATAGAGTATGACCCACAGATAGATAGATAAAAAGATAGATAGATAGATAGTTATTGACCATCAGATAGATAGATAGATAGATAGATAGTTATTGACCATCAGATAGATAGATAGATAGATAGATAGATAGTTATTGACCATCAGATAGATAGATAGATAGAGAGATAGATAGATAGATAGATAGATAGATAGATAGATAGATATTGATCCTCAGATAGATAGATAGATATTGACCCTCAGATAGATAGATAGATAGATAGATAGATAGATAGATAGATTGATAGTCATTGACCCTTAGATAGATAGATAGATATTGACCATCAGATATATAGATAGATAGTCATTGACCCTGAGATATAGATAGATAGAGTATGAACCACAGATAGATAGATAGATAGATGGATAGTTATTGACCCACAGATAGTTAGATAGATAGATAGATAGATAGATAGATAGATAGATATTGACCCTCAGATAGATAGATAGATAGATAGATAGATAGATAGTCATTGACCCTTAGATAGATAGATATTGACCGTCAGATATATAGATAGATAGATAGTCATTGACCCTGAGATATAGATAGATAGAGTATGACCCACAGATAGATAGATAGATAGATAGTTATTGACCCGCAGATAGTTAGATAGATAGATAGATAGATAGATAGATAGATAGATAGATAGATAGATATTGATCCTCAGATAGATAGATAGATATTGACCCTCAGATAGATAGATAGATAGATAGAAAGATAGATAGATTGATAGTCATTGACCCTTAGATAGATAGATAGATATTGACCATCAGATATATAGATAGATAGATAGTCATTGACCCTGAGATATAGATAGATAGAGTATGAACCATAGATAGATAGATAGATAGATAGATAGATAGATAGTTATTGACCCGCAGATAGTTAGATAGATAGATAGATAGATAGATATTGACCCTCAGATAGATAGATAGATAGATAGATAGTCATTGACCCTTAGATAGATAGATAGATATTGACCGTCAGATATATAGATAGATAGTCATTGACCCTGAGATATAGATAGAGTATGACCCACAGATAGATAGATAGATAGTTATTGACCCGCAGATAGTTAGATAGATAGATAGATAGATAGATAGATATTGACCCTCAGATAGATAGATAGATAGATATTGACCATCAAAAAGATAGATAGATAAATAGATAGATAGATAGATAGACAGATAGATGTATCATTTTTTACTTGGTTGCTAGGGTAACCCAATCTGGTTGCTAGGCAGTTTCCAGGGTGATCCTTATTAAGCCTCCTTTCCATCCTGAGTGAATTATGTCAACCCGGAAGTCTCTACGATTTTCTGGTGCAGAGATATGTGATTTGTTAGTTGGTTGCTAGGGTAACCCCATCTGGTTGCTAGGCAGTTACTAAGGTGATACTCATAAGGCTCCTTGCAATCCTGTGTGAAATATGTCAAACCCTAAGTCTCTACGATGTTCTGGTTCAAAGATATGTGATTTGTTACTTGGTTGCTAGGGTAACCGCATCTGGTTGCTAGGCAGTTACCAGAGGGATACATATCAAGGCTACTTTCCATCCTGAGTGAAATAAGTGAAACAGGAAGTCTCTATGATTTTCTGGTGCAGAGATATGTGACTTGTTACTTGGTTGCTAGGGTAAACACATCTGGTTGCTAGGCAGTTACCAAAGTGATACTCATAAGGCTCCTTGCAATCCTGTGTGAAATATGTCAACCCCTAAGTCTCTACGATGTTCTGGTTCAAAGATATGTGATTTGTTACTTGGTTGCTAAGGTAACCCTGTCTGGTTGCTATGCAGTTACCAGAGTGATACATATCAAGGCTACTTTCCATCCTGAGTGAAATAAGTGAAACAGGTAGTCTCTACGATATACTGGTGCAGATATATGTGATTTGTTACTTGGTTGCTAGGGTAACCCCGTCTGGTTGCTAGGCAGTTACCAGAGTGATACATATCAAGGCTACTTTCCATCCTGAGTGAATCAAGTCAACCCGGAAGTCTCTATGATTTTCTGTTGCAGAGATATGTGATTTGTTACTTGGTTGCTAGGGTAATCACATCTGGTTGCTAGGCAGTTACCAGAGTGATACATATCAAGGCTACTTTCCATCCTGAGTGAAATAAGTCAACCCGGAAGTCTCTCTGATTTTCTGTTGCAGAGATATGTGATTTGTTACTTGGTTGCTAGGGTAATCACATCTGGTTGCTAGGCAGTTACCAGAGTGATACATATCAAGGCTACTTTCCATCCTGAGTGAAATAAGTGAAACAGGAAGTCTCTACGATTTTCTGGTGCAGATATATGTGATTTGTTACTTGGTTGCTAGGGTAACCCCGTCTGGTTGCTAGGCAGTTACCAGAGTGATACATATCAAGGCTACTTTCCATCCTGAGTGAATCAAGTCAACCCGGAAGTCTCTATGATTTTCTGTTGCAGAGATATGTGATTTGTTACTTGGTTGCTAGGGTAATCACATTTGGTTGCTAGGCAGTTACCAGAGTGATACATATCAAGGCTACTTTCCATCCTGAGTGAAATAAGTCAACCCGGAAGTCTCTCTGATTTTCTGTTGCAGAGATATGTGATTTGTTACTTGGTTGCTAGGGTAATCACATCTGGTTGCTAGGCAGTTACCAGAGTTATACATATCAAGGCTACTTTCCATCCTGAGTGAAATAAGTGAAACAGGAAGTCTCTACGATTTTCTGGTGCAGAGATATGTGATTTGTTAGTTGGTTGCTAGGGTAACCCCATCTGGTTGCTAGGCAGTTACCAGGGTGATACTTATCAAGCCTCCTTTCCATACTGAGTGAATCAAGTCAACCTGGAAGCTACTATACTGTGGCTATGAAGATTTTAGGTCATTACTTATTGGCTGCTTGATAAAAGAAATCCTCTGAGGGAGAGAGAGAGGGAGAGACGCAGGGCTGACAGGCCCTTTTTTGTCTGTGTGTGTGAAAACGTCAGTTGGGATTTAAATTTCTGAACATTCCGCAATGTAAAGTCAATGGGACTTTTTTGGCCGCTTTTTCGTCCGCTGTTCGAACATCGTACACCCGATCGCTTAGAAAAGATATAGCACACCTCTCCTCAATGAGCCGCACGATTTGATGCCTCACTCAGGGGTCTGTGACAAAAGCTGCGGGAGGAGTAGCGCGCCAAACTTTGTGTGGAATAATTTATGCAAGAGAACAATAGTGATGCTTTGCCTTTGGCAAGCACCACTAATAATAATAAGTTTAAATAGGATTTCAGTAAGTTGGCTTTCTCAAGCCAACCTAACTAGAATGTACATTTCCTGAAGAAAATGTGAGTGGTGCTTGCCGTGGCAAAACTCGTCAAATAGCATTTTCTAACTTGTTTCTAAGCACTAAAATAAAGGTCATAGTATGTTGCTAACACGTGTTTTTCATGATGGTAGCACATTTTTAGAATGTTTTAGCACTTCGCTAGGTGAAGCTAGCATGTGTTAGCATGATACTAGCACGTTTTTAGCATGTTTTAACACTTCGTTTGGCAATGCTAACATGTGTTAGCATGATGCTAGCACGTTTTTAACATGTTTTAGCAATCCCCTAAGCAATGCTAACATGCATTAGCATAATGCTAGCACGTTTTAACATATTTTAGCACTTCGCTAGGTGAAGCTAGCATGTGTTAGCATGATACTAGCACGTTTTTAGCATTTTTTAGCACTTCGCTTGGCGATGCTAACATGTTAGCATGATGCTAGCACGTTTTTAACATGTTTTAGCAATCCCCTAAGCAATGCTAACATGCATTAGCATAATGCTAGCACGTTTTAACATGTTTTAGCACTTTGCTAGGCAATACTAGCATGTGTTAGCATGATGCTAGCACATTTTTAGCATGTTTTAACACTTCGCTAGGTGATGCCAACATGTTTTAGCATGTTGCTAACACGTTTATAGCATGTTTTAGCACTTCGCTAGGTGATGCCAGCATATGTTAGCATGATGCTAGCACATTTTTAGCATGCTTTAAGGTGTGGCTATGAAGATTTTTATTGGCTGCTTGATAAAAGAAATCCTCTGAGGGAGAGAGAGAGAGAGACGCAGGGCTGACAGGCCCTTTTTTGTCTGTGTGTGTGAAAATGTCAGTTGGGATTTAAATTTCTGAACATTCCGCAATGTAAAGTCAATGGGACTTTTTTGGCCGCTTTTTCGTCCGCTGTTCGAACATCGTACAGCTGATCGCTTAGAAAAGATATAGCACACCTCTCCTCAATGAGCCGCACGATTTGATGCCTCACTCAGGGGTCTGTGACAAAAGCTGCGGGAGGAGTAGCGCGCCAAACTATGTGTGGAATAATAATAATTATAATAATAATAATAACTAGAATGTACATTTCCTGAAGAAAATGTGAGTGGTGCTTGCCGTGGCAAAATTTCTTACCACAATGTCCCACCTACTGCCCAAAGTTGAAAGAGCCCACCCCCATCACAGTAGGATGTTCTGGTGCAGAGATATAGGTGTTGTTCCATGGTTGCTAGGGAAACCCATCTGGTTGATATGCAGTTACTAAGGTGACAGCCACCAACGCTACTCGCCATCCTGAGTAAAATAAGTCAACCCGGAAGTCTCTACGATTTTCTAGTACAGAGATATGTGATTTGTTACTTGGTTGCTAGGGTAACCCCATCTGGTTGCTAGGCAGTTACCAAGGGGCAAGCCAACAATGCTCCTTGCCATCCTGAGTAAAATAAGTCAACCCGGAAGTCTCTGTGATTTTCTTGTGCAGAGGTATGTGATTTGTTTCTTGGTTGTTAGGGTAACCCCATCTGGTTGCTAGGCAGTTACCAAGGTGACAGCCAACAATGCTCCTTGCCATCCTGAGTGAAATAAGTCAACCCGGAAGTCTCTGTGATTTTCTTGTGCAGAGATATGTGATTTGTTTCTTGGTTGCTAGGGTAACCCCATCTGGTTGCTAGGCAACTACCAAGGTGACAGCAAACAATGCTCCTTGCCATCCTGAGTGAAATAAGTCAACCCGGAAGTCTCTGTGATTTTCTTGTGTAGAGATATGTGATTTGTTTCTTGGTTGCTAGGGTAACCCCATCTGGTTGCTAGGCAGTGAACAAGGTGACAGCCAACAATGCTCCTTGCCATCCTGAGTGAAATAAGTCAACCCGGAAGTCTCTGTGATTTTCTTGTGCAGAGATATGCGATTTCTTTCTTGGTTGCTAGGGTAACCCCATCTGGTTGCTAGGCAGTTACCTACGTGATACTCATAAGGCCCCTTGCAATCCTGTGAGAAATATTTCAACCCCTATGTCTCTACGATGTTCTGGTTCAAAGATATGTGATTTGTTACTTGGTTGCTAGGGTAACCCCATCTGGTTGCTAGGCAGTTACCAAGGTGACAGCCAACAATGCTCCTTGCCATCCTGAGTGAAATAAGTCAACCCGGAAGTCTCTGTGATTTTCTAGTGCAGAGATATTTGATTTGTTTCTTGGTTGCTAGGGTAACCCCATCTGGTTGCTAGGCAGTTATCAAGGTGACAGGGAACAATGCTCCTTGCCATCCTGAGTGAAATAAGTTAACCCGGAAGTCTCTACGTCATTCTGATCCTAAGATACACATCTTAGTGATTTTGAATGGATGTCAATGGTTCTTTGTTGCTAGGGTGCTTTAAATGGTTGCTAGGGCGTGGCTAAGTAGTTCACATGATGAAAGCTGAAGACTGATTACTCACCCAATGAAAACAAAGCAACTATCATGTCTCTAGGACATTCTGATCTGAAGATATCTTACTGTAATTGAAATCAATAAATGTGGTTGCTAGGGTGCTCTAAATTGTTGCTAGGGAGTGGCTTGGCAGCTGCCAATGATGAATCTCCAAAGGCTGCTTGTCAGTATGAATGATATAAACCAACTCCCATGCCTCTGTGACATTCAGAATGGAAGATATCTCTCTTTGGATTTTGGTTGCTAAGGTGCTCGAAAATGGTTGCTAGGGAGGGGCTAGGAAGTGTTGAGGGGATTCATGATTGGCTGTTTTACTGGCCCAAGTCAAACGAGACCACCCTTGTGTTTCTATGATAATTCAGTCCAGAGAAATCCCTTTGATCTCTTTCAATGGAAGTCTATGGGACTTGTTGCTAAGGTACTGTAAATGGTTGCTAGGGCGTGGCTTGATAGCTTCACAATGATCCTGAGAGATTGATTGGTCGTCTGAGTAAAATGAGCCCGCCCCCTTGTCTCTAAGACACTGTGATCCAGAGTTATGTTCAATACAAAATCTACCATAGACTTAACATTGGGGCAAATTTGGGCAGCTCCTGCCCCCAAGGGGTGCAACTTTTACCCCATTGTGAGGTATGTTCTCACAGAGCCTGTCAGCCTCTTCAAATGTGGTAAATCACACGTGTCTGTGAAATCCTCGCTCTGAGCTATGACTTGTCAAAGTTTGGCGCAATGTTAAGTCAATGGGATTTTTTGGACAATTTTTTGCCCCTGGGGCAAATACCGTACCCCCGATCACTTATAGAAGTCATAGCACACCATTCCCAAATAATCCGCACGTTTTGACGCCTCATTTGTGGGTCTGCGAGCAAAAATTTTTTTAAAAAATTCCATTGACTTACATTGGGGCAACTTTGGGCAGCTCCTGCCCCCCAGGGGTAAAACTTTTACCCCATTGTGAGGTATGTTCTCAGAGAGCCTGTCAGCCTCTTCAAATGTGGTAAATCACACGTGTCTGTGAAATCCTCGCTCTGAGCTATAACTCGTGAAAGTTCGGCTCAATGTTAAGTCAATGGGATTTTTTGGCCAATTTTTTGCCCCTGGGGCAAACAACGTACCCCCGATCGCTTAGAAAAGATATAGCACACCTCTCCTCAATGAGCCGCACGATTTGATGCCTCACTCAGGGGACTGTGACAAAAGCTGCGGGAGGAGTAGCGCGCCAAACTATGTGTGGAATAATAATAATTATAATAATAATAATAATAAGTATGCAAGAGAACAATAGTGATGCTTTGCCTATGGCAAGCACCACTAATAAGTATGCAAGAGAACAATAGTGATGCTTTGCCTATGGCAAGCACCACTAATAAGTATGCAAGAGAACAATAGTGATGCTTTGCCTATGGCAAGCACCACTAATAAGTATGCAAGAGAACAATAGTGATGCTTTGCCTATGGCAAGCACCACTAATAATAAAAATAATAAGTATGCAAGAGAACAATAGTGATGCTTTGCCTATGGCAAGCACCACTAATAACTAGATTAAAAAGTTTGAGTACAAACTTTAGGTTGGCTTGAGAAAGCCTAGCATAAAGTTTGAAGTAGTTGTAAAAGTTTGAAGATTTACGGTTTCTAGTTTGATGTAATTATAAGCATTAGTTTTCAAAGTTCAAAGTTTAGAGATTATAAAACCATTCAGTCTATCAAATAGATTAGATAGATAGATAGATAGATAGATAGATAGATAGATAGATATTGACCCTCAGATAGATAGATAGATAGATATTGACGCTCAGATAGATAGATAGATAGATATTTAGATAGAGTATGACCCACAGATAGATAGATAGATAGATAGTTATTGACCATCAGATAGATAGATAGATAGATAGATGGATAGATAGATAGATAGATAGATAGATAGACAGACAGACAGATAGATAGATAGAGTATGACCCACAGATAGATAGATAGATAGATAGATAGTTATTGACCATCAGATAGATAGATAGATAGATAGATAGATAGATAGATAGATAGATAGATAGTTATTGACCATCAGATAGATAGATAGATAGATAGATAGTTATTGACCATCAGATAGATAGATAGATAGATAGATAGATATTGACATTAGATAGATAGATAGATAGATAATTGATCCTCAGATAGATAGATAGATAGATAGATATTAACCCTCAGATAGATAGATAGATAGAAAGATAGATAGATAGATTTATAGTCATTGACCCTTAGATAGATAGATAGATATTGACCGTCAGATATATAGATAGATAGATAGTCATTGACCCTGAGATATAGATAGATAATGAACCACAGATAGATAGATAGATAGTTATTGACCCTCAGATAGATAGATAGATAGATAGATAGATATTGACCCTCAGATAGATAGATAGATAGATAGATAGAGTCATTGACCCTTAGATAGATAGATAGATATTGACCGTCAGATATATAGATAGATAGATAGTCATTGACCCTGATATATAGATAGATAGAGTATGACCCACAGATAGATAGATAGATAGTTATTGACCCGCAGAGAGTTAGATAGATAGATAGATAGATAGATATTGACCCTCAGATAGATAGATAGATAGATAGATAGATAGATAGATAGATATTGACCATCAGAAAGATGGATAGATAGACATATCATTTTTTACTTGGTTGCTAGGGTAACCCAATCTGGTTGCTAGGCAGTTTCCAGGGTGATCCTTATCAAGTCTCCTTTTCATTCTGAGTGAATAAAGTCAACCCGGAAGTCTCTATGATTTTCTGTTGCATAGATATGTGATTTGTTACTTGGTTGCTAGGGTAACCATATCTGGTTGATAGTCAGTTACCAGAGTGATATATATCAAGGCTACTTTCCATCCTGAGTGAAATAAGTCAACCCGGAAGTCTCTCTGATTTTCTTTTGCAGAGATATGTGATTTGTTACTTGGTTGCTAGGGTAATCACATCTGGTTGCTAGGCAGTTACCAGAGTGATACATGTCAAGGCTACTTTCCATCCTGAGTGAAATAAGTGAAACAGGAAGTCTCTATGATTTTCTGGTGCAGAGATATGTGATTTGTTACTTGGTTGCTAGGGTAACCACATCTGGTTGCTAGGCAGTTACCAAAGTGATACTCATAAGGCCCCTTGCAATCCTGTGTGAAATATGTCAACCCCTAAGTCTCTACCATGTTCTGGTTCAAAGATATGTGATTTGTTACTTGGTTGCTAGGGTAACCCCATCTGGTTGCTAGGCAGCTACCAGAGTGATACATATCAAGGCTACTTTCCATCCTGAGTGAAATAAGTGAAACAGGAAGTCTGTATGATTTTCTGGTGCAGAAATATGTGATTTGTTATTTGGTTGCTAGGGTAATCCTGTCTGGTTGCTATGCAGTTACCAGGGTGATACTTATCAAGCCTCCTTTCCATACTGAGTGAATCAAGTCAACCTGGAAGCTACTATACTGTGGCTATGAAGATTTTAGGTCATTACTTATTGGCTGCTTGATAAAAGAAATCCTCTGAGGGAGAGAGAGAGGGAGAGACGCAGGGCTGACAGGCCCTTTTTCGTCTGTGTGTGTGTGAAAACGTCAGTTGGGATTTAAATTTCTGAACATTCCGCAATGTTAAGTCAATGGGAGTTTTTCCGAGTTTTGATCGTCATTTTTAGGAAAACCGTAAGTCCGATCAGTTAGAAAAGATATAGCACACTATTCGGGATTAGTCTGAAGGTCTGTGCCGAGTTTGGTGCATGTAGCTTAAAAGCTCTAGGAGGAGTTAGATTTAAAAATGTAGTCTCAGAATAATAATAATAACTAGATTAAAAAGTTTGAGTACAAACTTTAGGTTGGCTTGAGAAAGCCTAGCATAAAGTTTGAAGTAGTTGTAAAAGTTTGAAGATTTAAGGTTTTTAGTTTGATGTAATTATAAGTAGTAGTTTTCAAAGTTCAAAGTTTAGAGATTATAAAACCATTCAGTCTATCAAATAGATAGATAGATAGATAGATAGATAGATAGATAGATATTGACCATCAGATAGATAGATAGACAGATAGACAGATAGAGTATGACCCACAGATAGATAGATAGATAGATAGATAGATAGATATTGACCATCAGATAGATAGATAGATAGATACATAGATAGATATTTACCCTCAGATAGATAGATAGATAGTTATTGACCCGCAGAGAGTTAGATAGATAGATAGATAGATATTGACCCTCAGATAGATAGATAGATAGATAGATAGATAGATAGATAGATAGATAGATAGATATTGACCATCAGAAAGATAGATAGATAGACATATCATTTTTTACTTGGTTGCTAGGGTAACCCAATCTGGTTGCTAGGCAGTTTCCAGGGTGATCCTTATCAAGTCTCCTTTTCATTCTGAGTGAATAAAGTCAACCCGGAAGTCTCTATGATTTTCTGTTGCATAGATATGTGATTTGTTACTTGGTTGCTAGGGTAACCATATCTGGTTGATAGTCAGTTACCAGAGTGATATATATCAAGGCTACTTTCCATCCTGAGTGAAATAAGTCAACCCGGAAGTCTCTCTGATTTTCTTTTGCAGAGATATGTGATTTGTTACTTGGTTGCTAGGGTAATCACATCTGGTTGCTAGGCAGTTACCAGAGTGATACATGTCAAGGCTACTTTCCATCCTGAGTGAAATAAGTGAAACAGGAAGTCTCTATGATTTTCTGGTGCAGAGATATGTGATTTGTTACTTGGTTGCTAGGGTAACCACATCTGGTTGCTAGGCAGTTACCAAAGTGATACTCATAAGGCCCCTTGCAATCCTGTGTGAAATATGTCAACCCCTAAGTCTCTACCATGTTCTGGTTCAAAGATATGTGATTTGTTACTTGGTTGCTAGGGTAACCCCATCTGGTTGCTAGGCAGCTACCAGAGTGATACATATCAAGGCTACTTTCCATCCTGAGTGAAATAAGTGAAACAGGAAGTCTGTATGATTTTCTGGTGCAGAAATATGTGATTTGTTATTTGGTTGCTAGGGTAATCCTGTCTGGTTGCTATGCAGTTACCAGGGTGATACTTATCAAGCCTCCTTTCCATACTGAGTGAATCAAGTCAACCTGGAAGCTACTATACTGTGGCTATGAAGATTTTAGGTCATTACTTATTGGCTGCTTGATAAAAGAAATCCTCTGAGGGAGAGAGAGAGGGAGAGACGCAGGGCTGACAGGCCCTTTTTCGTCTGTGTGTGTGTGAAAACGTCAGTTGGGATTTAAATTTCTGAACATTCCGCAATGTTAAGTCAATGGGAGTTTTTCCGAGTTTTGATCGTCATTTTTAGGAAAACCGTAAGTCCGATCAGTTAGAAAAGATATAGCACACTATTCGGGATTAGTCTGAAGGTCTGTGCCGAGTTTGGTGCATGTAGCTTAAAAGCTCTAGGAGGAGTTAGATTTAAAAATGTAGTCTCAGAATAATAATAATAACTAGATTAAAAAGTTTGAGTACAAACTTTAGGTTGGCTTGAGAAAGCCTAGCATAAAGTTTGAAGTAGTTGTAAAAGTTTGAAGATTTAAGGTTTTTAGTTTGATGTAATTATAAGTAGTAGTTTTCAAAGTTCAAAGTTTAGAGATTATAAAACCATTCAGTCTATCAAATAGATAGATAGATAGATAGATAGATAGATATTGACCATCAGATAGATAGATAGACAGATAGACAGATAGAGTATGACCCACAGATAGATAGATAGATAGATAGATAGATAGATAGATAGATAGATAGATAGATATTGACCATCAGATAGATAGATAGATAGATACATAGATAGATATTTACCCTCAGATAGATAGATAGATAGATAGATAGATAGATAGATAGATAGATAGATAGATATTGACCCTCAGATAGATAGATAGACAGATAGATAGATAGATATTGACCCTCAGATAGATAGATAGATAGATAGATAGATAGATATTGACCCTCAGATAGATAGATAGATAGATAGATAGATAGATATTGATCCTCAGATAGATAGATAGATAGATAGATAGATAGATAGATAGATAGATAGATAGATAGTCATTGACCCTTAGATAGATAGATAGATAGATAGATAGATAGAGTATGACCCACAGATAGATAGATAGATAGATAGTTATTGACCCTCAGATAGATAGATAGATAGATAGATAGATAGATAGATAGATATTGACCCTCAGAAAGATAGATAGATAGATAGATAGAGTATGACCCACAGATAGATAGATAGATAGATAGACAGATAGATAGATAGATAGATAGATAGATAGATAGATAGTCATTGACCCTTAGATAGATAGATAGATAAATAGATAGAGTATGACCCACAGATAGATAGATAGATAGATAGATAGACAGACAGATAGATATTGACCCTCAGAAAGATAGATAGATAGACAGATAGATAGATATATTATTTTTTACTTGGTTGCTAGGGTAACCCAATCTGGTTGCTAGGCAGTTTCCAGGGTGATCCTTATCAAGCCTCCTTTTCATTCTGAGTGAATAAAGTCAACCTGGAAGTCTCTACGATTTTCTTTTGCATAGATATGTGATTTGTTACTTGGTTGCTAGGGTAACCATATCTGGTTGATAGGCAGTTACCAGAGTGATACATATCAAGGCTACTTTCCATTCTGAGTGAAATAATTCAAACAGGAAGTGTATACGATTTTCTGGTGCAGAGATATGTGATTTGTTACTTGGTTGCTAGGGTAACCCCATCTGGTTGCTAGGCAGTTACCAACGTGTTACTCATAAGGCTCCTTGCAATCCTGTGTGAAATATGTCAACCCCTAAGTCTTTATGATTTTCTGGTTCAAAGATATGTGATTTGTTACTTGGTTGCTAGGGTAACCACATCTGGTTGCTATGCAGTTACCAACGTGTTACTCATAAGGCTCCTTGCAATCCTGTGTGAAATATGTCAACCCCTAAGTCTTTATGATTTTCTGGTTCAAAGATATGTTATTTGTTACTTGGTTGCTAGGGTAACCCCATCTGGTTGCTATGCAGTTACCAGGGTGATACTTATCAAGCCTCCTTTCCATCCTGAGTGAATTATGTCAACCCGGAAGTCTCTACGATTTTCTGTTGCAGAGATATGTGATTTGTTACTTGGTTGCTAGGGTAACCGCATCTGGTTGCTAGGCAGTTACCAGAGTGATACATATCAAGGCTACTTTCCATCCTGAGTGAAATAAGTGAAACAGGAAGTCTCTACGATTTTCTGGTGCAGAGATATGTGATTTGTTACTTGGTTGCTAGGGTAAACACATCTGGTTGCTAGGCAGTTACCAAAGTGATACTAATAAGGCTCCTTGCAATCCTGTGTGAAATATGTCAACCCCTAAGTCTCTATGATGTTCTGGTTCAAAGATATGTGATTTGTTACTTGGTTGCTAGGGTAACCCCGTCTGGTTGCTAGTTAGTTACCAAAGTGATACTCATAAGGCTCCTTGCAATCCTGAGTGAAATATGTGAAACAGGAAGTCTCTACGATGTTCTGGTTCAAATATATATGATTTGTTACTTGGTTGCTAGGGTAACCATATCTGGTTGCTAGGCAGTTACCAGAGTGATACATATCAAGGCTACTTTCCATCCTGAGTGAATAAAGTCAACCCGGAAGTCTCTATGATTTTCTGTTGCAGAGATATGTGATTTGTTACTTGGTTGCTAGGGTAATCACATCTGGTTGCTAGGCAGTTACCAGAGTGATACATATCAAGGCTACTTTCCATCCTGAGTGAAATAAGTGAAACAGGACGTCAGTATGATTTTCTGGTGCAGAGATATGTGATTTGTTACTTGGTTGCTAGGGTAACCCCATCTGGTTGCTAGGCAGTTACCAGAGTGATACATATCAAGGCTACTTTCCATCCTGAGTGAAATAAGTGAAACAGGAAGTCTGTATGATTTTCTGGTGCAGAAATATGTGATTTGTTATTTGGTTGCTAGGGTAACCCTGTCTGGTTGCTATGCAGTTACCAGGGTGATACTTATCAAGCCTCCTTTCCATACTGAGTGAACAAAGTCAACCTGGAAGCTACTATACTGTGGCTATGAAGATTTTAGGTCATTACTTATTGGCTGCTTGATAAAAGAAATCCTCTGAGGGAGAGAGAGAGGGAAAGACGCAGGGCTGACAGGCCCTTTTTTGTCTGTGTGTGTGAAAACGTCAGTTGGGATTTAAATTTCTGAACATTCCGCAATGTTAAGTCAATGGGAGTTTTTCCGAGTTTTGATCGTCATTTTTAGGAAAACCGTAAGTCCAATCAGTTAGAAAAGATATAGCACACTATTCGGGATTAGTCTGAAGGTCTGTGCCGAGTTTGGTGCATGTAGCTTAAAAGCTCTAGGAGGAGTTAGATTTAGAAATTTAGTCTCAGAAGAATAATAATAATATTAAGTTTAAATAGGATTTCAGTAAGTTGGCTTTCTCAAGCCAACCTAACTAGAATGTACATTTCCTGAAGAAAATGTGAGTGGTGCTTGCCGTGGCAAAATTTCTTACCACAATGTCCCACCTACTGCCCAAAGTTGAAAGAGCCCACCCCCATCACAGTAGGATGTTCTGGTGCAGAGATATAGGTGTTGTTCCATGGTTGCTAGGGAAACCCATCTGGTTGATATGCAGTTACTAAGGTGACAGCCACCAACGCTACTCGCCATCCTGAGTAAAATAAGTCAACCCGGAAGTCTCTACGATTTTCTAGTACAGAGATATGTGATTTGTTACTTGGTTGCTAGGGTAACCCTATCTGGTTGCTAGGCAGTTACCAAGGGGCAAGCCAACAATGCTCCTTGCCATCCTGAGTAAAATAAGTCAACCCGGAAGTCTCTGTGATTTTCTTGTGCAGAGGTATGTGATTTGTTTCTTGGTTGTTAGGGTAACCCCATCTGGTTGCTAGGCAGTTACCAAGGTGACAGCCAACAATGCTCCTTGCCATCCTGAGTGAAATAAGTCAACCCGGAAGTCTCTGTGATTTTCTTGTGCAGAGATATGTGATTTGTTTCTTGGTTGCTAGGGTAACCCCATCTGGTTGCTAGGCAACTACCAAGGTGACAGCAAACAATGCTCCTTGCCATCCTGAGTGAAATAAGTCAACCCGGAAGTCTCTGTGATTTTCTTGTGTAGAGATATGTGATTTGTTTCTTGGTTGCTAGGGTAACCCCATCTGGTTGCTAGGCAGTTACCTACGTGATACTCATAAGGCCCCTTGCAATCCTGTGAGAAATATTTCAACCCCTATGTCTCTACGATGTTCTGGTTCAAAGATATGTGATTTGTTACTTGGTTGCTAGGGTAACCCCATCTGGTTGCTAGGCAGTTACCAAGGTGACAGCCAACAATGCTCCTTGCCATCCTGAGTGAAATAAGTCAACCCGGAAGTCTCTGTGATTTTCTAGTGCAGAGATATTTGATTTGTTTCTTGGTTGCTAGGGTAACCCCATCTGGTTGCTAGGCAGTTATCAAGGTGACAGGGAACAATGCTCCTTGCCATCCTGAGTGAAATAAGTTAACCCGGAAGTCTCTACGTCATTCTGATCCTAAGATACACATCTTAGTGATTTTGAATGGATGTCAATGGTTCTTTGTTGCTAGGGTGCTTTAAATGGTTGCTAGGGCGTGGCTAAGTAGTTCACATGATGAAAGCTGAAGACTGATTACTCACCCAATTAAAACAAAGCAACTATCATGTCTCTAGGACATTCTGATCTGAAGATATCTTACTGTAATTGAAATCAATAAATGTGGTTGCTAGGGTGCTCTAAATTGTTGCTAGGGAGTGGCTTGGCAGCTGCCAATGATGAATCTCCAAAGGCTGCTTGTCAGTATGAATGATATAAACCAACTCCCATGCCTCTGTGACATTCAGAATGGAAGATAACTCTCTTTGGATTTTGGTTGCTAAGGTGCTCGAAAATGGTTGCTAGGGAGGGGCTAGGAAGTGTTGAGGGGATTCATGATTGGCTGTTTTACTGGCCCAAGTCAAACGAGACCACCCTTGTGTTTCTATGATAATTCAGTCCAGAGAAATCCCTTTGATCTCTTTCAATGGAAGTCTATGGGACTTGTTGCTAAGGTACTGTAAATGGTTGCTAGGGCGTGGCTTGATAGCTTCACAATGATCCTGAGAGACTGATTGGTCGTCTGAGTAAAATGAGCCCGCCCCCTTGTCTCTAAGACACTGTGATCCAGAGTTATGTTCAATACAAAATCTACCATAGACTTAACATTGGGGCAAATTTGGGCAGCTCCTGCCCCCAAGGGGTGCAACTTTTACCCCATTGTGAGGTATGTTCTCACAGAGCCTGTCAGCCTCTTCAAATGTGGTAAATCACACGTGTCTGTGAAATCCTTGCTCTGAGCTATGACTTGTCAAAGTTTGGCGCAATGTTAAGTCAATGGGATTTTTTGCACAATTTTTTGCCCCTGGGGCAAATACCGTACCCCCGATCACTTATAGAAGTCATAGCACACCATTCCCAAATAATCCGCACGATTTGACGCCTCATTTGTGGGTCTGCGAGCAAAACATTTTTCAAAAAATTCCATTGACTTACATTGGGGCAAATTTGGGCAGCTCTTGCCCCCCAGGGGCAAAACTTTTACCCCATTGTGAGGTATGTTCTCAGAGAGCCTGTCAGCCTCTTCAAATGTGGTAAATCACACGTCTCTGTGAAATCCTCACTCTGAGCTATAACTCGTCAAAGTTCGGCTCAATGTTAAGTCAATGGGATTTTTTGCCCAATTTTTTGCCCCTGGGGCAAACAACGTACCCCCGATCGCTTAGAAAAGATATAGCACACCTCTCCTCAATGAGCCGCACAATTTGATGCCTCACTCAGGGGTCTGTGACAAAAGCTGCGGAAGGAGTAGCGCGCCAAACTATGTGTGGAATAATAATAATTATAATAATAATAATAATAAGTATGCAAGAGAACAATAGTGATGCTTTGCCTATGGCAAGCACCACTAATAATAATAACTAGAATGTACATTTCCTGAAGAAAATGTGAGTGGTGCTTGCCGTGGCAAAATTTCTTACCACAATGTCCCACCTACTGCCCAAAGTTGAAAGAGGCCACCCCCATGACAGTAGGATGTTCTGGTGCAGAGATATTGGTGTTGTTCCATGGTTGCTAGGGAAACCCATCTGGTTGATATGCAGTTACCAAGGTGACAGCCAACAATGCTCCTTGCCATCCTGAGTGAAATAAGTCAACCCAGATTTCTCAGTGATTTTCTAGTACAGAGATATGTGATTTGTTTCTTGGTTGCTAGGGTAACCCCATCTGGTTGCTAGGCAGTTACCAATGTGACAGCCAACAATGCTCCTTTTCATCCTGAGTGAAATAAGTCAACCCAGATTTCTCTGTGATTTTCTTGTGCAGAGATATTGGATTTGTTAATTGGTTGCTAGGGTAACCCCATCTGGTTGCTAGGCCTTTACCAAGGTGACAGCCAACAATGCTCCTTGCCATTCTGAGTGAAATAAGTCAACCCGGAAGTCTCTGTGATTTTCTTGTGCAGAGATATGCTATTTGTTTCTTGGTTGCTAGGGTAACCCCATTTGGTTGCTAGGCAGTTACCAGGGTGATATTTATCGAGTCTAATTTCCATCCTGAGTGAAATAAGTCAACCCGGAAGTCTCTACGTCATTCTGATCCTAAGATACACATCTTAGTGATTTTGAATGGATGTCAATGGTTCTTTGTTGCTAGGGTGCTTTAAATGGTTGCTAGGGCGTGGCTAAGTAGTTCACATGATGAAAGCTGAAGACTGATTACTCACCCAATGAAAACAAAGCAAATATCATGTCTCTAGGACATTCTGATCTGAAGATATCTTACTGTAATTGAAATCAATAAATGTGGTTGCTAGGGTGCTCTAAATTGTTGCTAGGGAGTGGCTTGGCAGCTGCCAATGATGAATCTCCAAAGGCTGCTTGTCAGTATGAATGATATAAACCAACTCCCATGCCTCTGTGACATTCAGAATGGAAGATATCTCTCTTTGGATTTTGGTTGCTAAGGTGCTCGAAAATGGTTGCTAGGGAGGGGCTAGGAAGTGTTGAGGGGATTCATGATTGGCTGTTTTACTGGCCCAAGTCAAACGAGACCACCCTTGTGTTTCTATGATAATTCAGTCCAGAGAAATCCCTTTGATCTCTTTCAATGGAAGTCTATGGGACTTGTTGCTAAGGTACTGTAAATGGTTGCTAGGGCGTGGCTTGATAGCTTCACAATGATCCTGAGAGATTGATTGGTCGTCTGAGTAAAATGAGCCCGCCCCCTTGTCTCTAAGACACTGTGATCCAGAGTTATGTTCAATACAAAATCTACCATAGACTTAACATTGGGGCAAATTTGGGCAGCTCCTGCCCCCAAGGGGTGCAACTTTTACCCCATTGTGAGGTATGTTCTCACAGAGCCTGTCAGCCTCTTCAAATGTGGTAAATCACACGTGTCTGTGAAATCCTTGCTCTGAGCTATGACTTGTCAAAGTTTGGCGCAATGTTAAGTCAATGGGATTTTTTGGACAATTTTTTGCCCCTGGGGCAAATACCGTACCCCCGATCACTTATAGAAGTCATAGCACACCATTCCCAAATAATCCGCACGTTTTGACGCCTCATTTGTGGGTCTGCGAGCAAAAATTTTTTTAAAAAATTCCATTGACTTACATTGGGGCAACTTTGGGCAGCTCCTGCCCCCCAGGGGTAAAACTTTTACCCCATTGTGAGGTATGTTCTCAGAGAGCCTGTCAGCCTCTTCAAATGTGGTAAATCACACGTCTCTGTGAAATCCTCGCTCTGAGCTATAACTCGTCAAAGTTCGGCTCAATGTTAAGTCAATGGGATTTTTTGGCCAATTTTTTGCCCCTGGGGCAAACAACGTACCCCCGATCGCTTAGAAAAGATATAGCACACCTCTCCTCAATGAGCCGCACGATTTGATGCCTCACTCAGGGGACTGTGACAAAAGCTGCGGGAGGAGTAGCGCGCCAAACTATGTGTGGAATAATAATAATTATAATAATAATAATAATAAGTATGCAAGAGAACAATAGTGATGCTTTGCCTATGGCAAGCACCACTAACTAGATTAAAAAGTTTGAGTACAAACTTTAGGTTGGCTTGAGAAAGCCTAGCATGAAAGTAGTTGTAAAAGTTTGAAGATTTAAGGTTTTTATGTTGATGTAATTATAAGTATTAGTAGTTATCAAAGTTCAAAGATTATAAGACCATTCAGTCTATCAAATAGATTAGATAGATAGATAGATATTGACCCTCAGAGAGATAGATAGATAGATAGATAGATAGATAGATAGGTAGATAGGTAGATAGGTAGATAGATAGATATTGACCCTCAGATAGATAGATAGATAGATAGATAGATATTGACCCTCAGATAGATAGATAGATAGATAGATAGATAGATATTGACCATCAGATAGATAGATCGATAGATAGATATTGACCATCAGAAAGATAGATAGATAGATAGATAGACAGATAGACAGATATATATATAATTTTTTACTTGGTTGCTAGGGTAACCCAATCTGGTTGCTAGGCAGTTTCCAGAGTGATCCTTATCAAGCCTCCTTTTCATTCTGAGTGAATAAAGTCAACCCGGAAGTCTCTATGATTTTCTGTTGCATAGATATGTGATTTGTTACTTGGTTGCTAGGGTAACCATATCTGGTTGATAGGCAGTTACCAGAGTGATATATATCAAGGCTACTTTCCATCTTGAGTAAAATAAGTGAAACAGGAAGTCTCTACGATTTTCTGGTGCAGAGTTATGTGATTTGTTAGTTGGTTGCTAGGGTAAGCCCTTGTCGTTGCTAGGCAGTTACCAGAGTGATACTTTTCAAGACACCTTGCTATCCTGAGTGAAATAAGTCAAACAGGAAGTCTCTACGATTTTCTGGTGAAGAGATATATTATTTGTTACTTGGTTGCTAGGGTAACCCCATCTGGTTGCTATGCAGTTACCAGGGTGATACTTATCAAGCCAACTTTCCATCCTGAGTGAATTATGTCAACCCGGAAGTCTCTACGATTTTCTGGTGCAGAGATATGTGATTTGTTAGATGGTTGCTAGGGTAACCCCATCTGGTTGCTAGGCAGTTACCAAGGTGATACTCATAAGGCTCCTTGCAATCCTGTGTGAAATATGTCAACCCCTAAGTCTCTACGATGTTCTGGTTCAAAGATATGTGATTTGTTACTTGGTTGCTAAGGTAACCCTGTCTGGTTGCTATGCAGTTACCAGAGTGATACATATCAAGGCTACTTTCCATCCTGAGTGAAATAAGTCAACCCGGAAGTCTCTCTGATTTTCTGTTGCAGAGATATGTGATTTGTTACTTGGTTGCTAGGGTAATCACATCTGGTTGCTAGGCAGTTACCAGAGTGATACATATCAAGGCTACTTTCCATCCTGAGTGAAATAAGTCAACCCGGAAGTCTCTCTGATTTTCTGTTGCAGAGATATGTGATTTGTTACTTGGTTGCTAGGGTAATCACATCTGGTTGCTAGGCAGTTACCAGAGTGATACATATCAAGGCTACTTTCCATCCTGAGTGAAATAAGTCAACCCGGAAGTCTCTCTGATTTTCTGTTGCAGAGATATGTGATTTGTTACTTGGTTGCTAGGGTAAACCCATCTGGTTGCTAGGCAGTTACCAGAGTTATACATATCAAGGCTACTTTCCATCCTGAGTGAAATAAGTGAAACAGGAAGTCTGTATGATTTTCTGGTGCAGAGATATGTGATTTGTTATTTGGTTGCTAGGGTAACCCCATCTGGTTACTAGGCAGTTACCAAGGTGATACTCATAAGGCTCCTTGCAATCCTGTGTGAAATATGTCAACCCCTACGTCTCTACAATGTTCTGGTTCAAAGATATGTGATTTGTTACTTGGTTGCTAGGGTAACCACATCTGGTTACTAGGCAGTTACCAGAGTGATACATATCAAGGCTACTTTCCATCCTGAGTGAAATAAGTGAAACAGGAAGTCTGTATGATTTTCTGGTGCAGAGATATGTGATTTGATATTTGGTTGCTAGGGTAACCCTGTCTGGTTGCTATGCAGTTACCAGGGTGATACTTATCAAGCCTCCTTTCCATACTGAGTGAATCAAGTCAACCTGGAAGCTACTATACTGTGGCTATGAAGATTTTAGGTCATTACTTATTGGCTGCTTGATAAAAGAAATCCTCTGAGGGAGAGAGAGAGGGAGAGACGCAGGGCTGACAGGCCCTTTTTTGTCTGTGTGTGTGAAAATGTCAGTTGGGATTTAAATTTCTGAACATTCCGCAATGTTAAGTCAATGGGAATTTTTCCGAGTTTTGATTGTCATTTTTAGGAAAACCGTAAGTCCGATCAGTTAGAAAAGATATAGCACACTATTCGGGATTAGTCTGAATGTCTGTGCCGAGTTTGGTGCATGTAGCTTAAATGCTCTAGGAGGAGTTAGATTTAGAAATTTAGTCTCAGAATAATAATAATAATAATAATAATAATAAGTTTAAATAGGATTTCAGTAAGTTGGCTTTCTCAAGCCAACCTAATAAGTATGCATGAGAACAATAGTGATGCTTTGCCTATGGCAAGCACCACTAACTAGAATGTACATTTCCTGAAGAAAATGTGAGTGGTGCTTGCCGTGGCAAAACTCGTCAAGTAGCATTTTCAAACTTGTTTCTAAGTACTAAAATAAAGGTCATAGAATGTTGCTAACATGTGTTTTTCATGATGGTAGCACGTTTTTAGAATGTTTTAGCACTTCGCTAGGTGAAGCTAGCATGTGTTAGCATGATACTAGCACATTTTTAGCATGTTTTAGCACTTCCTTTGGCAATGCTAACATGTGTTAGCATGATGCTAGCATCTTTTTAACATGTTTTAGCAATCCCCTAAGCAATGCTAACATGCATTAGCATGATACTAGCACGTTTCTAACATGTTTTAGCACTTTGCTAGGCGATGCTAACATGTGTTAGCATGATGCTAGCACGTTTTTAACATGTTTTAGCAATCCCCTAAGCAATGCTAACATGCATTAGCATAATGCTAGCACGTTTTAACATGTTTTAGCACTTTGCAAGGTGAAGCTAGCATGTGTTAGCATGATACTAGCACGTTTCTAGCATGTTTTAGCACTTTGCTAGGCGATGCTAACATGTGTTATCATGATGCAAGCACGTTTTTAACATGTTTTAGCACTTCGCTAGGCGATGCCAGCATGTGTTAGCATGATGCTAGCATGTTTTTAGCATGTTTTAACACTTCGCTAGGCAATACTATCATGTGTTAGCATGTTGTTAGCACGTTTTTAGCATGTTTTAGCACTTCGCGAGGTGATGCCAACATGTGTTAGCATGTTGCTAGCACGTTTTTAGCATGTTTTAGCACTTCGCTAGGTGATGCCAGCATATGTTAGCATGATGCTAGCACATTTTTAGCATGTTTTAGGGTGTGGCTATGAAGATTTTTATTGACTGCTTGATAAAAGAAATCCTCTGAGGGAGAGAGAGAGAGAGAGAGACGCAGGGCTGACAGGCCCTTTTTTGTCTGTGTGTGTGAAAAAGTCAGTTGGGATTTAAATTTCTGAACATTCCGCAATGTAAAGTCAAAGGGATTTTTTTGGCCGCTTTTTCGTCCGTTGTTCGAACATCGTACACCCGATTGCTTAGAAAAGATATAGCACACCTCTCCTCAATGAGCCGCATGATTTGATGCCTCACTCAGGGGTCTGTGACAAAAGCTGCAGGAGGAGTAGCGCGCCAAACTTTGTGTGGAAAAATAATAATAATTATAACTAGAATGTACATTTCCTGAAGAAAATGTGAGTGGTGCTTGCCGTGGCAAAATTTCTTACCACAATGTCCCACCTACTGCCCAAAGTTGAAAGAGGCCACCCCCATGACAGTAGGATGTTCTGGTGCAGAGATATTGGTGTTGTTCCATGGTTGCTAGGGAAACCCATCTGGTTGATATGCAGTTACTAAGGTGACAGCCACCAATGCTACTTACCATCCTGAGTAAAATAAGTCAATCCGGAAGTCTCTACGATTTTGTAGTACAGAGATATGTGATTTGTTTCTTGGTTGCTAGGGTAACCCCATCTGGTTGCTAGGCAGTTACCAAGGTGACAGCCAACAATGCTCCTTGCTCTCCTGAGTGAAATAAGTCAACCCGGAAGTCTCTGTGATTTTCTTGTGCAGCGATATGTGATTTGTTTATTGGTTGCTAGGGTAACCCCATCTGGTTACTAGGCAGTTACCAAGGTGACAGGCAACAATGCTCCTTGCCATCCTGACTGAAATAAGTCAACCCGGAAGTCTCTGTGATTTTCTAGTACAGAGATATGTGATTTGTTTCTTGGTTGCTAGGGTAACCCCATCTGGTTGCTAGGCAGTTACCAAGGTGACAGCCAAGAATGCTCCTTGCCATCCTGACTGAAATAAGTCAACCTGGAATCTCTACGATTTTCTGGTTCAGAGATACGTGATTTGTTAATTGGTTGCTAGGGTAACCCCATCTGGTTGCTAGGCAGTTACCAAGGTGACAGCCAACAATGCTCCTTGCCATCCTGAGTGAAATAAGTCAACCCGGTAATCTCTGTGATTTTCTTGTGCAGAGATGTGTGATTTGTTTCTTGGTTGCTAGGGTAACCCCATCTGGTTGCTAGGCAGTTACCAAGGTGACAGGCAACAATGCTCCTTGCCATCCTGAGTGAAATAAGTCAACCCGGAAGTCTCTGTGATTTTCTTGTGCAGAGATATGTGATTTATTTCTTGGTTGCTAGGGTAACCCCATCTGGTTGCTAGGCAGTTACCAAGGTGACAGCAAACAATGCTCCGTGCCATCCTGAGTGAAATAAGTCAACCCGGAAGTCTCTGTGATTTTCTTGTGCAGAGATATGTGATTTGTTTATTGGTTGCTAGCGTAACCCCATTTGGTTGCTAGGCAGTTACCAGGGTGATATTTATCAAGTCTACTTTCCATCCTGAGTGAAATAAGTCAACCCGGAAGTCTCTACGACATTCTGATCCTAAGATACACATCTTAGTGATATTGAATGGATGTCAATGGTGTTTTGTTGCTAGGGTGCTTTAAATGGTTGCTAGGGCGTGGCTAAGTAGTTCACATGATGAAAGATGAAGACTGATTACTCACCCAATTAAAACAAAGCAACTATCATGTCTCTAGGACATTCTGATCTGAAGATATCTTACTTCAATTGAAATCAATAAATGTGGTTGCTAGGGTGCTCCAAATTGTTGCTAGGGAGTGGCTTGGCAGCTGCCAATGATGAATATCCAATGGCTGCTTGTCAGTATGAATGATACAAACCAACTCCCATGCCTCTGTGACATTCAGAATGGAAGATATCTCTCTTTGGATTTTGGTTGCTAAGGTGCTCGAAAATGGTTGCTAGGGAGGGGCTAGGAAGTGTTGAGGGGATTCATGATTGGCTGTTTTACTGCCCCAAGTAAAACGAGACCACCCTCGTGTTTCTATGATAATTCAGTCCGGAGATATCCCTTTGATCACTTTCAATGGAAGTCTATGGGAGTTGTTGCTAAGGTGCTCTAAATGGTTGCTAGGGCGTGGCTTGATAGCTTCACAATGATCCTGAGAGACTGATTGGTCATCTGAGTAAAATGAGCCCGTCCCCTTGTCTCTAAGACACTGTGATCCAGAGTTATGTTCAATACAAAATCTACCATAGACTTAACATTGGGGCAACTTTGGGCAGCTCATGCCCCCCAGGGGTGCAACTTTTACCCCATTGTGAGGTATGTTCTCACAGAGCCTGTCAGCCTCTTCAAATGTGGTAAATCACATGTCTCTGCGAAATCCTCGCTTTGAGCTATGACTCGTCAAAGTTCGGCGCAATGTTAAGTCAATGGGATTTTTTGCCCAATTTTTTGCCCCTGGGGCAATCACCGTACCCCCGATCGATTATAAAAGTCATAGGACACCATTCCCAAATAATCCGCACGATTTGACGCCTCATTTGTGGGTTTTCGACCAAAAAATTTTGAAAAAAATTCCATTGACTTACATTGGGGCAACTTTGGGCAGCTCCTGCCCCCCAGGGGTGCAACTTTTACCCCATTGTGAGGTATGTTCTCACAGAGCCTGTCAGCCTCTTCAAATGTGGTAAATCACATGTCTCTGCGAAATCCTCGCTTTGAGCTATGACTCGTCAAAGTTCGGCGCAATGTTAAGTCAATGGGATTTTTTGCCCAATTTTTTGCCCCTGGGGCAAACACCGTACCCCCGATCGCTTATAAAAGTCATAGCACACCTCTCCTCAATGAGCCACACGATTTGACACCTCATTCATGGGTCTACGCCAAAAGGTGCGGGACGAGTTAGGTGCCGAAGTTTTGTACGGAAGAAGAAGAAGAAGAAGAAGAAAAACTAGATAGGTACATTTCCTGAAGAAAATGTGAGTGGTGCTTGCCGTGGCAAAATTTCTTACCACAATGTCCCACCTACTGCCCAAAGTTGAAAGAGGCCATCCCCATGACAGTAGGATGTTCTGGTGCAGAGATATAGGTGTTGTTCCATGGTTGCTAGGGAAACCCATCTGGTTGATATGCAGTTACTAAGGTGACAGCCACTAACGCTACTTGCCATCCTGAGTAAAATAAGTCAACCCGGAAGTCTCTACGATTTTCTAGTACAGAGATATGTGATTTGTTACTTGGTTGCTAGGGTAAACCCTTCTGGTTGCTAGGAAGTTACCAAGGGGCAAGCCAACAATGCTCCTTGCCATCCTGAGTGAAATAAGTCAATCCGGAAGTCTCTGTGATTTTCTTGTGCAGAGATATGTGATTTGTTTCTTGGTTGCTAGGGTAACCCCATCTGGTTGCTAGGCAGTTACCAAGGTGACAGGCAACAATGCTCCTTGCCATCCTGAGTAAAATAAGTCAACCCGGAAGTCTCTGTGATTTTCTTGTGCAGAGATATGTGATTTGTTTCTTGGTTGCTAGGGTAACCCCTTCTGGTTGCTAGGCAGTTACCAAGGGGCAAGACAACAATGCTCCTTGCCATCCTAAATGAAATAAGTCAACACGGAATCACTACAATTTTCTGGTTCAGAGATATATGATTAGTTACTTGGTTGCTAGGGTAACCCCATCTGGTTGCTAGGCAGTTACCAAGGTGACAGCCAACAATGCTCCTTGCCATCCTGAGTGAAATAAGTCAACCCGGAAGTCTCTGTGATTTTCTTGTGCAGAGATATGTGATTTGTTTCTTGGTTGCTAGGGTAACCCCATCTGGTTGCTAGGCAGTTACCAAGGTCGCAGGCAACAATGCTCCTTGCCATCCTGAGTGAAATAAGTCAAACTGGAAGTCTCTGTGATTTTCTTGTGCAGAGATATGTGATTTGTTTCTTGGTTGCTAGGGTAACCCCATCTGGTTGCTAGGCAGTTACCAAGGTGACAGCCAACAATGCTCCTTGCCATCCTGAGTGAAATAATTCAACCCGGAAGTCTCTGTGATTTTCTTGTGCAGAGATATGTGATTTGTTTCATGGTTGCTAGGGTAACCCCATTTGGTTGCTAGGCAGTTACCAAAGTAACATCCAACAATGCTCCTTGCCATCTTGAGTGAAATAAGTCAACTCGGAAGTCTCTACGATTTTGTAGTGCAAAGATATGAGATTTGTTACTTGGTTGCTATGGTAAACCCATCTGGTTGCTAGGCAGTTACCAGGGTGATATTTATCAAGTCTACTTTCCATCCTGAGTGAAATAAGTCAACCCGGAAGTCTCTACGACATTCTGATCCTAAGATACACATCTTAGTGATTTTGAATGGATGTCAATGGTGTTTTGTTGCTAGGGTGCTTTAAATGGTTGCTAGGGCATGGCTAAGTAGTTCATATGATGAAAGCTGAAGACTGGTTACTCACCCAATGAAAACAAAGCAACTATCATGTCTCTAGGACATTCTGATCTGAAGATATCTTACTGTAATTGAAATCAATAAATGTGGTTGCTAAGGTGCTCTAAATTGTTGCTAGGGAGTGGCTTGGCAGCTGCCAATGATGAATCTCCAAAGGCTGCTTGTCAGTATGAATGATATAAACCAACTCCCATGCTTCTGTGACATTCAGAACGGAAGATATCTCTCTTTGGATTTTGGTTGCTGAGGTGCTCGAAAATGGTTGATAGGGAGGGGCTAGAAAGTGTTGAGGGGATTCATGATTGGCTGTTTTACTGCCCCAAGTCAAATGAGACCACCCTCGTGTTTCTATGATAATTCAGTCCGGAGAAATCCCTTTGATCTCTTTCAATGGAAGTCTATGGGACTTGTTGCTAAGGTACTGTAAATGGTTGCTAGGGCGTGGCTTGATAGCTTCACAATGATCCTGAGAGACTGATTGGTCGTCTGAGTAAAATGAGCCCGCCCCCTTGTCTCTAAGACACTGTGATCCAGAGTTATGTTCAATACACAATTTACCATAGACTTAACATTGGGGCAAATTTGGGCAGCTCCTGCCCCCAAGGGGTGCCACTTTTACCCCATTGTGAGGTATGTTCTCACAGAGCCTGTCAGCCTCTTCAAATGTGGTAAATCACACGTCTGTGTGATATCCTCGCTCTGAGCTATGACTCGTCAAAGTTCGGAGCAATGTAAAGTCAATGGGATTTTTTGCCCAATTTTTTGCCCCTGGGGCAAATACCATACCCCCGATCGCTTATAAAAGTCATAGCACACCATTCCCAAATAATCCGCACGATTTGACGCCTCATTCGTGGGTCTGTGACCAAAAAATTTTGCAAAAAATTCCATTGACTTACATTGGGGCAACTTTGGGCAGCTCCTGCCCCCCAGGGGTAAAAGTTTTACCCCATTGTGAGGTATGTTCTCACAGAGTCTGTCAGCCTCTTCAAATCTCATAAATCACACGTCTCTGCGAAATCCTAGCTCTGAGCTATGACTCGTCAAAGTTCGGCTCAATGTTAAGTCAATGGGATTTTTTGCCCAGTTTTTTGCCCCTGGGGCAAACACCGTACCCCCGATCGCTTATAAAAGTCATAGCACACCTCTCCTCAATGAGCCGCACGATTTGACACCTCATTCATGGGTCTACGCCAAAAGGTGCGGGACGAGTTAGGTGCCGAAGTTTTGTACGGAAGAAGAAGAAGAAGAAGAAGAAGAAGAAAAACTAGATAGGTACATTTCCTGAAGAAAATGTGAATGGTGCTTGCCGTGGCAAAATTTCTTACCACAATGTCCCACCTACTGCCCAAAGTTGAAAGAGGCCATCCCCATGACAGTAGGATGTTCTGGTGCAGAGATATAGGTGTTGTTCCATGGTTGCTAGGGAAACCCATCTGGTTGATATGCAGTTACTAAGGTGACAGCCACTAACGCTACTTGCCATCCTGAGTAAAATAAGTCAACCCGGAAGTCTCTACGATTTTCTAGTACAGAGATATGTGATTTGTTACTTGGTTGCTAGGGTAAACCCTTCTGGTTGCTAGGAAGTTACCAAGGGGCAAGCCAACAATGCTCCTTGCCATCCTGAGTGAAATAAGTCAATCCGGAAGTCTCTGTGATTTTCTTGTGCAGAGATATGTGATTTGTTTCTTGGTTGCTAGGGTAACCCCATCTGGTTGCTAGGCAGTTACCAAGGTGACAGGCAACAATGCTCCTTGCCATCCTGAGTAAAATAAGTCAACCCGGAAGTCTCTGTGATTTTCTTGTGCAGAGATATGTGATTTGTTTCTTGGTTGCTAGGGTAACCCCTTCTGGTTGCTAGGCAGTTACCAAGGGGCAAGACAACAATGCTCCTTGCCATCCTAAATGAAATAAGTCAACACGGAATCACTACAATTTTCTGGTTCAGAGATATATGATTAGTTACTTGGTTGCTAGGGTAACCCCATCTGGTTGCTAGGCAGTTACCAAGGTGACAGCCAACAATGCTCCTTGCCATCCTGAGTGAAATAAGTCAACCCGGAAGTCTCTGTGATTTTCTTGTGCAGAGATATGTGATTTGTTTCTTGGTTGCTAGGGTAACCCCATCTGGTTGCTAGGCAGTTACCAAGGTGACAGCCAACAATGCTCCTTGCCATCCTGAGTGAAATAAGTCAACCCGGAAGTCTCTGTGATTTTCTTGTGCAGAGATATGTGATTTGTTTCTTGGTTGCTAGGGTAACCCCATCTGGTTGCTAGGCAGTTACCAAGGTCGCAGGCAACAATGCTCCTTGCCATCCTGAGTGAAATAAGTCAAACTGGAAGTCTCTGTGATTTTCTTGTGCAGAGATATGTGATTTGTTTCATGGTTGCTAGGGTAACCCCATTTGGTTGCTAGGCAGTTACCAAAGTAACATCCAACAATGCTCCTTGCCATCTTGAGTGAAATAAGTCAACTCGGAAGTCTCTACGATTTTGTAGTGCAAAGATATGAGATTTGTTACTTGGTTGCTATGGTAAACCCATCTGGTTGCTAGGCAGTTACCAGGGTGATATTTATCAAGTCTACTTTCCATCCTGAGTGAAATAAGTCAACCCGGAAGTCTCTACGACATTCTGATCCTAAGATACACATCTTAGTGATTTTGAATGGATGTCAATGGTGTTTTGTTGCTAGGGTGCTTTAAATGGTTGCTAGGGCATGGCTAAGTAGTTCATATGATGAAAGCTGAAGACTGGTTACTCACCCAATGAAAACAAAGCAACTATCATGTCTCTAGGACATTCTGATCTGAAGATATCTTACTGTAATTGACATCAATAAATGTGGTTGCTAAGGTGCTCTAAATTGTTGCTAGGGAGTGGCTTGGCAGCTGCCAATGATGAATCTCCAAAGGCTGCTTGTCAGTATGAATGATATAAACCAACTCCCATGCTTCTGTGACATTCAGAACGGAAGATATCTCTCTTTGGATTTTGGTTGCTAAGGTGCTCGAAAATGGTTGATAGGGAGGGGCTAGAAAGTGTTGAGGGGATTCATGATTGGCTGTTTTACTGCCCCAAGTCAAATGAGACCACCCTCGTGTTTCTATGATAATTCAGTCCGGAGAAATCCCTTTGATCTCTTTCAATGGAAGTCTATGGGACTTGTTGCTAAGGTACTGTAAATGGTTGCTAGGGCGTGGCTTGATAGCTTCACAATGATCCTGAGAGACTGATTGGTCGTCTGAGTAAAATGAGCCCGCCCCCTTGTCTCTAAGACACTGTGATCCAGAGTTATGTTCAATACACAATTTACCATAGACTTAACATTGGGGCAAATTTGGGCAGCTCCTGCCCCCAAGGGGTGCCACTTTTACCCCATTGTGAGGTATGTTCTCACAGAGCCTGTCAGCCTCTTCAAATGTGGTAAATCACACGTCTGTGTGATATCCTCGCTCTGAGCTATGACTCGTCAAAGTTCGGAGCAATGTAAAGTCAATGGGATTTTTTGCCCAATTTTTTGCCCCTGGGGCAAATACCATACCCCCGATCGCTTATAAAAGTCATAGCACACCATTCCCAAATAATCCGCACGATTTGACGCCTCATTCGTGGGTCTGTGACCAAAAAATTTTGCAAAAAATTCCATTGACTTACATTGGGGCAACTTTGGGCAGCTCCTGCCCCCCAGGGGTAAAAGTTTTACCCCATTGTGAGGTATGTTCTCACAGAGTCTGTCAGCCTCTTCAAATCTCATAAATCACACGTCTCTGCGAAATCCTAGCTCTGAGCTATGACTCGTCAAAGTTCGGCTCAATGTTAAGTCAATGGGATTTTTTGCCCAGTTTTTTGCCCCTGGGGCAAACACCGTACCCCCGATCGCTTATAAAAGTCATAGCACACCTCTCCTCAATGAGCCGCACGATTTGACACCTCATTCATGGGTCTACGCCAAAAGGTGCGGGACGAGTTAGGTGCCGAAGTTTTGTACGGAAGAAGAAGAAGAAGAAGAAGAAAAACTAGAATGTACATTTCCTGAAGAAAATGTGAGTGGTGCTTGCCGTGGCAAAACTCGTCAAATAGCATTTTCTAACTTGTGTCTAAGCACTAAAATAAAGGTCACAGAATGTTGCTAACACGTGTTTTTCATGATGGTAGCACGTTTTAACATGTTTTAGCACTTCGCTAGGTGAAGCTAGCATGTGTTAGCATGATACTAGCACGTTTTTTGCATGTTTTAGCACTTTGTTTGGCGATGCTAACATGTGTTAGCATGATGCTAGCACATTTTTAACATGTTTTAGCAATCCCCTAAGCAATGCTAACATGCATTAGCATAATGCTAGCACGTTTTAACATGTTTTAGCACTTCGCTAGGTGAAGCTAGCATGTGTTAGCATGATACTAGCACGTTTTTAGCATGTTTTAGCACTTCGTTTGGCGATGCTAACATGTGCTAGCATGATGCTAGCACGATTTTTAACATGTTTTAGCAATCCCCTAAGCAATGCTAACATGCATTAGCATAATGCTAGCACGTTTTAACATGTTTTAGCACTTCGCTAGGTGAAGCTAGCATGTGTTAGCATGATACTAGCACGTTTTTTGCAGGTTTTAGCACTTTGCTAGGCGATGCTAACATGTGTTAGCATGATGCTAGCACGTTTTTAACATGTTTTAGCAATCCCCTAAGCAATGCTAACGTGCATTAGCATAATGCTAGCACATTTTAACATGTTTTAGCACTTCGTTAGGCGATGCCAGCATGTGTTAGCATGATGCTAGCACGTTTTTAGCATGTTTTAACACTTCGCTAGACAATACTAGCATATGTTAGCATGTTGTGAGCACGTTTTTAGCATGTTTTAGCACTTCGCTAGGCGATGCCAGCATGTGTTAACATGTTGCTAACACATTTATAGCATGTTTTAGCACTTCACTAGGTGATGCCAGCATATGTTAGCATGATGCTAGCAAATTTTTAGCATGTTTCAGGGTGTGGCTATGAAGATTTTTATTGGCAGCTTGATAAAAGAAATCCTCTGAGTGAGAGAGAGACGCAGGGCTGACAGGCCCTTTTTTGTCTGTGTGTGTGGAAATGTCAGTTGGGATTTAAATTTCTGAACATTCCGCAATGTAAAGTCAATGGGACTTTTTTGGCCGCTTTTTCGTCCGCTGTTCGAACATCGTACACCCGATCGCTTATAAAAGTCATAGCACACCTCTCCTCAATGAGCCGCTCGATTTGACACCTCATTCATGGGTCTACGCCAAAAGGTGCGGGACGAGTTAGGTGCCGAAGTTTTGTACGGAAGAAGAAGAAGAAGAAGAAGAAGAAAAACTAGAATGTACATTTCCTGAAGAAAATGTGAGTGGTGCTTGCCGTGGCAAAACTCGTCAAATAGCATTTTCTAACTTGTGTCTAAGCACTAAAATAAAGGTCACAGAATGTTGCTAACACGTGTTTTTCATGATGGTAGCACGTTTTAACATGTTTTAGCACTTCGCTAGGTGAAGCTAGCATGTGTTAGCATGATACTAGCACGTTTTTTGCATGTTTTAGCACTTTGTTTGGCGATGCTAACATGTGTTAGCATGATGCTAGCACATTTTTAACATGTTTTAGCAATCCCCTAAGCAATGCTAACATGCATTAGCATAATGCTAGCACGTTTTAACATGTTTTAGCACTTCGCTAGGTGAAGCTAGCATGTGTTAGCATGATACTAGCACGTTTTTAGCATGTTTTAGCACTTCGTTTGGCGATGCTAACATGTGCTAGCATGATGCTAGCACGATTTTTAACATGTTTTAGCAATCCCCTAAGCAATGCTAACATGCATTAGCATAATGCTAGCACGTTTTAACATGTTTTA
>JAVLUX010000003.1:8010000-8040000 GCA_032164185.1 Moxostoma hubbsi | reverse complement strand
GAAAATGTGAGTGGTGCTTGCCATGGCAAAACTCGTCAAATAGTATTTTCTAACTTGTTTCTAAGCACTAAAATAAAGGTCATAGAATGTTGCTAACATGTGTTTTTCATGATGGTAGCACGTTTTTAGAATGTTTTAGTACTTTGCTAGGTGAAGCTAGCATGTGTTAGCATGATACTAGCACATTTTTAGCATGTTTTAGCACTTCCTTTGGCAATGCTAACATGTGTTAGCATGATGCTAGCATCTTTTTAACATGTTTTAGCAATCCCCTAAGCAACGCTAACATGCATTAGCATAATGATAGCACGTTTTAACATGTTTTAGCACTTTGCTAGGTGAAGCTAGCATGTGTTAGCATGATACTAGCACGTTTCTAACATGTTTTAGCACTTTGCTAGGCGATGCTAACGTATGTTAGCATGATGCTAGCACGTTTTTAACATGTTTTAACAATCCCCTAAGCAATGCTAACATGCATTAGCATAATGCTAGCACGTTTTAACATGTTTTAGCACTTTGCTAGGTGAAGCTAGCATGTGTTAGCATGATACTAGCACGTTTCTAGCATGTTTTAGCACTTTGCTAGGCGATGCTAACATGTGTTAGCATGATGCAAGCAAGTTTTTAACATGTTTTAGCACTTCGCTAGGCGATGCCAGCATGTGTTAGCATGATGCTAGCATGTTTTTAGCATGTTTTAGCACTTCGCTAGGCGATGCTAACATGTTTTAGCATGATGCTAGCACATTTTTAACATGTTGTAGCAATCCCCTAACCAATGCTAACATGCATTAGCATAATACTAGCACGTTTTTAGCATGTTTTAGCACTTCACTAGGCGATGCTAACATGTGTTAGCATGATGCTAGCACGTTTTTAACATGTTTTAACAATCCCCTAAGCAATGCTAACATGCATTAGCATAATGCTAGCACGTTTTAACATGTTTTAACATTTTGCTAGGCAATGCCAGCATGTGTTAGCATGATACTAGCACGTTTTTAGCATGTTTTAGCACTTCGCTAGGCGATGCTAACATGTGTTAGCATGATGCTAGCACGTTTTTAACATGTTTTAGCAATCCCCTAAGCAATGCTAACATGCATTAGCATAATGCAAGCATGTTTTAACATGTTTTAACACTTTGCTAGGCAATGCCAGCATGTGTTAGCATGATGCTAGCACGTTTTTAGCATTTTTTAACACTTCGCTAGGCAATACTATCATGTGTTAGCATGTTTTTAGCACGTTTTTAGCATGTTTTAGCACTTCGCTAGGTGATGCCAACATGTGTTAGCATGTTGCTAGCACGTTTTTAGCATGTTTTAGCACTTCGCTAGGTGATGCCAACATGTGTTAGCATGTTGCTAGCACATTTTTAGCATGTTTTAGGGTGTGGCTATGAAGATTTTTATTGACTGCTTGATAAAAGAAATCCTCTGAGGGAGAGAGAGAGAGAGACGCAGGGCTGACAGGCCCTTTTTTGTCTGTGTGTGTGAAAAAGTCAGTTGGGATTTAAATTTCTGAACATTCCGCAATGTAAAGTCAATGGGATTTTTTTGGCCGCTTTTTCGTCCGCTGTTCGAACATCGTACACCCGATCGCTTAGAAAAGATATAGCACACCTCTCCTCAATGAGCCGCACGATTTGATGCCTCACTCAGGGGTCTGTGACAAAAGCTGCAGGAGGAGTAGCGCGCCAAACTTTGTGTGGAAAAATAATAATAATTATAATAAGTATGCAAGAGAACAATAGTGATGCTTTGCCTATGGCAAGCACCACTAATAATAATAATAATAATAAGTTTAAATAGGATTTCAGTAAGTTGGCTTTCTCAAGCCAACCTAATAAGTATGCAAGAGAACAATAGTGATGCTTTGCCTATGGCAAGCACCACTAACTAGAATGTACATTTCCTGAAGAAAATGTGAGTGGTGCTTGCCGTGGCAAAATTTCTTACCACAATGTCCCACCTACTGCCCAAAGTTGAAAGAGGCCACCCCCATGACAGTAGGATGTTCTGGTGCAGAGATATAGGTGTTGTTCCATGGTTGCTAGGGAAACCCATCTGGTTGATATGCAGTTACTAAGGTGACAGCCACCAACGCTACTCGCCATCCTGAGTAAAATAAGTCAACCCGGAAGTCTCTATGATTTTCTAGTACAGAGGTATGTGATTTGTTACTTGGTTGCTAGGGTAACCCCATCTGGTTGCTAGGCAGTTACCAAGGGGCAAGCCAACAATGCTCCTTGCCATCCTAAATGAAATAAGTCAACACGGAATCACTACAATTTTCTGGTTCAGAGATATATGATTTGTTACTTGGTTGCTAGGGTAACCCCATCTGGTTGCTAGGCAGTTACCAAGGTGACAGCCAACAACGCTCCTTGCCATCCTGAGTAAAATAAGTCAACCCGGAAGTCTCTGTGATTTTCTTGTGCAGAGATATGTGATTTGTTTATTGGTTGCTAGGGTAACCCCATCTGGTTGCTAGGCAGTTACCAAGGTGACAGGCAACAATGCTCCTTGCCATCCTGAGTAAAATAAGTCAACCCGGAAGTCTCTGTGATTTTTTTGTGCAGAGATATGCGATTTCTTTCTTGGTTGCTAGGGTAACCCCATCTGGTTGCTAGGCAGTTACCTACGTGATACTCATAAGGCCCCTTGCAATCCTGTGAGAAATATTTCAACCCCTATGTCTCTACGATGTTCTGGTTCAAAGATATGTGATTTGTTACTTGGTTGCTAGGGTAACCCCATCTGGTTGCTAGGCAGTTACCAAGGTGACAGCCAACAATGCTCCTTGCCATCCTGAGTGAAATAAGTCAAGCCGGAAGTCTCTGTGATTTTCTTGTGCAGAGATATTTGATTTGTTTCTTGGTTGCTAGGGTAACCCCATCTGGTTGCTAGGCAGTTATCAAGGTGACAGGGAACAATGCTCCTTGCCATCCTGAGTGAAATAAGTCAACCCGGAAGTCTCTACGTCATTGTGATCCTAAGATACACATCTTAGTGATTTTGAATGGATGTCAATGGTTCTTTGTTGCTAGGGTGCTTTAAATGGTTGCTAGGGCGTGGCTAAGTAGTTCACATGATGAAAGCTGAAGACTGATTACTCACCCAATTAAAACAAAGCAACTATCATGTCTCTAGGACATTCTGATCTGAAGATATCTTACTGTAATTGAAATCAATAAATGTGGTTGCTAGGGTGCTGTAAATTTTTGCTAGGGAGTGGCTTGGCAGCTGCCAATGATGAATCTCCAAAGGCTGCTTATCAGTATGAATGATATAAACCAACTCCCATGCCTCTGTGACATTCAGAATGGAAGATATCTGTCTTTGGATTTTGGTTGCTAAGGTGCTCGAAAATGGTTGCTAGGGAGGGGCTAGGAAGTGTTGAGGGGATTCATGATTGGCTGTTTTACTGCCCCAAGTCAAACGAGACCACCCTCGTGTTTCTATGATAATTCAGTCCAGAGAAATCCCTTTGATCTCTTTCAATGGAAGTCTATGGGACTTGTTGCTAAGGTACTGTAAATGGTTGCTAGGGCATGGCTTGATAGCTTCACAATGATCCTAAGAGACTGATTGGTCGTCTGAGTAAAATGAGCCCGCCCCCTTGTCTCTTAGACACTGTGATCCAGAGTTATGTTCAATACAAAATCTACCATAGACTTAACATTGGGGCAAATTTGGGCAGCTCCTACCCCCCAGGGGTAAAACTTTTACCCCATTGTGAGGTATGTTCTCACAGAGCCTGTCAGCCTCTTCAAATGTGGTAAATCACACGTCTCTGTGAAATCCTCGCTCTGAGCTATAACTCAAAGTTCGGCTCAATGTTAAGTCAATGGGATTTTTTGCCCAATTTTTTGCCCCTGGGGCAAATACCGTACCCCCGATCACTTATAGTAGTCATAGCACACCATTCCCAAATAATCTGCACGATTTGACGCCTCATTTGTGGGTCTGCGAGCAAAACATTTTTCAAAAAATTCCATTGACTTACATTGGGGCAACTTTGGGCAGCTCCTGCCCCCCAGGGGTAAAACTTTTACCCCATTGTGAGGTATGTTCTCAGAGAGCCTGTCAGTCTCTTCAAATGTGGTAAATCACACGTCTCTGTGAAATCCTCGCTCTGAGCTATAACTCGTCAAAGTTCGGCTCAATGTTAAGTCAAAGGGATTTTTTGGCCAATTTTTTGCCCCTGGGGCAAACAACGTACCCCCGATCGCTTAGAAAAGATATAGCACACCTCTCCTCAATGAGCCGCACGATTTGATGCCTCACTCAGGGGTCTGTGACAAAAGCTGCGGGAGGAGTAGCGCGCCAAACTATGTGTGGAATAATAATAATTATAACTAGAATGTACATTTCCTGAAGAAAATGTGAGTGGTGCTTGCCTTGGCAAAATTTCTTACCACAATGTCACACCTACTGCCCAAAGTTGAAAGAGGCCACCCCCATGACAGTAGGATGTTCTGGTGCAGAGATATTGGTGTTGTTCCATGGTTGCTAGGGAAACCCATCTGGTTGATATGCAGTTACTAAGGTGACAGCCACCAATGCTACTTACCATCCTGAGTAAAATAAGTCAATCCGGAAGTCTCTACGATTTTGTAGTACAGAGATATGTGATTTGTTTCTTGGTTGCTAGGGTAACCCCATCTGGTTGCTAGGCAGTTACCAAGGTGACAGCCAACAATGCTCCTTGCTCTCCTGAGTGAAATAAGTCAACCCGGAAGTCTCTGTGATTTTCTTGTGCAGCGATATGTGATTTGTTTATTGGTTGCTAGGGTAACCCCATCTGGTTACTAGGCAGTTACCAAGGTGACAGGCAACAATGCTCCTTGCCATCCTGACTGAAATAAGTCAACCCGGAAGTCTCTGTGATTTTCTAGTACAGAGATATGTGATTTGTTTCTTGGTTGCTAGGGTAACCCCATCTGGTTGCTAGGCAGTTACCAAGGTGACAGCCAAGAATGCTCCTTGCCATCCTGACTGAAATAAGTCAACCTGGAATCTCTACGATTTTCTGGTTCAGAGATACGTGATTTGTTAATTGGTTGCTAGGGTAACCCCATCTGGTTGCTAGGCAGTTACCAAGGTGACAGCCAACAATGCTCCTTGCCATCCTGAGTGAAATAAGTCAACCCGGTAGTCTCTGTGATTTTCTTGTGCAGAGATGTGTGATTTGTTTCTTGGTTGCTAGGGTAACCCCATCTGGTTGCTAGGCAGTTACCAAGGTGACAGGCAACAATGCTCCTTGCCATCCTGAGTGAAATAAGTCAACCCGGAAGTCTCTGTGATTTTCTTGTGCAGAGATATGTGATTTATTTCTTGGTTGCTAGGGTAACCCCATCTGGTTGCTAGGCAGTTACCAAGGTGACAGCAAACAATGCTCCATGCCATCCTGAGTGAAATAAGTCAACCCGGAAGTCTCTGTGATTTTCTTGTGCAGAGATATGTGATTTGTTTATTGGTTGCTAGGGTAACCCCATTTGGTTGCTAGGCAGTTACCAGGGTGATATTTATCAAGTCTACTTTCCATCCTGAGTGAAATAAGTCAACCCGGAAGTCTCTACGACATTCTGATCCTAAGATACACATCTTAGTGATATTGAATGGATGTCAATGGTGTTTTGTTGCTAGGGTGCTTTAAATGGTTGCTAGGGCGTGGCTAAGTAGTTCACATGATGAAAGATGAAGACTGATTACTCACCCAATTAAAACAAAGCAACTATCATGTCTCTAGGACATTCTGATCTGAAGATATCTTACTTCAATTGAAATCAATAAATGTGGTTGCTAGGGTGCTCCAAATTGTTGCTAGGGAGTGGCTTGGCAGCTGCCAATGATGAATATCCCATGGCTGCTTGTCAGTATGAATGATACAAACCAACTCCCATGCCTCTGTGACATTCAGAATGGAAGATATCTCTCTTTGGATTTTGGTTGCTAAGGTGCTCTAAAATGGTTGCTAGGGAGGGGCTAGGAAGTGTTGAGGGGATTCATGATTGGCTGTTTTACTGCCCCAAGTCAAACGAGACCACCCTCGTGTTTCTATGATAATTCAGTCCGGAGATATCCCTTTGATCTCTTTCAATGGAAGTCTATGGGAGTTGTTGCTAAGGTGCTCTAAATGGTTGCTAGGGCGTGGCTTGATAGCTTCACAATGATCCTGAGAGACTGACTGGTCATCTGAGTAAAATGAGCCCACCCCCTTGTCTCTAAGACACTGTGATCCAGAGTTATGTTCAATACAAAATCTACCATAGACTTAACATTGGGGCAACTTTGGGCAGCTCATGCCCCCCAGGGGTGCAACTTTTACCCCATTGTGAGGTATGTTCTCACAGAGCCTGTCAGCCTCTTCAAATCTGGTTAATCACACGTCTCTGTGAAATCCTCGATCTGAGCTATGACTCGTCAAAGTTCGGCGCAATGTTAAGTCAATGGGATTTTTTGCCAAATTTTTTGCCCCTGGGGCAATCACCGTACCCCCGATCGCTTATAAAAGTCATAGCACACCTCTCCTCAATGAGCCGCACGATTTGACACCTCATTCATGGGTCTACGCCAAAAGGTGCGGGACGAGTTAGGTGCCGAAGTTTTGTACGGAAGAAGAAGAAGAAGAAGAAGAAAAATAAGTATGTGAGATTACAATAGTGTTGCTTTGCAAGCACCACTAACTAGAATGTACATTTCCTGAAGAAAATGTGAGTGGTGCTTGCCGTGGCAAAATTTCTTACCACAATGTCCCACCTACTGCCCAAAGTTGAAAGAGCCCACCCCCATCACAGTAGGATGTTCTGGTGCAGAGATATAGGTGTTGTTCCATGGTTGCTAGGGAAACCCATCTGGTTGATATGCAGTTACTAAGGTGACAGCCACCAACGCTACTCGCCATCCTGAGTAAAATAAGTCAACCCGGAAGTCTCTACGATTTTCTAGTACAGAGATATGTGATTTGTTACTTGGTTGCTAGGGTAACCCCATCTGGTTGCTAGGCAGTTACCAAGGGGCAAGCCAACAATGCTCCTTGCCATCCTGAGTAAAATAAGTCAACCCGGAAGTCTCTGTGATTTTCTTGTGCAGAGGTATGTGATTTGTTTCTTGGTTGTTAGGGTAACCCCATCTGGTTGCTAGGCAGTTACCAAGGTGACAGCCAACAATGCTCCTTGCCATCCTGAGTGAAATAAGTCAACCCGGAAGTCTCTGTGATTTTCTTGTGCAGAGATATGTGATTTGTTTCTTGGTTGCTAGGGTAACCCCATCTGGTTGCTAGGCAACTACCAAGGTGACAGCAAACAATGCTCCTTGCCATCCTGAGTGAAATAAGTCAACCCGGAAGTCTCTGTGATTTTCTTGTGTAGAGATATTTGATTTGTTTCTTGGTTGCTAGGGTAACCCCATCTGGTTGCTAGGCAGTGAACAAGGTGACAGCCAACAATGCTCCTTGCCATCCTGAGTGAAATAAGTCAACCCGGAAGTCTCTGTGATTTTCTTGTGCAGAGATATGCGATTTCTTTCTTGGTTGCTAGGGTAACCCCATCTGGTTGCTAGGCAGTTACCTACGTGATACTCATAAGGCCCCTTGCAATCCTGTGAGAAATATTTCAACCCCTATGTCTCTACGATGTTCTGGTTCAAAGATATGTGATTTGTTACTTGGTTGCTAGGGTAACCCCATCTGGTTGCTAGGCAGTTACCAAGGTGACAGCCAACAATGCTCCTTGCCATCCTGAGTGAAATAAGTCAACCCGGAAGTCTCTGTGATTTTCTAGTGCAGAGATATTTGATTTGTTTCTTGGTTGCTAGGGTAACCCCATCTGGTTGCTAGGCAGTTATCAAGGTGACAGGGAACAATGCTCCTTGCCATCCTGAGTGAAATAAGTCAACCCGGAAGTCTCTACGTCATTCTGATCCTAAGATACACATCTTAGTGATTTTGAATGGATGTCAATGGTTCTTTGTTGCTAGGGTGCTTTAAATGGTTGCTAGGGCGTGGCTAAGTAGTTCACATGATGAAAGCTGAAGACTGATTACTCACCCAATTAAAACAAAGCAACTATCATGTCTCTAGGACATTCTGATCTGAAGATATCTTACTGTAATTGAAATCAATAAATGTGGTTGCTAGGGTGCTCTAAATTGTTGTTAGGGAGTGGCTTGGCAGCTGCCAATGATGAATCTCCAAAGGCTGCTTGTCAGTATGAATGATATAAACCAACTCCCATGCCTCTGTGACATTCAGAATGGAAGATAACTCTCTTTGGATTTTGGTTGCTAAGGTGCTCGAAAATGGTTGCTAGGGAGGGGCTAGGAAGTGTTGAGGGGATTCATGATTGGCTGTTTTACTGGCCCAAGTCAAACGAGACCACCCTTGTGTTTCTATGATAATTCAGTCCAGAGAAATCCCTTTGATCTCTTTCAATGGAAGTCTATGGGACTTGTTGCTAAGGTACTGTAAATGGTTGCTAGGGCGTGGCTTGATAGCTTCACAATGATCCTGAGAGACTGATTGGTCGTCTGAGTAAAATGAGCCCGCCCCCTTGTCTCTAAGACACTGTGATCCAGAGTTATGTTCAATACAAAATCTACCATAGACTTAACATTGGGGCAAATTTGGGCAGCTCCTGCCCCCCAGGGGCAAAACTTTTACCCCATTGTGAGGTATGTTCTCACAGAGCCTGTCAGCCTCTTCAAATGTGGTAAATCACACGTGTCTGTGAAATCCTTGCTCTGAGCTATGACTTGTCAAAGTTTGGCGCAATGTTAAGTCAATGGGATTTTTTGCACAATTTTTTGCCCCTGGGGCAAATACCGTACCCCCGATCACTTATAGAAGTCATAGCACACCATTCCCAAATAATCCGCACGATTTGACGCCTCATTTGTGGGTCTGCGAGCAAAACATTTTTCAAAAAATTCCATTGACTTACATTGGGGCAACTTTGGGCAGCTCCTGCCCCCCAGGGGCAAAACTTTTACCCCATTGTGAGGTATGTTCTCAGAGAGCCTGTCAGCCTCTTCAAATGTGGTAAATCACACGTCTCTGTGAAATCCTCGCTCTGAGCTATAACTCGTCAAAGTTCGGCTCAATGTTAAGTCAATGGGATTTTTTGCCCAATTTTTTGCCCCTGGGGCAAACAACGTACCCCCGATCGCTTAGAAAAGATATAGCACACCTCTCCTCAATGAGCCGCACAATTTGATGCCTCACTCAGGGGTCTGTGACAAAAGCTGCGAAAGGAGTAGCGCGCCAAACTATGTGTGGAATAATAATAATTATAATAATAATAATAACTAGAATGTACATTTCCTGAAGAAAATGTGAGTGGTGCTTGCCGTGGCAAAACTCGTCAAATAGCATTTTCTAACTTGTTTCTAAGCACTAAAATAAAGGTCATAGAATGTTGCTAACATGTGTTTTTCATGATGGTAGCACGTTTTTAGAATGTTTTAGCACTTCGCTAGGTGAAGCTAGCATGTGTTAGCATGATACTAGCACATTATTAGCATGTTTTAGCACTTCGTTTGGCAATGCTAACATGTGTTAGCATGATGCTAGCATGTTTTTAACATGTTTTAGCAATCCCCTAAGCAATGCTAACATGCATTAGCATAATGCTAGCACATTTTAACATGTTTTAGCACTTCGCTAGGTGAAGCTAGCTTGTGTTAACATGATACTAGCACGTTTTTAGCATGTTTTAGCACTTCGCTAGGCGATGCTAACATGTGTTAGCATGATGCTAGCACGTTTTTAACATGTTTTAGCAATCCCTTAAGCAATGCTAACATGCGTTAGCATAATGCTAGCACGTTTTAACATGTTTTAGCACTTCGCTAGGCGATGCCAGCATGTGTTAGCATGATGCTAGCACATTTTTATCATGTTTTAACACTTCGCTAGGCAATACTAGCATGTGTTAGCATGTTGTTAGCACGTTTTTAGCATGTTTTAGCACTTCGCTAGGCGATGCTAACATGTGTTAGCATGATGCTAGCACGTTTTTAACATGTTTTAGCAATCCCCTAAGCAATGCTAACATGCGTTAGCATAATGCTAGCACGTTTTAACATGTTTTAGCACTTTGCTAGGTGAAGCTAGCATGTGTTAGCATGATACTAGCACGTTTCTAACATGTTTTAGAACTTTGCTAGGCGATGCTAACGTGTGTTAGCATGATGCTAGCACGTTTTTAACATGTTTTAACAATCCCCTAAGCAATGCTAACATGCATTAGCATAATGCTAGCACGTTTTAACATGTTTTAGCACTTTGCTAGGTGAAGCTAGCATGTGTTAGCATGATACTAGCACATTTTTAGCATGTTTTAACACTTCCTTTGGCAATGCTAACATGTGTTAGCATGATGCTAGCATCTTTTTAACATGTTTTAGCAATCCCCTAAGCAACGCTAACATGCATTAGCATAATGATAGCACGTTTTAACATGTTTTAGCACTTTGCTAGGTGAAGCTAGCATGTGTTAGCATGATACTAGCACGTTTCTAACATGTTTTAGCACTTTGCTAGGCGATGCTAACGTATGTTAGCATGATGCTAGCACGTTTTTAACATGTTTTAGCAATCCCCTAAGCAATGCTAACATGCATTAGCATAATGCTAGCACGTTTTAACATGTTTTAGCACTTTGCTAGGTGAAGCTAGCATGTGTTAGCATGATACTAGCACGTTTCTAGCATGTTTTAGCACTTTGCTAGGCGATGCTAACATGTGTTAGCATGATGCAAGCAAGTTTTTAACATGTTTTAGCACTTCGCTAGGCGATGCCAGCATGTGTTAGCATGATGCTAGCATGTTTTTAGCATGTTTTAGCACTTCGCTAGGCGATGCTAACATGTTTTAGCATGATGCTAGCACATTTTTAACATGTTGTAGCAATCCCCTAACCAATGCTAACATGCATTAGCATAATACTAGCACGTTTTTAGCATGTTTTAGCACTTCACTAGGCGATGCTAACATGTGTTAGCATGATGCTAGCACGTTTTTAACATGTTTTAGCAATCCCCTAAGCAATGCTAACATGCATTAGCATAATGCTAGCACGTTTTAACATGTTTTAACATTTTGCTAGGCAATGCCAGCATGTGTTAGCATGATACTAGCACGTTTTTAGCATGTTTTAGCACTTCGCTAGGCGATGCTAACATGTGTTAGCATGATGCTAGCACGTTTTTAACATGTTTTAGCAATCCCCTAAGCAATGCTAACATGCATTAGCATAATGCTAGCACGTTTTAACATGTTTTAACACTTCGCTAGGCAATGCCAGCATGTGTTAGCATGATGCTAGCACGTTTTTAGCATTTTTTAACACTTCGCTAGGCAATACTATCATGTGTTAGCATGTTTTTAGCACGTTTTTAGCATGTTTTAGCACTTCGCTAGGTGATGCCAACATGTGTTAGCATGTTGCTAGCACGTTTTTAGCATGTTTTAGCACTTCGCTAGGTGATGCCAACATGTGTTAGCATGTTGCTAGCACATTTTTAGCATGTTTTAGGGTGTGGCTATGAAGATTTTTATTGACTGCTTGATAAAAGAAATCCTCTGAGGGAGAGAGAGAGAGAGACGCAGGGCTGACAGGCCCTTTTTTGTCTGTGTGTGTGAAAAAGTCAGTTGGGATTTAAATTTCTGAACATTCCGCAATGTAAAGTCAATGGGATTTTTTTGGCCGCTTTTTCGTCCGCTGTTCGAACATCGTACACCCGATCGCTTAGAAAAGATATAGCACACCTCTCCTCAATGAGCCGCACGATTTGATGCCTCACTCAGGGGTCTGTGACAAAAGCTGCAGGAGGAGTAGCGCGCCAAACTTTGTGTGGAAAAATAATAATAATTATAATAATAACTAGAATGTACATTTCCTGAAGAAAATGTGAGTGGTGCTTGCCGTGGCAAAATTTCTTACCACAATGTCCCACCTACTGCCCAAAGTTGAAAGAGGCCACCCCCATGACAGTAGGATGTTCTGGTGCAGAGATATAGGTGTTGTTCCGTGGTTGCTAGGGAAACCCATCTGGTTGATATGCAGTTATTAAGGTGACAGCCACCAACGCTACTTGCCATCCTGAGTAAAATAAGTCAACCCGGAAGTCTCTACGATTTTCTAGTACAGAGATATGTGATTTGTTACTTGGTTGCTAGGGTAACCCCATCTGGTTGCTAAGCAGTAACCAAGGGGCAAGCCAACAATGCTCCTTGCCATCCTGAATGAAATAAGTGAACACGGAATTCTCTGTGATTTTCTTGTGCAGAGATATGTGATTTGTTTCTTGGTTGCTAGGGTAACCCCATCTGGTTGCTAGGCAGTTACCAAGGTGACAGGCAACAATGCTCCTTGCCATCCTGAGTGAAATAAGTCAACCTGGAAGTCTCTGTGATTTTCTTGTGCAGACATATGCGATTTGTTTCTTGGTTGCTATGGTAACCCCATCTGGTTGCTAGGAAGTTACCAAGGTGACAGGCAACAATGCTCCTTGCCATCCTGAGTGAAATAAGTCAATCCAGAAGTCTCTGTGATTTTCTTGAGCAGAGATATGTGATTTGTTTCTTGGTTGCTAGGGTAACCCCATCTGGTTGCTAGGCAGTTACCAAGGTGACAGACAACAATGCTCCTTGCCATCCTGAGTGAAATAAGTCAACCCGGAAGTCTCTACGTCATTCTGATCCTAAGATACACATCTTAGTGATTTTGAATGGATGTAAATGGTTGTTTGTTGCTAGGGTGCTTTAAATGGTTGCTAGGGTGTGGCTAAGTAGTTCACATGATGAAAGCTGAAGACTGATTACTCACCCAATGAAAACAAAGCAACTATCATGTCTTTAGGACATTCTGATGTGAAGATATCTTACTGTAATTGAAATCAATAAATGTGGTTGCTAGGGTGCTCTAAATTGTTGCTAGGGAGTGGCTTGGCAGCTGCCAATGATGAATCTCCAAAGGCTGCTTGTCAGTATGAATGATATAAACCAACTCCCATGCTTCTGTGACATTCAGAATGGAAGATATCTCTCTTTGGATTTTGGTTGCTAAGGTGCTCGAAAATGGTTGCTAGGGAGGGGCTAAGAAGTGTTGAGGGGATTCATGATTGGCTGTTTTACTGCCCCAAGTCAAACGAGACCACCCTTGTGTTTCTATGATAATTCAGTCCAGAGAAATCCCTTTGATCTCTTTCAATGGAAGTCTATGGGACTTGTTGCTAAGGTACTGTAAATGGTTGCTAGGGTGTGGCTTGATAGCTTCACAATGATCCTGAGAGACTGATTGGTCGTCTGAGTAAAATGAGCCCGCCCCCTTGTCTCTAAGACACTGTGATCCAGAGTTATGTTCAATACAAAATCTACCATAGACTTAACATTGGGGCAAATTTGGGCAGCTCCTGCCCCCAAGGGGTGCAACTTTTACCCCATTGTGAGGTATGTTCTCACAGAGCCTGTCAGCCTCTTCAAATGTGGTAAATCACACATGTTTTGAAATCCTTGCTCTGAGCTATGACTTGTCAAAGTTTGGCGCAATGTTAAGTCAATGGGATTTTTTGCACAATTTTTTGCCCCTGGGGCAAATACCGTACCCCCGATCACTTATAGAAGTCATAGCACACCATTCCCAAATAATCCGCACGATTTGACGCCTCATTTGTGGGTCTGGGAGGAAAAAATTTTTCAAAAAATTCCATTGACTTACATTGGGGCAACTTTGGGCAGCTCCTGCCCCCCAGGGGTAAAACTTTTACCCCATTGTGAGGTATGTTCTCACAGAGCCTGTCAGCCTCTTCAAATGTGGTAAATCACATGTCTCTGCAAAATCCTCGCTCTGAGCTATGACTCGTCAAAGTTCGGCTCAATGTTAAGTCAATGGGATTTTTTGCCCAATTTTTTGCCCCTGGGGCAAACACCGTACCCCCGATCGCTTATAAAAGTCATAGCACACCTCTCCTCAATGAGCCGGATGATTTGACACCTCATTCATATGTCTACGCCAAAAGCTGCGGGACGAGTTAGGCGCCGAAGTTTTGTACGGAAGAAGAAGAAGAAGAAGAAGAACTAGAATGTACATTTCCTGAAGAAAATGTGAGTGGTGCTTGCCGTGGCAAAACTCGTCAAATAGCATTTTCTAACTTGTGTCTAAGCACTAAAATAAAGGTCACAGAATGTTGCTAACACGTGTTTTTCATGATGGTAGCACGTTTTAACATGTTTTAGCACTTCGCTAGGTGAAGCTAGCATGTGTTAGCATGATACTAGCACGTTTTTTGCATGTTTTAGCACTTTGTTTGGCGATGCTAACATGTGTTAGCACATTTTTAACATGTTTTAGCAATCCCCTAAGCAATGCTAACATGCATTAGCATAATGCTAGCACGTTTTAACATGTTTTAGCACTTCGCTAGGTGAAGCTAGCATGTGTTAGCATGATACTAGCACGTTTTTAGCATGTTTTAGCACTTCGTTTGGCGATGCTAACATGTGCTAGCATGATGCTAGCACGATTTTTAACATGTTTTAGCAATCCCCTAAGCAATGCTAACATGCATTAGCATAATGCTAGCACGTTTTAACATGTTTTAGCACTTCGCTAGGTGAAGCTAGCATGTGTTAGCATGATACTAGCACGTTTTTTGCAGGTTTTAGCACTTTGCTAGGCGATGCTAACATGTGTTAGCATGATGCTAGCACGTTTTTAACATGTTTTAGCAATCCCCTAAGCAATGCTAACGTGCATTAGCATAATGCTAGCACATTTTAACATGTTTTAGCACTTCGTTAGGCGATGCCAGCATGTGTTAGCATGATGCTAGCACGTTTTTAGCATGTTTTAACACTTCGCTAGACAATACTAGCATATGTTAGCATGTTGTTATCACGTTTTTAACATGTTTTAGCACTTCGCTAGGCGATGCCAACATGTGTTACCATGTTGTGAGCACGTTTTTAGCATGTTTTAGCACTTCGCTAGGCGATGCCAGCATGTGTTAACATGTTGCTAACACATTTATAGCATGTTTTAGCACTTCACTAGGTGATGCCAGCATATGTTAGCATGATGCTAGCAAATTTTTAGCATGTTTCAGGGTGTGGCTATGAAGATTTTTATTGGCAGCTTGATAAAAGAAATCCTCTGAGTGAGAGAGAGACGCAGGGCTGACAGGCCCTTTTTTGTCTGTGTGTGTGGAAATGTCAGTTGGGATTTAAATTTCTGAACATTCCGCAATGTAAAGTCAATGGGACTTTTTTGGCCGCTTTTTCGTCCGCTGTTCGAACATCGTACACCCGATCGCTTATAAAAGTCATAGCACACCTCTCCTCAATGAGCCGCTCGATTTGACACCTCATTCATGGGTCTACGCCAAAAGGTGCGGGACGAGTTAGGTGCCGAAGTTTTGTACGGAAGAAGAAGAAGAAGAAGAAGAAAAACTAGAATGTACATTTCCTGAAGAAAATGTGAGTGGTGCTTGCCGTGGCAAAACTCATCAAATAAAATTTTCTAACTTGTTTCTAAGCACTAAAATAAAGGTCATAGAATGTTGCTAACATGTGTTTTTCATGATGGTAGCACATTTTTAAATGTTTTAGCACTTTGCTAGGCAAAGCTAGCATGTGTTAGCATGATACTAGCACGTTTTTAGCATGTTTTAGCACTTCGTTTGGCGATGCTAACATGTGTTAGCATGATGCTAGCACATTTTTAACATGTTTTAGCAATGCCCTCGGCAATGCTAACATGTGTTAGCATGATGCTAGCACATTTTTAGCATGTTTTAACAATTCCCTAGGCAATGCTAACATGTATTAGCATAATGCTAGCACGCTTTAGCATGTTTAAACACTTCGCTAGGCGATGCCAACATGTGTTAGCATGATGCTAGCACATTTTTAGCATGTTTTAGTACTTCACTATGCGATACTAGTATGTGTTAGCATGTTGCTAGCACGTTTTTAGCATGTTTTAGCACTTATCTATGCGATGCCAGCATGTGTTAGCATGATGCTAGCACATTTTTAGCATGTTTTAGTACTTCGCTAGCCGAAGCCAGCATATGTTAGCATGATGCTAGCATATTTTTAGCATGTTTTAGTACTTCGCTATGCGATACTAGTATGTTTTAGCATGTTGCTAGCATGTTTTTAGCATGTTTTAGCACTTCGCTATGCAATTCTAATATGTTTTAGCATGTTGCTAGCATGTTTTTAGCATGTTTTAGCACTTCGCTAGACGATGCCGGCATATGTTAGCATGATGCTAGCACGTTTTTAGCATGTTTTAGCACTTTGCTAGGCGATACCAGCATGTGTTAGCATGATGCTAGCACGTTTTAGCACTTCGCTATGCGATACTAGTATGTTTTAGCATGTTGCTAGCACGTTTTTAGCATGTTTTAGCACTTCGCTATGCAATACTAATATGTTTTAGCATGTTGCTAGCATGTTTTTAGCATGTTTTAGCACTTCGCTATGCAATACTAATATGTTTTAACATGTTGCTAGCATGTTTTTAGCATGTTTTAGCACTTCGCTAGGCGATGCCAGCATATGTTAGCATGATGCTAGCACATTTTTAGCATGTTTTATGTTGTGGCTATGAAGATTTTTATTGGCTGCTTGATAAAAGAAATCCTCTGAGGGAGAGAGAGAGAGACACGCAGGGCTGACAGGCCCTTTTTTGTCTGTGTGTGTGAAAATGTCAGTTGGGATTTAAATTTCTGAACATTCCGCAATGTAAAGTCAATGGGACATTTTTGGCCGCTTTTTCATCCGCTGTGCGAACATCGTACCCCCGATCGCTTATAAAAGTCATAGCACACCTCTCCTCAATGAGCCGCACGATTTGACACCTCATTCATGGGTCTACGCCAAAAGGTGCGGGACAAGTTAGGTGCCGAAGTTTTGTACGGAAGAAGAAGAAGAAGAAGAAGAAGAAAAATAAGTATGTGAGATTACAATAGTGTTGCTTTGCAAGCACCACTAATAAGTATGTGAGATTACAATAGTGTTGCTTTGCAAGCACCACTAATAAGTATGCAAGAGAACAATAGTGATGCTTTGCCTATGGCAAGCACCACTAATAAGTATGCAAGAGAACAATAGTGATGCTTTGCCTATGGCAAGCACCACTAATAATAATAATAACTAGAATGTACATTTCCTGAAGAAAATGTGAGTGGTGCTTGCCGTGGCAAAATTTCGTACCACAATGTCCCACCTACTGCCCAAAGTTGAAAGAGGCCACCCCCATGACAGTAGGATGTTCTGGTGCAGAGCTATAGGTGTTGTTCCATGGTTGCTAGGGAAACCCATCTGGTTGATATGCAGTTACTAAGGTGACAGCCACCAACGCTACTTGCCATCCTGAGTAAAATAAGTCAACCCGGAAGTCTCTACGATTTTCTAGTACAGAGGTATGTGATTTGTTACTTGGTTGCTAGGGTAACCCCATCTGGTTGCTAGGCAGTTACCAAGGGGCAAGCCAACAATGCTCCTTGCCATCCTAAATGAAATAAGTTAACACGGTATCACTACAATTTTCTGGTTCAGAGATATATGATTTGTTACTTGGTTGCTAGGGTAACCCCATCTGGTTGCTAGGCAGTTACCAAGGTGACAGCCAACAATGCTCCTTGCCATCCTGAGTAAAATAAGTCAACCCGGAAGTCTCTGTGATTTTCTTGTGCAGAGATATGTGATTTGTTTATTGGTTGCTAGGGTAACCCCATCTAGTTGCTAGGCAGTTACCAAGGTGACAGGCAACAATGCTCCTTGCCATCCTGAGTAAAATAAGTCAACCCGGAAGTCTCTGTGATTGTCTTGTGCAGAGATATGCGATTTCTTTCTTGGTTGCTAGGGTAACCCCATCTGGTTGCTAGGCAGTTACCAAGGTGACAGGTTTTAGCACTTCGCTAGGTGAAGCTAGCATGTGTTAGCATGATACTAGCACGTTTTTTGCATGTTTTAGCACTTTGCTAGGCGATGCTAACATGTGTTAGCATGATGCTAGCACGTTTTTAACATGTTTTAACAATCCCCTAAGCAATGCTAACATGCATTAGCATAATGCTAGCACGTTTTTAGCATGTTTTAACACTTCGCTAGGCAATACTAGCATGTGTTAGCATGTTGTTATCATGTTTTTAGCATGTTTTAGCACTTCGCTAGGTGATGCCAGCATATGTTAGCATGATGCTAGCACATTTTTAGCATGCTTTAAGGTGTGGCTATGAAGATTTTTATTGGCTGCTTGATAAAAGAAATCCTCTGAGGGAGAGAGAGAGAGAGACGCAGGGCTGACAGGCCCTTTTTTGTCTGTGTGTGTGAAAATGTCAGTTGGGATTTAAATTTCTGAACATTCCGCAATGTAAAGTCAATGGGACTTTTTTGGCCGCTTTTTCGTCCGCTGTTCGAACATCGTACACCCGATCGCTTAGAAAAGATATAGCACACCTCTCCTCAATGAGCCGCACGATTTGATGCCTCACTCAGGGGTCTGTGACAAAAGCTGCGGGAGGAGTAGCGCGCCAAACTTTGTGTGGAATAATTTATGCAAGAGAACAATAGTGATGCTTTGCCTTTGGCAAGCACCACTAATAAGTATGCAAGAGAACAATAGTGATGCTTTGCCTATGGCAAGCACCACTAATAATAATAAGTATGCAAGAGAACAATAGTGATGCTTTGCCTATGGCAAGCACCACTAATAAGTATGCAAGAGAACAATAGTGATGCTTTGCCTTTGGCAAGCACCACTAATAATAATAAGTATGCAAGAGAACAATAGTGATGCTTTGCCTATGGCAAGCACCACTAATAATAATAATAATAAGTATGCAAGAGAACAATAGTGATGCTTTGCCTATGGCAAGCACCACTAATAATAATACCTCATTTAGAAACAGTATTATAGTTGCACAAGTGCAAAACCACACATACATACCATACATTTTCATAATATACAGATATTACCTCAGGTAACAATGATTATCAAATACCAACAATGGTTGACGGAATACCACAAGGGTACATAACAATGACGAACAGCTATCAACAATTTGTAGATAGAATACCACAAGGGTAAATAACAACTATTCCAACACTCCACACCACATGAATACAAATCAAACCTCATTGGTCACTGTAATGGGACCAGACCTTTTGTTTGTAAAGACGTTTGAAATTGTGAATGCTTTGACATTGCTTTAATTCAAGCCCCAGATTATTCCACAAACTAACCTCACATACAGACATAGAAAAACTCCTCCTGGTGGAACCTGTCATTGGGACCACAAATTATCCAAATCCTCTCAAACTGTACGACTGCTCTTTATGAGAAAACATATTTTGAATGTTCACAGGTAATAAATAGTGATACGCTTTAAACATGAACTGTGCATTATATAATTTTACAAGATCCTGCATTTTTAATAACTTTGATTTGAGAAAGAGAGGATTTGTGTGTTCAAAATAGGCGGCCTTGTGTATATTTCGTATAGCTCTTTTCTGTAGCAAAAAAAGTGACTGTATTACATTTTTGTAATTATTGCCCCATACCTCTACACAGTAGGTTAGATATGGCTGTATTAAAGAGCAATACAAGGTATGGAGTGCATTATAATCAAGGATATGTTTAACTATTAATTATAGCAAGGCTTGGAGACTTTAGTAGTTATATGTCTGATGTGGGCATTCCAACTTAACTTATCGTTATCACCTAAAAATTTTATTTCCTGAACATTTTCAATGTGAACTGTCTATCTCAACCAGATTCTGTGAATCAGCTTGATACTTTCCAAAAAACATCACTTTGGATGTATCTAGGTTTAAGGATAATTTATTACTTTCCATCCATTTTTTTAATTTACCTAGTTCTTTGTTTATAACGCAAATCAGTCGCTCCAAACTATCGTTACTATAGAAAATGTTTGTATCATCAGCATACAATACACATTTAACCAATTGAGAAACATTAAAAATATAATTAATATACAAATTAAATAATTTGGGGCCCAATACTGACCCCTGGGGGACACCACAAGCAATGTCAAGACATCCAGAAGAGAGCTCACCCAACTGGACATACTGTACTCTGTCGCTCAAATAACTTTACCCATTTCCCTGCAGCCCCCCGTATTCCATATCATTTTAATTTCTTTAGTATATCATGGTTAATGGTGTCAAAAGCTTTTTTGAGATCAATAAAAATTCCTATTGCATGTTTTTTATTTGTTAAAGCCTTCAATATTTCTTCTGTGCATCAATTATGGCCATTGAAGTGGATCTGTTGGGTCTAAACCCATATTTTCCTTCATTAATCAGCTTATTCTTATATATAAAATTTTCTAACCGTTTGTCAAAAACCTTTTCAAGGATTTTTGAAAACTGGGGAGGGAGTGAAATGGGTCTGTAATTAGTGAAGTGATTCCTATTTCCATTTTTGAACAATGGTATGACCTTAGTGATTTTCATTTTTCTTGGCACACAGCCATTATTAAGCGACAGGTTACAGATATGCATTAGAGGCTTTATGATACTTTTAATTATCTTTTTTATTAGTACCATATCGATTGAGTGACAGTCTGTCGATAACTTGTTTTTTGATTTTTGAACAATATTCCTTATTTCACACTCACTGACAGAAGAGAGGAAAATAGTACGGTCGTTTCTTTCGGAGTTCAGCTCCAATTCTTGGTTAGGAATTTTGGCTGCTAAATCAGGACCAACATTTACAAAAAAATTATTAAAGTCATTTACTAATTTATTCATGTCATTGTTTTCTCCATTAGAGTCAACAAAATATTCTGGATAATCCGTTGTATTAGATCCTTGCTTAATGATACTATTTAATACTGCCCAGGTTCTTTTTATATTAGATTTATTAGCAAGTAATAGTTTTTCATAATATTGTTTTTTCGCCATTCTCATTATAACTGTCAATTTATTTTTGTACAGCTTATATCTGTCCTCAGCTTCTTTGGTTTTTCGATTTTATAAACAATTTATAAAGGTTATTTTTTTTCTTACATGCATTCTGCAGGCCTTTGGAAATCCAAGGGCATTTTAGATTTTTTTTCGGTTTACTAAATACTCTGATGGGACAGTGCTTGTTGTACAAGGAAGTAAATATTTCTATAAAATTATTGTAAGCCACATCAGTCTGCATCTCTCCATAAATAGTATTCCAATCTTGTGACCTTAATTCTTCATTAAATCCATTAACAGCTTCCTCAGTTCATACTCGTCTATAATTCACATTGCAAGATATATTACGTTTACAAACATTACAGTCATATATAGTAAAGACTGGTAAGTGGTCTGTGATATCACAGATCAATAGACCATTTACAGTATTATTTGAAAAGTTGTTAGTAAAGATGTTATCAATTAAAGTTGCACTGTGAGAGGTAATCCTACTAGGCTTTGTGATTGATGGAAATAAGGCCATACTATACATCCCATCAACAAATTCACAGGTAGGTTTGTGGTTGTTTGAGTTCAAACGGTCAATATTGAAATCCCCACATACAAATAAGGGCTTATTTATAACTTCAGAAAACAATTTCACCATCCATTCATTGAATAAGTCTACACTTGATCCAGGTGACCTATAGACACAGCTTATGATAATATTCTTTTGCTTTTAATTTTTTAGTTAGATAGTTACACATTCCATTACATTATCAAGTGCTATTGACAAACTATTTTCTTTTGAAAAATGTATTGTTTTATGGACATACAGTGCTATGCCACCACCTGTCTTATTTTGTCTGTTGATGTAGTTGAGGTCATAGTCATTTATTTCAAAGTTGATTCCTTTGTCATCATTAAACCAAGTTTTTGATATTGCTATGATACTAAAAGGATGAAAAAATGACTCTAAATAGTCACGTATTTAACTGTAATTAGAGTACATACTTCGACTGTTGAAATGGATAAGACAATTTACCCTTTGTAATCAAGTTAGTATTATACTGTGCATTAGTATTCAAGTGCAATTAATATTCGCAGAAGAAAAAAAATTGTTGTCTGGGTCAATGTCTGTCTCTGTGTCATGATTGTTGTATTCTGTATATCTAAACATATTCAGGTCCAACAGTTGGAGTTCATGGACTCTCTGCAATAGTTCAGTATTAATGTCCTTTGGATTGGTCATACTGTATTGTTATCATAGTTCAACTGTAAGTCAAAAGTTACCTTGATGTATTCACATCAGCATAAGCGTTGACTCTTTGCATTCACTGATACTTGTCCAATTCCTCCAAATGTCTCACGGTGAGAATCTTGGCTACCTCCGCTGAGCCATTCAACTTGATAAAGATTTTACAGTTGGTTACCCATGTGTGTTGGATTTTATGATGTTTCTTGAGGTCTCTTGCTTTTCTGGCTATCTCGGCATTCTTCTTTGTCAAGTGTTCGTTCAGGTAAACATTTGTTCCTTTGAGTTTGCGTCCTTGCTTAAACAATGCTGTTTTATTCTTCCTATTCACAAATCGGATGATGACACTACGGGCTTGCTGTTGATCTTCCTGGGTAGAGGGTGGCATGCTTCGATGTGATCCAGGTTTAGCTCCACTCCGTTACTCTGGAGAAAGCTTTCCACCTGTTGCTCCACCAAGCGCGTCTCCAGCTCTGGCTCATCCCCATTGTCCCCAACCACAGCGCGTGCATACGAGTGTGGTTTGATAGGTAGACCGGTGATGACCAGGTCGGTCATCCGGGAGTACTGCTCGAGCTCGTTCACCCTCCACTCCAAATCCACAATCTGTTTGTCTTTGACTTCTATTTGGAGGCGTAGCATTTTCACCTCCTCCACTAGGGCAAAGAGGTTTTCCTGCTGCCTCCGGACAGCAGTTACTTCTTTGAGCAAAAGTTCGATGGACTTTACGTCCTTGCTGTTTTCTGACACGTTTTTTAATAAGGCGTTTGAATCAGAATTGGAAACCATAAATCATCAGTCCAAATGCAATTTACCACAAACACTCAACGCCGTGTGAACACACACGATTCAGAGTAGCGGAAGCGGAATCCACTTTAGAATAGATTTTATTTTGATATTCAAATCTCTAATTTCATCTGTTGTTGATTGCTCAATTGGAAATCTCTTAAGTCTCAGATCACGCCCTGGTGAGTTTAAAGGATTTGCCACATACGGGGAAAAATAAATCATATAGTTGGCACCTAAATGTGTCCCTTTTGCAAAATCCTGATTTCCAACAGATGTTAAAGATTGAAATCAATGTTTATATGGAGACCAACTGACCCTCAGTATTCTCTGTGCACAAGCTTGGCTTGGGAGGCACTTAAGGCAGTTCTTAGGGGTCGGATCATACAGTATGCCTCATTCATCAAAAAATCAAAAGCACGGGGGGGGGGGGCCTGTGTAGCTCAGTGTTAAAGACACAGGCTATCACCCCTGGAGTTCGTTAGTTTGAATCCAAGGGTGTGCTGTGTGACTCAAGCCAGGTCTCCTAAGCAACCAAATTGGCCCAGTTGCTAGGGAGGGTATAGTCACATGAGGTAACCTCCTCATCGCTAGAATGTGGTTAGTTCTCAGTGGGGCGCATGGAGAGTTCAGCGTGGATGCCGCGGTGGATGACGTGAAGCCTCCACATGGCATGTCTCCGTGGCAATGCACTCAACAAGCCACATGATAAGATGCATGGGTTGACGATCTCAAACGAGCCAGCATCTGGGATTTGTTCTCTGCCACCCAGATTGAAGCAAATCACTACGTGTCCACAAGGATTTAAAAGCACATTGGGAATTGGGCATTCCAAATTGGAAGACATGGCTCCGGGGCCTGATGGCTTTGCCTCCGAGTTTTTCAAATCTTATGCTACAGAACTGGCTCCACATTTGCTAGAAGTTTATACGGAATCATTAAAGAATGGAAAGCTTCCACTAACCATGACACAAGCCTGGATCAGTCTGATTCTTAAAAAGGACATAGATCCAAGCAAGTATAAAAGTTACCATCCAATTTTCCTGATCCAGTTAGATGTAAAAATTGTCAAATTATGGCTAATAGATTAAGTTATGATCACTTACACATAGATGAGATGGGGTTTATTCGAGGCCGTAGCTCTTCTGATAACATTAGGCGTCTCATCAATATTAAGTGGTCAGTAGTGAATGATCAATGACCGATCGCTGCCATTTCAGTTGACGCAAAAAAGGCATTTGATATGGTCAAACGGGATTCTTTTTTACATTTTGGAAATGTATGGGTTCGGGAGTACTTTTATTGGTTGGATTAAGCTACTTTATAGACACACTGTAGCAGCGGTACAAACAAATGGACTAATATCAGATTATTTTACTCTGGATAGAGGCACCCGGCAGGGTCGCCCTCTTCCCCATTATTGTTCTGTCTTGCCCTGGAACCATTAACAGCCACGTTAATAAAAGGAGGATGATTTTCCAGGGGTGAGGCGCATAAGCTTCTGATTTATGCAGATAAAGTTTTATTATTCGTCTCAGACCCTACAAGATTTATGCCTTGCCTCCACATATTTAGAAGAAAGCCTTTGTCACACATACATTTTCATATGTACAGTGAAATTTCTTTGTTTTTACATATCCTAGCTAAGCTGGGGTCAGAGTGCAGGGTCAGCCATGATACGGCACCCCTGGGAATAGGCACCCTGCATTAATGTATCCTGGGTTGCATTTCCTTTTATGTTGCATAGATTTGTTCATGGTTTTCCAGTACAAGGACATACATCAGGTGACATTTTTGTTGATGTAAACGACAAAATCTACAGGAAGTTGTCTCAACCCCTTTTAAAAATCAAAGAGCATATTTACTTATATGAGCACATTATTATCCTGTTTGCTACCTAATATTACATATTTATACACATTTCACAGAAGGAAAAGCTACTCATTACCATGGTTAGGTCAGTGTGCAAGTCTTAAATGATAGTAATAATAATAATAATAATAATAATAATAATAATAATAATAACTAGAATGTACATTTCCTGAAGAAAATGTGAGTGGTGCTTGCCGTGGCAAAATTTCTTACCACAATGTCCCACCTACTGCCCAAAGTTGAAAGAGGCCACCCCCATGACAGTAGGATGTTCTGGTGCAGAGATATAGGTGTTGTTCCATGGTTGCTAGGGAAACCCATCTGGTTGATATGCAGTTACTAAGGTGACAGCCACCAACGCTACTCGCCATCCTGAGTAAAATAAGTCAACCCGGAAGTCTCTATGATTTTCTAGTACAGAGGTATGTGATTTGTTACTTGGTTGCTAGGGTAACCCCATCTGGTTGCTAGGCAGTTACCAAGGGGCAAGCCAACAATGCTCCTTGCCATCCTAAATGAAATAAGTCAACACGGAATCACTACAATTTTCTGGTTCAGAGATATATGATTTGTTACTTGGTTGCTAGGGTAACCCCATCTGGTTGCTAGGCAGTTACCAAGGTGACAGCCAACAACGCTCCTTGCCATCCTGAGTAAAATAAGTCAACCCGGAAGTCTCTGTGATTTTCTTGTGCAGAGATATGTGATTTGTTTATTGGTTGCTAGGGTAACCCCATCTGGTTGCTAGGCAGTTACCAAGGTGACAGGCAACAATGCTCCTTGCCATCCTGAGTAAAATAAGTCAACCCGGAAGTCTCTGTGATTTTTTTGTGCAGAGATATGCGATTTCTTTCTTGGTTGCTAGGGTAACCCCATCTGGTTGCTAGGCAGTTACCTACGTGATACTCATAAGGCCCCTTGCAATCCTGTGAGAAATATTTCAACCCCTATGTCTCTACGATGTTCTGGTTCAAAGATATGTGATTTGTTACTTGGTTGCTAGGGTAACCCCATCTGGTTGCTAGGCAGTTACCAAGGTGACAGCCAACAATGCTCCTTGCCATCCTGAGTGAAATAAGTCAAGCCGGAAGTCTCTGTGATTTTCTTGTGCAGAGATATTTGATTTGTTTCTTGGTTGCTAGGGTAACCCCATCTGGTTGCTAGGCAGTTATCAAGGTGACAGGGAACAATGCTCCTTGCCATCCTGAGTGAAATAAGTCAACCTGGAAGTCTCTACGTCATTCTGATCCTAAGATACACATCTTAGTGATTTTGAATGGATGTCAATGGTTCTTTGTTGCTAGGGTGCTTTAAATGGTTGCTAGGGCGTGGCTAAGTAGTTCACATGACGAAAGCTGAAGACTGATTACTCACCCAATTAAAACAAAGCAACTATCATGTCTCTAGGACATTCTGATCTGAAGATATCTTACTGTAATTGAAATTAATAAATGTGGTTGCTAGGGTGCTCTAAATTGTTGCTAGGGAGTGGCTTGGCAGCTGCCAATGATGAATCTCCAAAGGCTGCTTGTCAGTATGAATGATACAAACCAACTCCCATGCCTCTGTGACATTCAGAATGGAAGATATCTCTCTTTGGATTTTGGTTGCTAAGGTGCTCGAAAATGGTTGCTAGGGAGGGGCTAGGAAGTGTTGAGGGGATTCATGATTGGCTGTTTTACTGCCCCAAGTCAAACGAGACCACCCTCGTGTTTCTATGATAATTCAGTCCGGAGATATCCCTTTGATCTCTTTCAATGGAAGTCTATGGGAGTTGTTGCTAAGGTGTGGCTTGGGTGTGGGCGTGGCTTGATAGCTTCACAATGATCCTGAGAGACTGATTGGTCGTCTGAGTAAAATGAGCCCGCCCCCTTGTCTCTAAGACACTGTGATCCAGAGTTATGTTCGATACAAAATCTACCATAGACTTAACATTGGGGCAACTTTGGGCAGCTCATGCCCCCCAGGGGTGCAACTTTTACCCCATTGTGAGGTATGTTCTCACAGAGCCTGTCAGCCTCTTCAAATGTGGTAAATCACACGTCTCTGTGAAATCCTCGCTCTGAGCTATGACTCGTCAAAGTTCGGCGCAATGTTAAGTCAATGGGATTTTTTGCCCAATTTTTTGCCCCTGGGGCAATCACCGTACCCCCGATCGCTTATAAAAGTCATAGCACACCATTCCCAAATAATCCGCACGATTTGACGCCTCATTTGTGGGTCTGCGACCAAAAAATTGAAAAAAATTCCATTGACTTACATTGGGGCAAATTTGGGCAGCTCCTGCCCCCCAGGGGTGCAACTTTTACCCCATTGTGAGGTATGTTCTCACAGAGCCTGTCAGCCTCTTCAAATGTGGTAAATCACACGTCTCTGCGAAATCCTCGCTCTGAGCTATGACTCGTCAAAGTTCGGCGCAATGTTAAGTCAATGGGATTTTTTGCCCAATTTTTTGCCCCTGGGGCGAACACCGTACCCCCGATCGCTTATAAAAGTCATAGCACACCTCTCCTCAATGAGCCGCACAATTTGACACCTCATTCATGGGTCTACGCCAAAAGGTGCGGGACAAGTTACGCGCCGAAGTTTTGTACGGAAGAAGAAGAAGAAGAAAAACTAGAATGTACATTTCCTGAAGAAAATGTGAGTGGTGCTTGCCGTGGCAAAATTTCTTACCATAATGTCCCACCTACTGCCCAAAGTTGAAAGAGGCCACCCCCATGACAGTAGGATGTTCTGGTGCAAAGATATTGGTGTTGTTCCATGGTTGCTAGGAAAACCCATCTGGTTGATATGCAGTTACTAAGGTGACAGCCACCAATGCTACTTGCCATCCTGAGTAAAATAAGTCAACCCGGAAGTCTGTACGATTTTCTAGTACAGAGATATGTGATTTGTTACTTGGTTGCTAGGGAAACCCTATCTGGTTGCTAGGCAGTTACCAAGGGGCAAGCCAACAATGCTCCTTGCCATCCTGAGTGAAATAAGTCAACCCGGAAGTCTCTGTGATTTTCTTGTGCAGAGATATGTGATTTGTTTCTTGGTTGCTAGGGTAACCCCATCTGGTTGCTAGGCAGTTGCCAAGGTGACAACCAACAATGCTCCTTGCCATCCTGAGTGAAATAAGTCAACCCGGAAGTCTCTGTGATTTTCTTGTGCAGAGATATGTGATTTGTTTCTTGGTTGCTAGGGTAACCCCATTTGGTTGCTAGGCAGTTACCAGGGTGATATTTATGAAGTCTACTTTCCATCCTGAGTGAAATAAGTCAACCCGGAAGTCTCTACGTCATTCTGATCCTAAGATACACATCTTAGTGATTTTGAATGGATGTCAATGGTTCTTCGTTGCTAGGGGGCTTTAAATGGTTGCTAGGGCGTGGCTAAGTAGTTCACATGATAAAAGCTGAAGACTGATTACTCACCCAATTAAAACAAAGCAACTATCATGTCTCTAGGACATTCTGATCTGAAGATATCTTACTGTAATTGAAATCAATAAATATGGTTGCTAGGTTGCTCTAAATTGTTGCTAGGGCATGGCTAGCCAATGAACAGAGTGATTCTTATTGGCTGCTTACTATCCTGACTCAAGAGTCAATTCCCAAGTTTCTATAATATTGTGTTCTTAAGATATCCATCTGAGGCATTTTGAATGGAAGTGTATGGGGGCTGTTGCTAGGGTGTTGTAAATGGTTGCTAGGGTGTGGCTACTTCATTTCCAAGCTGATAGTTAAAGCTGACTGATTGGTAGCCTGAGTGAAATGAGCCTGCCCCCACTTTTCTACAACATTTTGATTGGGAGATATGATCCAACAAAATACTGTGTATTTTCACTTTAAGGAAAAAACAATTGCTTTCATGGGCAATAGTATGCCTATGGGGCATATTTGTGCCCGTTTTACCCCTCAGGGTTAAATCTTACCCCCAAACTCATGTCATGCTGCACAACTGCTTGCTAGGCCACATTAAATCACATTAAATGTGTCCACTCACATGTATGTACAAAATTTTAGGTAATTACTTATTGCATGCTCAATAAAAGAAATCCTCTGAGGGAGACAGAGAGAGAGAGAGAGACGCAGGGCTGACAGGCCCTTTTTTGTCTGTGTGTGTGAAAACATCAGTTGGGATTTAAATTTCTGAACATTCCGCAATGTAAAGTCAATGGGACTTTTTTGGCCGCTTTTTCATCCGCTGTGCGAACATCGTACACTCGATCGCTTAGAAAAGTCATAGCACACCTCTCCTCAATGAGCCGCTCGATATGACACCTCATTCATGGGTCTACGCCAAAAGGTGCGGGACGAGTTAGGTGCCGAAGTTTTGTACGGAAGAAGAAGAAGAAGAAGAAGAAGAAAAATAAGTATGTGAGATTACAATAGTGTTGCTTTGCAAGCACCACTAATAAGTATGTGAGATTACAATAGTGTTGCTTTGCAAGCACCACTAACTAGATTAAAAAGTTTGAGTACAAACTTTAGGTTGGCTTGAGAAAGCCTAGCATAAAGTTTGAAGTAGTTGTAAAAGCTTGAAGATTGAAGGTTTAGTTTGATGTAGTTATTAATTTTAGTAGTTCTCAAAGTTCAAAGATTATAAGACCATTCAGTCTATCAAATATGATAGATAGATAGATAGATAGATAGATAGATAGATAGATAGATAGATAGATAGATAGATAGATAGATAGATAGATAGATAGATAGAGAATGACCCTCAGATAGATAGATAGATAGATAGAGAATGACCCTAAGATAGATAGATAGATAGATAGATAGATAGATAGATATATAATGACCCTCAGATAGATAGATAGATAGATAGATAGATAGATAGATAGAGAGATAGAGAGATAGATAGAGAGATAGATAGAGAATGACCCTCAGATAGATAGATAGATAGATAGATAATGACCCTCAGATAGATAGATAGATAGATAGATAGACAGAGAATGACCCTCAGATAGATAGATAGATAGAGAGAGAGATAGAGAGATAGATAGAGAATGACCCTCAGATAGATAGATAGACAGATAGAGAGTGACCCTCAGATAGATAGATAGATAGATAGATAGATAGACAGACAGATAGATAGACAGAGAATGACCCTCAGATAGATAGATAGATAGATAGATAGATAGATAGATAGATAGACAGAGA
>JAVLUX010000003.1:7840000-8007500 GCA_032164185.1 Moxostoma hubbsi | reverse complement strand
GGAAGTCTCTATGATTTTCTGTTGCAGAGATATGTGATTTGTTACTTGGTTGCTAGGGTAATCACATCTGGTTGCTAGGCAGTTACCAGAGTGATACATATCAAGGCTACTTTCCATCCTGAGTGAAATAAGTCAACCCGGAAGTCTCTCTGATTTTCTGTTGCAGAGATATGTGATTTGTTACTTGGTTGCTAGGGTAACCCCGTCTGGTTGCTAGGCAGTTACCAGAGTGATACATATCAAGGCTACTTTCCATCCTGAGTGAATCAAGACAACCCGGAAGTCTCTATGATTTTCTGGTGCAGAGATATGTGATTTGTTACTTGGTTGCTAGGGTAATCACATCTGGTTGCTAGGCAGTTACCAGAGTGATACATATCAAGGCTACTTTCCATCCTGAGTGAAATAAGTGAAACAGGAAGTCTCTATGATTTTCTGGTGCAGAGATATGTGATTTGTTATTTGGTTGCTAGGGTAACCCCATCTGGTTGCTAGGCAGTTACCAGGGTGATACTTATCAAGCCTCCTTTCCATACTGAGTGAATCAAGTCAACCTGGAAGCTACTATACTGTGGCTATGAAGATTTTAGGTCATTACTTATTGGCTGCTTGATAAAAGAAATCCTCTGAGGGAGAGAGAGAGGGAGAGACGCAGGGCTGACAGGCCCTTTTTGTCTGTGTGTGTGAAAACGTCAGTTGGGATTTAAATTTCTGAACATTCCGCAATGTTAATCAATGGGAGTTTTTCCGAGTTTTGATCGTCATTTTTAGGAAAACCGTAAGTCCGATCAGTTAGAAAAGATATAGCACACTATTCGGGATTAGTCTGAAGGTCTGTGCCGAGTTTGGTGATGTAGCTTAAAAGCTCTAGGAGGAGTTACATTTAGAAATTTAGTCTCAGAATAATAATAATAATAATAATAATAAGTTTAAATAGGATTTCAGTAAGTTGGCTTTCTCAAGCCAACCTAACTAGATTAAAAAGTTTGAGTACAAACTTTAGGTTGGCTTGAGAAAGCCTAGCATAAAGTTTGAAGTAGTTGTAAAAGTTTGAAGATTTACGGTTTCTAGTTTGATGTAATTATTAGTAGTTTTCAAAGTTCAAAGTTTAGAGATTATAAAACCATTCAGTCTATCAAATAGATTAGATAGATAGATAGATATTGACCCTCAGATAGATAGATAGATAGATAGATATTGACCCTCAGATAGATAGATAGATAGATAGATAGATAGATATTGACCCTCAGATAGATAGATAGATAGATAGATAGTTATTGACCATCAGATAGATAGATAGATAGATAGATAGTTATTGACCATCAGATAGATAGATAGATAGATAGACAGATATTGACCATTAGATAGATAGATATTGATCCTCAGATAGATAGATAGATATTGACCCTCAGATAGATAGATAGATAGATAGAAAGATAGAAAGATAGATTGATAGACATTGACCCTTAGATAGATAGATAGATATTGACCGTCAGATATATAGATAGATAGATAGTCATTGACCCTGAGATATAGATAGATAGAGTATGAACCACAGATAGATAGATAGATAGATAGTTATTGACCCGCAGATAGCTAGCTAGATAGATAGATAGATATTGACCCTCAGATAGATAGATAGATAGATAGTCATTGACCCTTAGATAGATAGATATTGACCGTCAGATATATAGATAGACAGATAGTCATTGACCCTGAGATATAGATAGATAGAGTATGACCCACAGATAGATAGATAGATAGTTATTGACCCGCAGATAGTTAGATAGATAGATAGATAGATAGATATTGACCCTCAGATAGATAGATAGATAGATAGATAGATAGATAGATAGATATTGACCATCAGAAAGATAGATAGATAGATAGATAGATAGATATATCATTTTTTACTTGGTTGCTAGGGTAACCCAATCTGGTTGCTAGGCAGTTTCCAGGGTGATCCTTATCAAGCCTCCTTTTCATTCTGAGTGAATAAAGTCAACCCGGAAGTCTCTATGATTTTCTGTTGCATAGATATGTGATTTGTTACTTGGTTGCTAGGGTAACCATATCTGGTTGATAGGCAGTTACCAGAGTGATATATATCAAGGCTACTTTCCATCTTGAGTAAAATAAGTGAAACAGGAAGTCTCTACGATTTTCTGGTGCAGAGTTATGTGATTTGTTACTTGGTTGCTAGGATAAGCCCTTGTCGTTGCTAGGCAGTTACCAGAGTGATACTTATCAAGCCTCCTTTCCATCCTGAGTGAATTATGTCAACCCGGAAGTCTCTACGATTTTCTGGTGCAGAGATATGTGATTTGTTAGTTGGTTGCTAGGGTAACCCCATCTGGTTGCTAGGCAGTTACTAAGGTGATACTCATAAGGCTCCTTGCAATCCTGTGTGAAATATGTCAACCCCTAAGTCTCTACGATGTTCTGGTTCAAAGATATGTGATTTATTACTTGGTTGCTAGGGTAACCCTGTCTGGTTGCTATGCAGTTACCAGAGTGATACATATCAAGGCTACTTTCCATCCTGAGTGGTTGCTATGCAGTTACCAGGGTGATACTTATCAAGCCTCCTTTCCATACTGAGTGAATCAAGTCAACCTGGAAGCTACTATACTGTGGCTATGAAGATTTTAGGTCATTACTTATTGGCTGCTTGATAAAAGAAATCCTCTGAGGGAGAGAGAGAGGGAGAGACGCAGGGCTGACAGGCCCTTTTTCGTCTGTGTGTGTGAAAACGTCAGTTGGGATTTAAATTTCTGAACATTCCGCAATGTTAATCAATGGGAGTTTTTCCGAGTTTTGATCGTCATTTTTAGGAAAACCGTAAGTCCGATCAGTTAGAAAAGATATAGCACACTATTCGGGATTAGTCTGAAGGTCTGTGCCGAGTTTGGTGCATGTAGCTTAAAAGCTCTAGGAGGAGTTACATTTAGAAATTTAGTCTCAGAATAATAATAATAACTAGAATGTACATTTCCTGAAGAAAATGTGAGTGGTGCTTGCCGTGGCAAAACTCGTCTAATAGCATTTTCTAACTTGTTTCTAAGCACTAAAATAAAGGCCATAGAATGTTGTTAGCATGTGTTTTTCATGATGGTAGCACGTTTTTAGATTGTTTTAACCCTTCGCTAGGCGATGCTAGCATGTGTTAACATGATACTAGCACGTTTTTAACATGTTTTAGCACTTTGTTTGGCAATGCTAGCATGTTTTAGCAATTCCCTAGGCAATGCTAACATGTGTTAGCATAATACTAGCATGTTTTAACACTTCGCTAGGCGATGCTAGCATGTGTTAGCATAACGCTAGCACGTTTTTAGCATGTTTTAACACTTCGCTAGGCGATGCCACTATGTGTTATCATGATGCTAGCATGTTTTTAGCATGTTTTAACACTTCGGTAGGCGATGCTATTATGTTTTAGCATGATGCTAAAACGTTTTTAGCATGTTTTAGCGCTTGGGTAGGCGATGCTATTATGTGTTAGCATGATGCTAGCACGTTTTTAGCATGTTTTAGCACTTCGTTAGGCGATGCTAGCATGTGTTAGCATGTTGCTAGCATGTTTTTAGCATGTTTTAGCACTTTGCTAGGCGATGCCAGTATGTGTTAGAATGATGCTAGCACGTTTTTAGCATGTTTTAGCACTTTGCTTGGCGATATTAGCATGATGCTAGCACGTTTTTAGCATGTTTTTGTACTTCGCTATGCGATACTAGTATGTTTTAGCATGTTGCTAGCACGTTTTTAGCATGTTTTAGCTTTTCGCTAGGCGATGCCAGCATGTGTTAGCATGATGCTAACACGTTTATAGCATGTATTAGCACTTCGCTAGGCGATGCTAGCATATGTTAGCATGATGCTAGCACATTTTTAGCATGTTTTAGGGTGTGGCTATGAAGACTTTTATTGGCTGCTTGATAAAAGAAATCCTCTGAGGGACAGAGAGAGAGAGAGAGAGAGAGAGAGACGCAGGGCTGACAGGCCCTTTTTTGTCTGTGTGTGTGAAAATGTCAGTTGGGATTTAAATTTCTGAACATTCCGCAATGTAAAGTCAATGGGACTTTTTTGGCCGCTTTTTCGTCCGCTGTTCGAACATCGTACACCCGATCGCTTAGAAAAGATATAGCACACCTCTCCTCAATGAGCCGCTCGATTTGATGCCTCACTCAGGGGTCTGTGACAAAAGCTGCAGGAGGAGTAGCGCGCCAAACTTTGTGTGGAAAAATAATAATAATTATTATAATAATAATAAGTATGCAAGAGAACAATAGTGATGCTTTGCCTTTGGCAAGCACCACTAACTAGATTGAAAAGTTTGAGTACAAACTTTAGGTTGGCTTGAGAAAGCCTAGCATAAAGTTTGAAGTAGTTGTAAAAGTTTGAAGATTTACGGTTTCTAGTTTGATGTAATTATAAGTAGTAGTTTTCAAAGTTCAAAGTTTAGAGATTATAAAACCATTCAGTCTATCAAATAGATTAGATAGATAGATAGATAGATAGATAGATAGATAGATAGAGTATGACCCTCAGATAGATAGATAGATAGATAGATAGATAGATATTGACCCTCAGATAGATAGATAGATAGATAGATAGATAGATAGATAGAGTCTGACCCACAGATAGATAGATAGATATTGACCGTCAGATATATAGATAGATAGATAGTCATTGACCCTGAGATATAGATAGATAGAGTATGACCCACAGATAGATAGATAGATAGTTATTGACCCGCAGATAGATAGATAGATAGATAGATATTGACCCTCAGATAGATAGATAGATAGATAGATATTGACCCTCAGAAAGATAAATAGATAGATAGATAGATAGATAGATAGCTAGACAGATAGATATATCATTTTTTACTTGGGTGCTAGGGTAACCCAATCTGGTTGCTAGGCATTTTCCAGGGTGATCCTTATCATGCCTCCTTTTCATTCTGAGTGAATAAAGTCAACCCGGAAGTCTCTATGATTTTCTGTTGCATAGATACGTGATTTGTTACTTGGTTGCTAGGGTAACCATATCTGGTTGATAGGCAGTTACCAGAGTGATATATATCAAGGCTACTTTCCATCTTGAGTAAAATAAGTGAAACAGGAAGTCTCTACGATTTTCTGGTGCAGAGTTATGTGATTTGTTACTTGGTTGCTAGGGTAAGCACTTGTCGTTGCTAGGCAGTTACCAGAGTGATACTTTTCAAGACTCCTTGCTATCCTGAGTGAAATAATTCAAACAGGAAGTCTCTACGATTTTCTGGTGAAGAGATATATTATTTGTTACTTGGTTGCTAGGGTAACCCCATCTGGTTGCTATGCAGTTACCAGGGTGATACTTATCAAGCCTCCTTTCCATCCTGAGTGAATTATGTCAACCCGGAAGTCTCTACGATTTTCTGTTGCAGAGATATGTGATTTGTTACTTGGTTGCTAGGGTATCCCTGTCTGGTTGCTATGCAGTTACCAGGGTGATACTTATCAAGCCTCCTTTCCATCCTGAGTGAAATAAGTGAAACATGAAGTCTATACGATTTTCTGCTGCAGAGATATGTGATTTGTTAGTTGGTTGCTAGGGTAACCCCATCTGGTTGCTAGGCAGTTACCAAGGTGATACTCATAAGGCTCCTTGCAATCCTGTGTGAAATATGTCAACCCCTAAGTCTCTACGATGTTCTGGTTCAAAGATATGTGATTTGTTACTTGGTTGCTAGGGTAACCGCATCTGGTTGCTAGGCAGTTACCAGAGGGATACATATCAAGGCTACTTTCCATCCTGAGTGAAATAAGTGAAACAGGAAGTCTCTATGATTTTCTGGTGCAGAGATATGTGATTTGTTACTTGGTTGCTAGGGTAAACACATCTGGTTGCTAGGGAGTTACCAAAGTGATACTCATAAGGCTCCTTGCAATCCTGTGTGAAATATGTCAACCCCTAAGTCTCTACGATGTTCTGGTTCAAAGATATGTGATTTGTTACTTGGTTGCTAAGGTAACCCTGTCTGGTTGCTATGCAGTTACCAGAGTGATACATATCAAGGCTACTTTCCATCCTGAGTGAAATAAGTGAAACAGGTAGTCTCTATGATTTTCTGGTGCAGAGATATGTGATTTGTTACTTGGTTGCTAGGGTAACCCCGTCTGGTTGCTAGGCAGTTACCAGAGTGATACATATCAAGGCTACTTTCCATCCTGAGTGAATAAAGTCAACCCGGAAGTCTCTATGATTTTCTGTTGCAGAGATATGTGATTTGTTACTTGGTTGCTAGGGTAACCCCGTCTGGTTGCTAGGCAGTTACCAGAGTGATACATATCAAGGCTACTTTCCATCCTGAGTGAATAAAGTCAACCCGGAAGTGTCTCTGATTTTCTGTTGCAGAGATATGTGATTTGTTACTTGGTTGCTAGGGTAATCACATCTGGTTGCTAGGCAGTTACCAGAGTGATACATATCAAGGCTACTTTCCATCCTGAGTGAAATAAGTCAACCCGGAAGTCTCTCTGATTTTCTGTTGCAGAAATATGTGATTTGTTACTTGGTTGCTAGGGTAACCCCATCTGGTTGCTAGGCAGTTACCAGAGTGATACATATCAAGGCTACTTTCCATCCTGAGTGAAATAAGTGAAACAGGAAGTCTGTATGATTTTCTGGTGCAGAGATATGTGATTTGTTACTTGGTTGCTAGGGTAACCCCATCTGGTTGCTAGGCAGTTACCAGAGTGATACATATCAAGGCTACTTTCCATCCTGAGTGAAATAAGTGAAACAGGATGTCTGTATGATTTTCTGGTGCAGAAATATGTGATTTGTTATTTGGTTGCTAGGGTAACCCTGTCTGGTTGCTATGCAGTTACCAGGGTGATACTTATCAAGCCTCCTTTCCATACTGAGTGAATCAAGTCAACCTGGAAGCTACTATACTGTGGCTATGAAGATTTTAGGTCATTACTTATTGGCTGCTTGATAAAAGAAATCCTCTGAGGGAGAGAGAGAAGGAGAGACGCAGGGCTGACAGGCCCTTTTTCGTCTGTGTGTGTGAAAACGTCAGTTGGGATTTAAATTTCTGAACATTCCGCAATGTTAATCAATGGGAGTTTTTCCGAGTTTTGATCGTCATTTTTAGGAAAACCGTAAGTCCGATCAGTTAGAAAAGATATAGCACACTATTCGGGATTAGTCTGAAGGTCTGTGCCGAGTTTGGTGCATGTAGCTTAAAAGCTCTAGGAGGAGTTACATTTAGAAATTTAGTCTCAGAAGAATAATAATAATAATAACTAGAATGTACATTTCCTGAAGAAAATGTGAGTGGTGCTTGCCGTGGCAAAACTCATCAAATAAAATTTTCTAACTTGTTTCTAAGCACTAAAATAAAGGTCATAGAATGTTGCTAACATGTGTTTTTCATGATGGTAGCACATTTTTAAATGTTTTAGCACTTTGCTAGGCAAAGCTAGCATGTGTTAGCATGATACTAGCACGTTTTTAGCATGTTTTAGCACTTCGTTTGGCGATGCTAACATGTGTTAGCATGATGCTAGCACATTTTTAACATGTTTTAGCAATGCCCTCGGCAATGCTAACATGTGTTAGCATGATGCTAGCACATTTTTAGCATGTTTTAACAATTCCCTAGGCAATGCTAACATGTATTAGCATAATGCTAGCACGCTTTAGCATGTTTAAACACTTCGCTAGGCGATGCCAACATGTGTTAGCATGATGCTAGCACATTTTTAGCATGTTTTAGTACTTCACTATGCGATACTAGTATGTGTTAGCATGTTGCTAGCACGTTTTTAGCATGTTTTAGCACTTATCTATGCGATGCCAGCATGTGTTAGCATGATGCTAGCACATTTTTAGCATGTTTTAGTACTTCGCTAGCCGAAGCCAGCATATGTTAGCATGATGCTAGCATATTTTTAGCATGTTTTAGTACTTCGCTATGCGATACTAGTATGTTTTAGCATGTTGCTAGCATGTTTTTAGCATGTTTTAGCACTTCGCTATGCAATTCTAATATGTTTTAGCATGTTGCTAGCATGTTTTTAGCATGTTTTAGCACTTCGCTAGACGATGCCGGCATATGTTAGCATGATGCTAGCACGTTTTTAGCATGTTTTAGCACTTTGCTAGGCGATACCAGCATGTGTTAGCATGATGCTAGCACGTTTTAGCACTTCGCTATGCGATACTAGTATGTTTTAGCATGTTGCTAGCACGTTTTTAGCATGTTTTAGCACTTCGCTATGCAATACTAATATGTTTTAACATGTTGCTAGCATGTTTTTAGCATGTTTTAGCACTTCGCTATGCAATACTAATATGTTTTAACATGTTGCTAGCATGTTTTTAGCATGTTTTAGCACTTCGCTAGGCGATGCCAGCATATGTTAGCATGATGCTAGCACATTTTTAGCATGTTTTATGTTGTGGCTATGAAGATTTTTATTGGCTGCTTGATAAAAGAAATCCTCTGAGGGAGAGAGAGAGAGACACGCAGGGCTGACAGGCCCTTTTTTGTCTGTGTGTGTGAAAATGTCAGTTGGGATTTAAATTTCTGAACATTCCGCAATGTAAAGTCAATGGGACATTTTTGGCCGCTTTTTCATCCGCTGTGCGAACATCGTACCCCCGATCGCTTATAAAAGTCATAGCACACCTCTCCTCAATGAGCCGCTCGATTTGACACCTCATTCATGGGTCTACGCCAAAAGGTGCGGGACAAGTTAGGTGCCGAAGTTTTGTACGGAAGAAGAAGAAGAAGAAGAAGAAGAAAAATAAGTATGTGAGATTACAATAGTGTTGCTTTGCAAGCACCACTAATAAGTTTAAATAGGATTTCAGTAAGTTGGCTTTCTCAAGCCAACCTAATAACTAGATTAAAAAGTTTGAGTACAAACTTAAGGTTGGCTTGAGAAAGCCTAGCATAAAGTTTGAAGTAGTTGTAAAAGTTTGAAGATTTACGGTTTCTAGTTTGATGTAATTATAAGTAGTAGTTTTCAAAGTTCAAAGTTTAGAGATTATAAAACCATTCAGTCTATCAAATAGATTAGATAGATAGATAGATAGATAGACAGATAGATAGATATTGACCCTCAGATAGATAGATAGATAGATAGATAGATAGATAGATAGAGTATGACCCATAGATAGATAGATAGATAGATATTGACCCTCAGATAGATAGATAGATAGATAGTTATTGACCATCAGATAGATAGATAGATAGATAGTTATTGACAATCAGATAGATAGATAGATAGATAGATAGATAGATAGATAGATAGATAGATATTGACCATTAGATAGATAGATAGATATTGATCCTCAGATAGATAGATAGATATTGACCCTCAGATAGATAGATAGAAAGATAGAAAGACAGATAGATTGATAGTCATTGACCCTTAGATAGATAGATAGATAGTCATTGACCCTGAGATATAGATAGATAGAGTATGAACCACAGATAGATAGATAGTTATTGACCCGCAGATAGTTAGATAGATAGATAGATAGATATTGACCCTCAGATAGATAGATAGATAGATAGATAGTCATTGACTCTTAGATAGATAGATAGATATTGACCGTCAGATATATAGATAGACAGATAGTCATTGACCCTGAGATATAGATAGAGTATGACCCACAGATAGATAGATAGTTATTGACCCGCAGATAGTTAGATAGATAGATAGATAGATAGATAGATAGATATTGACCATCAGAAAGATAGATAGATAGATAGATAGACAGATAGACAGATAGATATATCATTTTTTACTTGGTTGCTAGGGTAACCCAATCTGGTTGCTAGGCAGTTTCCAGGGTGATCCTTATCAAGCCTCCTTTTCATTCTGAGTGTATAAAGTCAACCCGGAAGTCTCTATGATTTTCTGTTGCATAGATATGTGATTTGTTACTTGGTTGCTAGGGTAACCATATCTGGTTGATAGGCAGTTACCAGAGTGATATATATCAAGTCTACTTTCCATCTTGAGTAAAATAAGTGAAACAGGAAGTCTCTACGATTTTCTGGTGCAGAGTTATGTGATTTGTTACTTGGTTGCTAGGGTAAGCCCTTGTCATTGCTAGGCAGTTACCAGAGTGATATATATCAAGCCTCCTTTCCATCCTGAATAAATTATGTCAACCCGGAATTCTCTACGATTTTCTGGTGCAGAGATATGTGATTTGTTTTGTGGTTGCTAGGGTAACCATATCTGGTTGCTATGCAGTTACTAGGGTGATACTTATCAAGCCTCCTTTCCATCCTGAGTGAAATATGTCAACCCCTAAGTCTCTACGATGTTCTGGTTCAAAGATATGTTATTTGTTACTTGGTTGCTAGGGTAACCGCATCTGGTTGCTAGGCAGTTACCAGAGGGATACATATCAAGGCTACTTTCCATCCTGAGTGAAATAAGTGAAACAGGAAGTGTCTATGATTTCCTGGTGCAGAGATATGTGACTTGTTACTTGGTTGCTAGGGTAAACACATCTGGTTGCTAGGCAGTTACCAAAGTGATACTCATAAGGCTCCTTGCAATCCTGTGTGAAATATGTCAACCCCTAAGTCTCTACGATGTTCTGGTTCAAAGATATGTGATTTGTTACTTGGTTGCTAAGGTAACCCTGTCTGGTTGCTATGCAGTTACCAGAATGATACATATCAAGGCTACTTTCCATCCTGAGTGAAATAAGTGAAACAGGTAGTCTCTACGATATACTGGTGCAGATATATGTGATTTGTTACTTGGTTGCTAGGTTGCTAGGGTAACCCCGTCTGGTTACTAGGCAGTTACCAGAGTGATACATATCAAGGCTACTTTCCATCCTGAGTGAAATAAGTGAAACAGGAAGTCTCCACGATTTTCTGGTGCAGAGATATGTGATTTGTTAGTTGGTTCCTAGGGTAACCCCATCTGGTTGCTAGGCAGTTACCAAGGTGATACTCATAAGGCACCTTGCAATCCTGTGTGAAATATGTTAACCCCTAAGTCTCTACGATGTTCTGGTTCAAAGATATGCGATTTGTTACTTGGTTGCTAGGGTAACCGCATCTGGTTGCTAGGCAGTTACCAGAGGGATACATATCAAGGCTACTTTCCATCCTGAGTGAAATAAGTGAAACAGGAAGTCTCTATGATTTTCTGGTGCAGAGATATGTGATTTGTTACTTGGTTGCTAGGGTAAACACATCTGGTTGCTAGGCAGTTACCAAAGTGATACTCATAAGGCACCTTGCAATCCTGTGTGAAATATGTCAACCCCTAAGTCTCTACGATGTTCTGGTTCAAAGATATGTGATTTGTTACTTGGTTGCTAAGGTAACCCTGTCTGGTTGCTATGCAGTTACCAGAATGATACATATCAAGGCTACTTTCCATCCTGAGTGAAATAAGTGAAACAGGTAGTCTCTACGATATACTGGTGCAGATATATGTGATTTGTTACTTGGTTGCTAGGTTGCTAGGGTAACCCCGTCTGGTTACTAGGCAGTTACCAGAGTGATACATATCAAGGCTACTTTCCATCCTGAGTGAATAAAGTCAACCCGGAAGTCTCTATGATTTTCTGTTGCAGAGATATGTGATTTGTTACTTGGTTGCTAGGGTAATCACATCTGGTTGCTAGGCAGTTACCAGAGTGATACATATCAAGGCTACTTTCCATCCTGAGTGAAATAAGTCAACCCGGAAGTCTCTCTGATTTTCTGTTGCAGAGATATGTGATTTGTTACTTGGTTGCTAGGGTAATCACATCTGGTTGCTAGGCAGTTACCAGAGTGATACATATCAAGGCTACTTTCCATCCTGAGTGAAATAAGTGAAACAGGAAGTCTCTACGATTTTCTGTTGCAGAGATATGTGATTTGTTACTTGGTTGCTAGGGTAATCACATCTGGTTGCTAGGCAGTTACCAGAGTGATACATATCAAGGCTACTTTCCATCCTGAGTGAAATAAGTGAAACAGGAAGTCTCCACGATTTTCTGGTGCAGAGATATGTGATTTGTTAGTTGGTTCCTAGGGTAACCCCATCTGGTTGCTAGGCAGTTACCAAGGTGATACTCATAAGGCACCTTGCAATCCTGTGTGAAATATGTTAACCCCTAAGTCTCTACGATGTTCTGGTTCAAAGATATGCGATTTGTTACTTGGTCGCTAGGGTAACCGCATCTGGTTGCTAGGCAGTTACCAGAGGGATACATATCAAGGCTACTTTCCATCCTGAGTGAAATAAGTGAAACAGGAAGTCTCTATGATTTTCTGGTGCAGAGATATGTGATTTGTTACTTGGTTGCTAGGGTAAACACATCTGGTTGCTAGGCAGTTACCAAAGTGATACTCATAAGGCACCTTGCAATCCTGTGTGAAATATGTCAACCCCTAAGTCTCTACGATGTTCTGGTTCAAAGATATGCGATTTGTTACTTGGTTGCTAGGGTAACCGCATCTGGTTGCTAGGCAGTTACCAGAGTGATACATATCAAGGCTACTTTCCATCCTGAGTGAAATAAGTGAAACAGGATGTCTGTATGATTTTCTGGTGCAGAAATATGTGATTTGTTACTTGGTTGCTAGGGTAACCGCATCTGGTTGCTAGGCAGTTACCAGAGTGATACATATCAAGCCTCCTTTCCATACTGAGTGAATCAAGTCAACCTGGAAGCTACTATACTGTGGCTATGAAGATTTTAGGTCATTACTTATTGGCTGCTTGATAAAAGAAATCCTCTGAGGGAGAGAGAGAAGGAGAGACGCAGGGCTGACAGGCCCTTTTTCGTCTGTGTGTGTGAAAACGTCAGTTGGGATTTAAATTTCTGAACATTCCGCAATGTTAAGTCAATGGGAGTTTTTCCGAGTTTTGATCGTCATTTTTAGGAAAACCGTAAGTCCGATCAGTTAGAAAAGATATAGCACACTATTCGGGATTAGTCTGAAGGTCTGTGCCGAGTTTGGTGCATGTAGCTTAAAAGCTCTAGGAGGAGTTACATTTAGAAATTTAGTCTCGGAAGAATAATAATAACTAGATAGGTACATTTCCTGAAGAAAATGTGAGTGGTGCTTGCCGTGGCAAAATTTCTTACCACAATGTCCCACCTACTGCCCAAAGTTGAAAGAGGCCATCCCCATGACAGTAGGATGTTCTGGTGCAGAGATATAGGTGTTGTTCCATGGTTGCTAGGGAAACCCATCTGGTTGATATGCAGTTACTAAGGTGACAGCCACTAACGCTACTTGCCATCCTGAGTAAAATAAGTCAACCAGGAAGTCTCTACGATTTTCTAGTACAGAGATATGTGATTTGTTACTTGGTTGCTAGGGTAAACCCTTCTGGTTGCTAGGAAGTTACCAAGGGGCAAGCCAACAATGCTCCTTGCCATCCTGAGTGAAATAAGTCAATCCGGAAGTCTCTGTGATTTTCTTGTGCAGAGATATGTGATTTGTTTCTTGGTTGCTAGGGTAACCCCATCTGGTTGCTAGGCAGTTACCAAGGTGACAGGCAACAATGCTCCTTGCCATCCTGAGTAAAATAAGTCAACCCGGAAGTCTCTGTGATTTTCTTGTGCAGAGATATGTGATTTGTTTCTTGGTTGCTAGGGTAACCCCTTCTGGTTGCTAGGCAGTTACCAAGGGGCAAGACAACAATGCTCCTTGCCATCCTAAATGAAATAAGTCAACACGGAATCACTACAATTTTCTGGTTCAGAGATATATGATTAGTTACTTGGTTGCTAGGGTAACCCCATCTGGTTGCTAGGCAGTTACCAAGGTGACAGCCAACAATGCTCCTTGCCATCCTGAGTGAAATAAGTCAACCCGGAAGTCTCTGTGATTTTCTTGTGCAGAGATATGTGATTTGTTTCTTGGTTGCTAGGGTAACCCCATCTGGTTGCTAGGCAGTTACCAAGGTCGCAGGCAACAATGCTCCTTGCCATCCTGAGTGAAATAAGTCAAACTGGAAGTCTCTGTGATTTTCTTGTGCAGAGATATGTGATTTGTTTCTTGGTTGCTAGGGTAACCCCATCTGGTTGCTAGGCAGTTACCAAGGTGACAGCCAACAATGCTCCTTGCCATCCTGAGTGAAATAATTCAACCCGGAAGTCTCTGTGATTTTCTTGTGCAGAGATATGTGATTTGTTTCATGGTTGCTAGGGTAACCCCATTTGGTTGCTAGGCAGTTACAAAAGTAACATCCAACAATGCTCCTTGCCATCTTGAGTGAAATAAGTCAACTCGGAAGTCTCTACCATTTTGTAGTGCAAAGATATGAGATTTGTTACTTGGTTGCTATGGTAAACCCATCTGGTTGCTAGGCAGTTACCAGGGTGATATTTATCAAGTCTACTTTCCATCCTGAGTGAAATAAGTCAACCCGGAAGTCTCTACGACATTCTGATCCTAAGATACACATCTTAGTGATTTTGAATGGATGTCAATGGTGTTTTGTTGCTAGGGTGCTTTAAATGGTTGCTAGGGCATGGCTAAGTAGTTCATATGATGAAAGCTGAAGACTGGTTACTCACCCAATGAAAACAAAGCAACTATCATGTCTCTAGGACATTCTGATCTGAAGATATCTTACTGTAATTGAAATCAATAAATGTTGTTGCTAAGGTGCTCTAAATTGTTGCTAGGGAGTGGCTTGGCAGCTGCCAATGATGAATCTCCAAAGGCTGCTTGTCAGTATGAATGATATAAACCAACTCCCATGCTTCTGTGACATTCAGAACGGAAGATATCTCTCTTTGGATTTTGGTTGCTAAGGTGCTCGAAAATGGTTGATAGGGAGGGGCTAGAAAGTGTTGAGGGGATTCATGATTGGCTGTTTTACTGCCCCAAGTCAAATGAGACCACCCTCGTGTTTCTATGATAATTCAGTCCGGAGAAATCCCTTTGATCTCTTTCAATGGAAGTCTATGGGACTTGTTGCTAAGGAACTGTAAATGGTTGCTAGGGCGTGGCTTGATAGCTTCACAATGATCCTGAGAGACTGATTGGTCGTCTGAGTAAAATGAGCCCGCCCCCTTGTCTCTAAGACACTGTGATCCAGAGTTATGTTCAATACACAATTTACCATAGACTTAACATTGGGGCAAATTTGGGCAGCTCCTGCCCCCAAGGGGTGCAACTTTTACCCCATTGTGAGGTATGTTCTCACAGAGCCTGTCAGCCTCTTCAAATGTGGTAAATCACACGTCTGTGTGATATCCTCGCTCTGAGCTATGACTCGTCAAAGTTCGGAGCAATGTAAAGTCAATGGGATTTTTTGCCCAATTTTTTGCCCCTGGGGCAAATACCATACCCCCGATCGCTTATAAAAGTCATAGCACACCATTCCCAAATAATCCGCACGATTTGACGCCTCATTCGTGGGTCTGTGACCAAAAAATTTTGCAAAAAATTCCATTGACTTACATTGGGGCAACTTTGGGCAGCTCCTGCCCCCCAGGGGTAAAAGTTTTACCCCATTGTGAGGTATTTTCTCACAGAGTCTGTCAGCCTCTTCAAATCTCATAAATCACACGTCTCTGCGAAATCCTAGCTCTGAGCTATGACTCGTCAAAGTTCGGCTCAATGTTAAGTCAATGGGATTTTTTGCCCAGTTTTTTGCCCCTGGGGCAAACACCGTACCCCCGATCGCTTATAAAAGTCATAGCACACCTCTCCTCAATGAGCCGCACGATTTGACACCTCATTCATGGGTCTACGCCAAAAGGTGCGGGACGAGTTAGGTGCCGAAGTTTTGTACGGAAGAAGAAGAAGAAGAAGAAAAATAAGTATGTGAGATTACAATAGTGTTGCTTTGCAAGCACCACTAACTAGATTAAAAAGTTTGAGTACAAACTTTAGGTTGGCTTGAGAAAGCCTAGCATGAAAGTTTGAAGTAGTTTTTAGTTTGATGTAATTATAAGTAGTAGTTTTCAAAGTTCAAAGTTTAGAGATTATAAGACCATTCAGTCTATCAAACAGATTAGATAGATAGATAGATAGATAGATAGATAGATAGATAGATAGATAGATAGATAGATAGATAGATTAGATATTGACACTCAGATATATAGATAGATAGATAGATAGATAGTCATTGACCCATAGATAGATAGATAGATAGATAGATAGATAGATAGATATTGACCCTCAGATAGATGGATAGACAGATATTGACCCTCAGATATATAGATAGATAGATAGATAGATAGATAGATAGATAGATAGATAGATAGATATTGAACCTCAGATAGATAGATAGATATTGACACTCGATAGATAGATAGATAGATAGATAGTCATTGACCCATAGATAGATAGATAGATATTGACCCTCAGATAGATGGATAGACAGATATTGACCCTCAGATATATAGATAGATAGATAGATAGATAGATAGATAGATAGATAGATAGATATTGAACCTCAGATAGATAGATAGATAGATAAATATTGACCCTCAGATAGATAGATAGATAGATAAATATTGACCCTCAGATAGATAGATAGATAGATATTGACCCTCAGATAGATAGATAGATAGATAGATAGATAGATAGATAGATATTGACCCTCAGATAGATATATAGATAGATAGATAGATAGATATTGACCCTCAGATAGATAGATAGATAAATAGATAGATATTGACCCATAGATAGATAGATAGATAGATATTAACCCTCAGATAGATAGATAGATAGATAGGATAGATATTAACCCTCAGATAGATAGATAGATAGATAGATAGATAGATAGATAGATAGATATTAACCCTCAGATAGATAGATATTTCGAAAGATAGATATAGATAGATTGATAAATAGACAGACAGACAGATAGATAGATAGATCCTTGCTACCCTGAGTCCCATGAACAAAACAAGAAGTCTTTATGTTGTTCTGGTGCAGAGATATGTAATTTGTTACTTGGTTGCTAGGGTAACCCCATCTGGTTGCTAGGCAGTTACCAGAGTAATACATATCAAGGCTACTTTCCATCATGAGTGAAATAAGTCAACCCGGAAGTCTCTACGATTTTCTGTTAAATAGATATGTGATTTGTTACTTGGTTGCTAGGCTATCCCCATCTGGTTGCTAGGCAGTTACCAAAGTGTTACTCATAAGGCTCCTTGCAATCCTGAGTGAAATATGTCAACCCCTAAGTCTCTAAGATGTTCTGGTTCAAAGATATGTGATTTGTTATTTGGTTGCTAGGGTAACCCTGTCTGGTTGCTATGCAGTTACCAGGGTGATACTTATCAAGCCTCCTTTCCATCCTGAGTGAATTAAGTCAACCCAGATGTCTCTACGATTTTCTGGAGCAGAAATATATGATTTGTTACTTGGTTGCTAGGGTAACCCAATCTGGTTGCTAGGCAGTTACCAGAGTGATGCATATCAAAGCTACTTTCCATTCTGAGTGAAATAAGTCAAACAGGAAGTCTCTATGATTTTCTTGTGCAGAGCTATGTGATTTGTTACTTGGTTGCTAGGGTAACCCCATCTGGTTGCTAGGCAGTTACCAAAGTGATACTCATAAGGCTCCTTGCAATCCTGTGTGAAATATGTCAACCCCTAAGTCTCTACGATTTTATGGTTCAAAGATATGTGATTTGTTACTTGGTTGCTAGGGTAACCGCATCTGGTTGCTATGCATTTACCAGGGTGATACATATCAAGGCTCCTTGCAATCCTGAGTGAAATATGTGAAACAGGAAGTCTCTACGATTTTCCGGTGCAGAGATATGTGATTTGTTACTTGGTTGCTAGGGTAACCACATCTGGTTGCTAGGCAGTTACCAGAGTGATACATATCAAGCCTACTTTCCATCCTGAGTGAAATAAGTGAAACAGGATGTCTCTACGATTTTCTGGTGCAGAGATATGTGATTTGTTACTTGGTTGCTAGGGTAACCCCATCTGGTTGCTAGGCAGTTACCAAAGTGATACTCATAAGGCTCCTTACAATCCTGAGTGAAATATGTCAACCCCTAAGTCTCTACGATGTTCTGGTTCAAAGATATGTGATTTGTTACTTGGTTGCTAGGGTAACCACATCTGGTTGCTATGCAGTTACCAGAGTGATACATATCAAGGCTACTTTCCATCCTGAGTGAAATAAGTGAAACAGGTAGTCTCTCTGATTTTCTGGTGTAGAATTATGTGATTTGTTACTTGGTTGCTAGGGTAAGCCCTTGTCGTTGCTAGGCAGTTACCAGAGTGATACATATCAAGGCTACTTTTCATCCTGAGTGAATAAAGTCAACCCGGAAGTCTCTATGATTTTCTGTTGCAGAGATATTTGATTTGTTACTTGGTTGCTAGGGTAATCACATCTGGTTGCTAGGCAGTTACCAGAGTGATACATATCAAGGCTACTTTCCATCCTGAGTGAAATAAGTCAACCCGGAAGTCTCTCTGATTTTCTGTTGCAGAGTTATGTGATTTGTTACTTGGTTGCTAGGGTAAGCCCTTGTCGTTGCTAGGCAGTTACCAGAGTGATACTTTTCAAGACTCCTTGCTATCCTGAGTGAAATAAGTCAAACAGGATGTCTCTATGATTTTCTGGTGAAGAGATATATTATTTGTTACTTGGTTGCTAGGGTAACCCCATCTGGTTGCTATGCAGTTACCAGGGTGATACTTATTAAGCCTCCTTTCCATCCTGAGTGAATCAAGTCAACCCGGAAGTCTCTATGATTTTCTGTTGCAGAGATATGTGATTTGTTACTTGGTTGCTAGGGTAATCACATCTGGTTGCTAGGCAGTTACCAGAGTGATACATATCAAGGCTACTTTCCATCCTGAGTGAAATAAGTCAACCCGGAAGTCTCTCTGATTTTCTGTTGCAGAGATATGTGATTTGTTACTTGGTTGCTAGGGTAACCCCGTCTGGTTGCTAGGCAGTTACCAGAGTGATACATATCAAGGCTACTTTCCATCCTGAGTGAATCAAGTCAACCCGGAAGTCTCTATGATTTTCTGTTGCAGAGATATGTGATTTGTTACTTGGTTGATAGGGTAATCACATCTGGTTGCTAGGCAGTTACCAGAGTGATACATATCAAGGCTACTTTCCATCCTGAGTGAAATAAGTGAAACAGGTAGTCTCTACGATTTTCTGGTGTAGAGATATGTGATTTGTTACTTGGTTGCTAGGGTAACCCCATCTGGTTGCTAGGCAGTTACCAGAGTGATACATATCAAGGCTACTTTTCATCCTGAGTGAATAAAGTCAACCCGGAAGTCTATGATTTTTTGTTGCAGAGATATGTGATTTGTTACTTGGTTGCTAGGGTAATCACATCTGGTTGCTAGGCAGTTACCAGAGTGATACATATCAAGGCTACTTTCCATCCTGAGTGAAATAAGTCAACCCGGAAGTCTCTCTGATTTTCTGTTGCAGAGATATGTGATTTGTTACTTGGTTGCTAGGGTAACCCCGTCTGGTTGCTAGGCAGTTACCAGAGTGATACATATCAAGGCTACTTTCCATCCTGAGTGAATCAAGTCAACCCGGAAGTCTCTATGATTTTCTGTTGCAGAGATATGTGATTTGTTACTTGGTTGCTAGGGTAATCACATCTGGTTGCTAGGCAGTTACCAGAGTGATACATATCAAGGCTACTTTCCATCCTGAGTGAAATAAGTCAACCCGGAAGTCTCTCTGATTTTCTGTTGCAGAGATATGTGATTTGTTACTTGGTTGCTAGGGTAACCAAATCTGGTTGCTAGGCAGTTACCAGAGTGATACATATCAAGGCTACTTTCCATCCTGAGTGAATAAGTGAAACAGGAAGTTTCTATGATTTTCTGGTGCAGAGATATGTGATTTGTTATTTGGTTGCTAGGGTAACCCCATCTGGTTGCTAGGCAGTTACCAGGGTGATACATATCAAGGCTACTTTCCATCCTGAGTGAAATAAGTCAACCCGGAAGTCTCTCTGATTTTCTGTTGCAGAGATATGTGATTTGTTACTTGGTTGCTAGGGTAACCAAATCTGGTTGCTAGGCAGTTACCAGAGTGATACATATCAAGGCTACTTTCCATCCTGAGTGAATAAGTGAAACAGGAAGTTTCTATGATTTTCTGGTGCAGAGATATGTGATTTGTTATTTGGTTGCTAGGGTAACCCCATCTGGTTGCTAGGCAGTTACCAGGGTGATACTTATCAAGCCTCCTTTCCATACTGAGTGAATCAAGTCAACCTGGAAGCTACTATACTGTGGCTATGAAGATTTTAGGTCATTACTTATTGGCTGCTTGATAAAAGAAATCCTCTGAGGGAGAGAGAGAGGGAGAGACGCAGGGCTGACAGGCCCTTTTTTGTCTGTGTGTGTGAAAACGTCAGTTGGGATTTAAATTTCTGAACATTCCGCAATGTTAATCAATGGGAGTTTTTCCGAGTTTTGATCGTCATTTTTAGGAAAACCGTAAGTCCGATCAGTTAGAAAAGATATAGCACACTATTCGGGATTAGTCTGAAGGTCTGTGCCGAGTTTGGTGCATGTAGCTTAAAAGCTCTAGGAGGAGTTACATTTAGAAATTTAGTCTCAGAATAATAATAATAACTAGAATGTACATTTCCTGAAGAAAATGTGAGTGGTGCTTGCCGTGGCAAAATTTCTTACCACAATGTCCCACCTACTGCCCAAAGTTGAAAGAGGCCACCCCCATGACAGTAGGATGTTCTGGTGCAGAGATATTGGTGTTGTTCCATGGTTGCTAGGGAAACCCATCTGGTTGATATGCAGTTACTAAGGTGACAGCCACCAATGCTACTTACCATCCTGAGTAAAATAAGTCAATCCGGAAGTCTCTGTGATTTTCTTGTGCAGAGATGTGTGATTTGTTTCTTGGTTGCTAGGGTAACCCCATCTGGTTGCTAGGCAGTTACCAAGGTGACAGCCAACAATGCTCCTTGCCATCCTGAGTGAAATAAGTCAACCCGGAAGTCTCTGTGATTTTCTTGTGCAGAGATGTGTGATTTGTTTCTTGGTTGCTAGGGTAACCCCATCTGGTTGCTAGGCAGTTACCAAGGTGACAGCAAACAATGCTCCGTGCCATCCTGAGTGAAATAAGTCAACCCGGAAGTCTCTGTGATTTTCTTGTGCAGAGATATGTGATTTGTTTATTGGTTGCTAGGGTAACCCCATTTGGTTGCTAGGCAGTTACCAGGGTGATATTTATCAAGTCTACTTTCCATCCTGAGTGAAATAAGTCAACCCGGAAGTCTCTACGACATTCTGATCCTAAGATACACATCTTAGTGATATTGAATGGATGTCAATGGTGTTTTGTTGCTAGGGTGCTTTAAATGGTTGCTAGGGCGTGGCTAAGTAGTTCACATGATGAAAGATGAAGACTGATTACTCACCCAATTAAAACAAAGCAACTATCATGTCTCTAGGACAATCTGATCTGAAGATATCTTACTGTAATTGAAATCAATAAATGTGGTTGCTAGAGTGCTCTAAATTGTTGCTAGGGAGTGGCTTGGCAGCTGCCAATGATGAATCACCAAAGGCTGCTTGTCAGTATGAATGATATAAACCAACTCCCATGCTTCTGTGACATTCAGAAAGGAAGATATCTCTCTTTGGATTTTGGTTGCTAAGGTGCTCGAAAATGGTTGCTAGGGAGGGGCTAGGAAGTGTTGAGGGGATTCATGATTGGCTGTTTTACTGCCCCAAGTCAAATGAGACCACCCTCGTGTTTCTATGATAATTCAGTCCGGAGAAATCCCTTTGATCTCTTTCAATGGAAGTCTATGGGACTTGTTGCTAAGGTACTGTAAATGGTTGCTAGGGCGTGGCTTGATAGCTTCACAATGATTCTGAGAGACTGATTGGTCATCTGAGTAAAATGAGCCCGCCCCCTTGTCTCTAAGACACTGTGATCCAGAGTTATGTTCAATACACAATTTACCATAGACTTAACATTGGGGCAAATTTGGGCAGCTCCTGCCCCCAAGGGGTGCAACTTTTACCCCATTGTGAGGTATGTTCTCACAGAGCCTGTCAGCCTCTTCAAATGTGGTAAATCACACGTCTGTGTGAAATCCTCGCTCTGAGCTATGACTCGTCAAAGTTCGGCGCAATGTTAAGTCAATGGGATTTTTTGCCCAATTTTTTGCCCCTGGGGCAAATACCATACCCCCGATCGCTTATAAAAGTCATAGCACACCATTCCCAAATAATCCGCACGATTTGACGCCTCATTCGTAGGTCTGTGACCAAAAAATTTTGCAAAAAATTCCATTGACTTACATTGGGGCAACTTTGGGCAGCTCCTGCCCCCCAGGGGTAAAAGTTTTACCCCATTGTGAGGTATGTTCTCACAGAGCCTGTCAGCCTCTTCAAATTTTGTAAATCACACGTCTCTGTGAAATCCTCGCTCTGAGCTATGACTCGTCAAAGTTCGGCTCAATGTTAAGTCAATGGGATTTTTTGCCCAGTTTTTTGCCCCTGGGGCAAACACCGTACCCCCGATCGCTTATAAAAGTCATAGCACACCTCTCCTCAATGAGCCGCACGATTTGACACCTCATTCATGGGTCTATGCCAAAAGGTGCGGGACGAGTTAGGTGCCGAAGTTTTGTACGGAAGAAGAAGAAGAAGAAGAAGAAGAAGAAAAATAAGTATGTGAGATTACAATAGTGTTGCTTTGCAAGCACCACTAATAATAACTAGATTAAAAAGTTTGAGTACAAACTTTAGGTTGGCTTGAGAAAGCCTAGCATGAAAGTAGTTGTAAAAGTTTGAAGATTTAAGGTTTTTATGTTGATGTAATTATAAGTATTAGTAGTTATCAAAGTTCAAAGTTTAAAGATTATAAGACCATTCAGTCTATCAAATAGATTAGATAGATAGATAGATATTGACCCTCAGAGAGAGAGATAGATAGATAGATATTGACCCTCAGATAGATAGATAGATAGATAGATACCCTCAGATAGATAGATAGATAGATAGAGACCCTCAGATAGATAGCTAGATAGCTAGATAGATAGATAGATCGATAGATAGATAGATATTGACCCTCAGATAGATAGATAGATAGATAGATACCCTCAGATAGATAGATAGATAGATAGAGACCCTCATAGATAGATAGATAGATATTGACCCTCAGATAGATAGATAGATAGATAGATAGATAGATACATAGATAGATATTGACCCATAGATAGATAGATAGATAGATAGATAGATAGATATTAACCCTCAGATAGATAGATAGTTCGAAAGATAGATATAGATAGATTGATAAATAGACAGACAGACAGACAGATACATAGATAGATAGATCCTTGCTACCCTGAGTCCCATGAACAAAACCATAAGTCTTTATGTTGTTCTGGTGCAGAGATATGTAATTTGTTACTTGGTTGCTAGGGTAACCCCATCTGGTTGCTAAGCAGTAACCAGTGTGATACAATACATGGCTCCTTTCCGTCCTGAGTGAAATAAGTCAACAAGGAAGTCTCTACGATTTTCTGTTGCAGATATATGTGATTTGTTACTTGGTTGCTAGGCTATCCCCATCTGGTTGCTAGGCAGTTACCAAAGTGTTACTCATAAGGCTCCTTGCAATCCTGAGTGAAATATGTCAACCCCTAAGTCTCTACGATGTTCTGGTTCAAAGATATGTGAATTGTTACTTGGTTGCTAGGGTAACCCTGTCTGGTTGCTATGCAGTTACCAGGGTGATACTTATCAAGCCTCCTTTCCATCTTGAGTGAATAGTCAACCCGCAAGTCTGTATGATTTAATGGTGCAGAGATATGTGATTTGTTATTTGGTTGCTAGGGTAACCCTGTCTGGTTGCTATGCAGTTACCAGGGTGATACTTATCAAGCCTCCTTTCCATCCTCAGTGAATTAAGTCAACCCAGATGTCTCTACGATTTTCTGGAGCAGAAATATATGATTTGTTACTTGGTTGCTAGGGTAACCCAATCTGGTTGCTAGGCAGTTACCAGAGTGATGCATATCAAGACTACTTTCCATTCTGAGTGAAATAAGTCAAACAGGAAGTCTCTACAATTTTCTGGTGCAGAGATATGTGATTTGTTACTTGGTTGCTAGGGTAACCCCATCTGGTTGCTAGGCAGTTACCAAAGTGATACTCATAAGGCTCCTTGCAATCCTGTGTGAAATATGTCAACCCCTAAGTCTCTACAAAGTTCTGGTTCAAAGATATGTGACATATTACTTGGTTGCTAGGGTAACCCTGTCTGGTTGCTATGCAGTTACCAGGGTGCTAACTTGTCAAGCCTCCTTTCCATCCTGAGTGAATAAAGTCAACCCGCAAGTCTGTATGATTTTCTGGTGCAGAGATGTGTGATTTGTTATTTGGTTGCTAGGGTAATCCTGTCTGGTTGCTATGCAGTTACCAGGGTGATACTTATCAAGCCTCCTTTCCATCCTGAGTGAATTAAGTCAACCCAGATGTCTCTACGATTTTCTGGAGCAGAAATATATGATTTGTTACTTGGTTGCTAGGGTAACCCCATCTGGTTGCTATGCAGTTACCAGGGTGATACTTATTAAGCCTCCTTTCCATCCTGAGTGAATCAAGTCAACCCGGAAGTCTCTATGATTTTCTGTTGCAGAGATATGTGATTTGTTACTTGGTTGCTAGGGTAATCACATCTGGTTGCTAGGCAGTTACCAGAGTGATACATATCAAGGCTACTTTCCATCCTGAGTGAAATAAGTCAACCCGGAAGTCTCTCTGATTTTCTGTTGCAGAGATATGTGATTTGTTACTTGGTTGCTAGGGTAACCCCGTCTGGTTGCTAGGCAGTTACCAGAGTGATACATATCAAGGCTACTTTCCATCCTGAGTGAATCAAGTCAACCCGGAAGTCTCTATGATTTTCTGTTGCAGAGATATGTGATTTGTTACTTGGTTGATAGGGTAATCACATCTGGTTGCTAGGCAGTTACCAGAGTGATACATATCAAGGCTACTTTCCATCCTGAGTGAAATAAGTGAAACAGGTAGTCTCTACGATTTTCTGGTGTAGAGATATGTGATTTGTTACTTGGTTGCTAGGGTAACCCCATCTGGTTGCTAGGCAGTTACCAGAGTGATACATATCAAGGCTACTTTTCATCCTGAGTGAATAAAGTCAACCCGGAAGTCTATGATTTTCTGTTGCAGAGATATGTGATTTGTTACTTGGTTGCTAGGGTAATCACATCTGGTTGCTAGGCAGTTACCAGAGTGATACATATCAAGGCTACTTTCCATCCTGAGTGAAATAAGTCAACCCGGAAGTCTCTCTGATTTTCTGTTGCAGAGATATGTGATTTGTTACTTGGTTGCTAGGGTAACCCCGTCTGGTTGCTAGGCAGTTACCAGAGTGATACATATCAAGGCTACTTTCCATCCTGAGTGAATCAAGTCAACCCGGAAGTCTCTATGATTTTCTGTTGCAGAGATATGTGATTTGTTACTTGGTTGCTAGGGTAATCACATCTGGTTGCTAGGCAGTTACCAGAGTGATACATATCAAGGCTACTTTCCATCCTGAGTGAAATAAGTCAACCCGGAAGTCTCTCTGATTTTCTGTTGCAGAGATATGTGATTTGTTACTTGGTTGCTAGGGTAACCAAATCTGGTTGCTAGGCAGTTACCAGAGTGATACATATTCAAGGCTACTTTCCATCCTGAGTGAATAAGTGAAACAGGAAGTTTCTATGATTTTCTGGTGCAGAGATATGTGATTTGTTATTTGGTTGCTAGGGTAACCCCATCTGGTTGCTAGGCAGTTACCAGGGTGATACTTATCAAGCCTCCTTTCCATACTGAGTGAATCAAGTCAACCTGGAAGCTACTATACTGTGGCTATGAAGATTTTAGGTCATTACTTATTGGCTGCTTGATAAAAGAAATCCTCTGAGGGAGAGAGAGAGGGAGAGACGCAGGGCTGACAGGCCCTTTTTTGTCTGTGTGTGTGAAAACGTCAGTTGGGATTTAAATTTCTGAACATTCCGCAATGTTAATCAATGGGAGTTTTTCCGAGTTTTGATCGTCATTTTTAGGAAAACCGTAAGTCCGATCAGTTAGAAAAGATATAGCACACTATTCGGGATTAGTCTGAAGGTCTGTGCCGAGTTTGGTGCATGTAGCTTAAAAGCTCTAGGAGGAGTTACATTTAGAAATTTAGTCTCAGAATAATAATAATAACTAGAATGTACATTTCCTGAAGAAAATGTGAGTGGTGCTTGCCGTGGCAAAATTTCTTACCACAATGTCCCACCTACTGCCCAAAGTTGAAAGAGGCCACCCCCATGACAGTAGGATGTTCTGGTGCAGAGATATTGGTGTTGTTCCATGGTTGCTAGGGAAACCCATCTGGTTGATATGCAGTTACTAAGGTGACAGCCACCAATGCTACTTACCATCCTGAGTAAAATAAGTCAATCCGGAAGTCTCTGTGATTTTCTTGTGCAGAGATGTGTGATTTGTTTCTTGGTTGCTAGGGTAACCCCATCTGGTTGCTAGGCAGTTACCAAGGTGACAGCCAACAATGCTCCTTGCCATCCTGAGTGAAATAAGTCAACCCGGAAGTCTCTGTGATTTTCTTGTGCAGAGATGTGTGATTTGTTTCTTGGTTGCTAGGGTAACCCCATCTGGTTGCTAGGCAGTTACCAAGGTGACAGCAAACAATGCTCCGTGCCATCCTGAGTGAAATAAGTCAACCCGGAAGTCTCTGTGATTTTCTTGTGCAGAGATATGTGATTTGTTTATTGGTTGCTAGGGTAACCCCATTTGGTTGCTAGGCAGTTACCAGGGTGATATTTATCAAGTCTACTTTCCATCCTGAGTGAAATAAGTCAACCCGGAAGTCTCTACGACATTCTGATCCTAAGATACACATCTTAGTGATATTGAATGGATGTCAATGGTGTTTTGTTGCTAGGGTGCTTTAAATGGTTGCTAGGGCGTGGCTAAGTAGTTCACATGATGAAAGATGAAGACTGATTACTCACCCAATTAAAACAAAGCAACTATCATGTCTCTAGGACAATCTGATCTGAAGATATCTTACTGTAATTGAAATCAATAAATGTGGTTGCTAGAGTGCTCTAAATTGTTGCTAGGGAGTGGCTTGGCAGCTGCCAATGATGAATCACCAAAGGCTGCTTGTCAGTATGAATGATATAAACCAACTCCCATGCTTCTGTGACATTCAGAAAGGAAGATATCTCTCTTTGGATTTTGGTTGCTAAGGTGCTCGAAAATGGTTGCTAGGGAGGGGCTAGGAAGTGTTGAGGGGATTCATGATTGGCTGTTTTACTGCCCCAAGTCAAATGAGACCACCCTCGTGTTTCTATGATAATTCAGTCCGGAGAAATCCCTTTGATCTCTTTCAATGGAAGTCTATGGGACTTGTTGCTAAGGTACTGTAAATGGTTGCTAGGGCGTGGCTTGATAGCTTCACAATGATTCTGAGAGACTGATTGGTCATCTGAGTAAAATGAGCCCGCCCCCTTGTCTCTAAGACACTGTGATCCAGAGTTATGTTCAATACACAATTTACCATAGACTTAACATTGGGGCAAATTTGGGCAGCTCCTGCCCCCAAGGGGTGCAACTTTTACCCCATTGTGAGGTATGTTCTCACAGAGCCTGTCAGCCTCTTCAAATGTGGTAAATCACACGTCTGTGTGAAATCCTCGCTCTGAGCTATGACTCGTCAAAGTTCGGCGCAATGTTAAGTCAATGGGATTTTTTGCCCAGTTTTTTGCCCCTGGGGCAAACACCGTACCCCCGATCGCTTATAAAAGTCATAGCACACCTCTCCTCAATGAGCCGCACGATTTGACACCTCATTCATGGGTCTATGCCAAAAGGTGCGGGACGAGTTAGGTGCCGAAGTTTTGTACGGAAGAAGAAGAAGAAGAAGAAGAAAAATAAGTATGTGAGATTACAATAGTGTTGCTTTGCAAGCACCACTAATAATAACTAGATTAAAAAGTTTGAGTACAAACTTTAGGTTGGCTTGAGAAAGCCTAGCATGAAAGTAGTTGTAAAAGTTTGAAGATTTAAGGTTTTTATGTTGATGTAATTATAAGTATTAGTAGTTATCAAAGTTCAAAGTTTAAAGATTATAAGACCATTCAGTCTATCAAATAGATTAGATAGATAGATAGATATTGACCCTCAGAGAGAGAGATAGATAGATAGATAGATATTGACCCTCAGATAGATAGATAGATAGATAGATAGATCGATAGATAGATAGATATTGACCCTCAGATAGATAGATAGATAGATACCCTCAGATAGATAGCTAGATAGCTAGATAGATAGATAGATAGATAGATAGATAGATAGATAGAGACCCTCATAGATAGATAGATAGATATTGACCCTCAGATAGATAGATAGATAGATAGATAGATAGATAGATACATAGATAGATATTGACCCATAGATAGATAGATAGATAGATAGATAGATAGATATTAACCCTCAGATAGATAGATAGTTCGAAAGATAGATATAGATAGATTGATAAATAGACAGACAGACAGACAGATACATAGATAGATAGATCCTTGCTACCCTGAGTCCCATGAACAAAACCATAAGTCTTTATGTTGTTCTGGTGCAGAGATATGTAATTTGTTACTTGGTTGCTAGGGTAACCCCATCTGGTTGCTAAGCAGTAACCAGTGTGATACAATACATGGCTCCTTTCCGTCCTGAGTGAAATAAGTCAACAAGGAAGTCTCTACGATTTTCTGTTGCAGATATATGTGATTTGTTACTTGGTTGCTAGGCTATCCCCATCTGGTTGCTAGGCAGTTACCAAAGTGTTACTCATAAGGCTCCTTGCAATCCTGAGTGAAATATGTCAACCCCTAAGTCTCTACGATGTTCTGGTTCAAAGATATGTGAATTGTTACTTGGTTGCTAGGGTAACCCTGTCTGGTTGCTATGCAGTTACCAGGGTGATACTTATCAAGCCTCCTTTCCATCTTGAGTGAATAGTCAACCCGCAAGTCTGTATGATTTAATTGTGCAGAGATATGTGATTTGTTATTTGGTTGCTAGGGTAACCCTGTCTGGTTGCTATGCAGTTACCAGGGTGATACTTATCAAGCCTCCTTTCCATCCTCAGTGAATTAAGTCAACCCAGATGTCTCTACGATTTTCTGGAGCAGAAATATATGATTTGTTACTTGGTTGCTAGGGTAACCCAATCTGGTTGCTAGGCAGTTACCAGAGTGATGCATATCAAGACTACTTTCCATTCTGAGTGAAATAAGTCAAACAGGAAGTCTCTACAATTTTCTGGTGCAGAGATATGTGATTTGTTACTTGGTTGCTAGGGTAACCCCATCTGGTTGCTAGGCAGTTACCAAAGTGATACTCATAAGGCTCCTTGCAATCCTGTGTGAAATATGTCAACCCCTAAGTCTCTACAAAGTTCTGGTTCAAAGATATGTGACATATTACTTGGTTGCTAGGGTAACCCTGTCTGGTTGCTATGCAGTTACCAGGGTGCTAACTTGTCAAGCCTCCTTTCCATCCTGAGTGAATAAAGTCAACCCGCAAGTCTGTATGATTTTCTGGTGCAGAGATGTGTGATTTGTTATTTGGTTGCTAGGGTAATCCTGTCTGGTTGCTATGCAGTTACCAGGGTGATGCATATCAAGGCTACTTTCCATCCTGAGTGAAATAAGTGAAACAGGAAGTCTCTATGATTTTCTGGTGCAGAGATATTTGATTTGTTAGTTGGTTGCTAGGGTAACCCAATCTGGTTGCTAGGCAGTTACCAAGGTGATACTCATAAGGCTCCTTGCAATCCTGTGTGAAATATGTCAACCCCTAAGTCTCTACGATGTTCTGGTTCAAAGATATGTGATTTGTTACTTGGTTGCTAGGGTAACCACATCTGGTTGCTAGGCAGTTACCAGAGTGATACATATCAAGCCTCCTTGCAATCCTGTGTGAAATATGTCAACCCCTAAGTCTCTACCATGTTCTGGTTCAAAGATATGTGATTTGTTACTTGGTTGCTAGGGTAACCACATCTGGTTACTAGGCAGTTACCAGAGTGATACATATCAAGGCTACTTTTCATCCTGATCGAAATAAGTGAAACAGGAAGTCTGTATGATTTTCTGGTGCAGAGATATGTGATTTTTTATTTGGTTGCTAGGGTAACCCTGTCTGGTTGCTATGCAGTTACCAGGGTGATACTTATCAAGCCTCCTTTCCATACTGAGTGAATCAAGTCAACCTGGAAGCTACTTTACTGTGGCTATGAAGATTTTAGGTCATTACTTATTGACTGCTTGATAAAATAAATCCTCTGAGGGAGAGAGAGAGGGAGAGACGCAGTGCTGACAGGCCCTTTTTTGTCTGTGTGTGTGAAAACGTCAGTTGGGATTTAAATTTCTGAACATTCCGCAATGTTAAGTCAATGGGAGTTTTTCCGAGTTTTGATCGTCATTTTTAGGAAAACCGTAAGTCCGATCAGTTAGAAAAGATATAGCACACTATTCGGGATTAGTCTGAAGTTCTGTGCCGAGTTTGGTGCATGTAGCTTAAAAGCTCTAGGAGGAGATAGATTTAGAAATTTAGTCTCAGAATAATAATAATAATAATAATAAGTTTAAATAGGATTTCAGTAAGTTGGCTTTCTCAAGCCAACCTAATAATAATAAGTTTAAATAGGATTTCAGTAAGTTGGCTTTCTCAAGCCAACCTAATAACTAGATTAAAAAGTTTGAGTACAAACTTTAGGTTGGCTTGAGAAAGCCTAGCATAAAGTTTGAAGTAGTTGTAAAAGTTTGAAGATTTACGGTTTCTAGTTTGATGTAATTATAAGTAGTAGTTTTCAAAGTTCAAAGTTTAGAGATTATAAAACCATTCAGTCTATCAAATAGATAGATAGATAGATAGATAGATAGATAGATATTGACCCTCAGATAGATAGATAGATAGATATTGACCCTCAGATAGATAGATAGATAGATAGATAGATAGATAGATAGATAGATAGATATTGACCCTCAGATAGATAGATAGATAGATAGATAGATAGATAGATAGATAGATAGATAGATAGATAGAGTATGACCCACGGATAGATATATAGATAGATAGATAGATAGATATTGACCATCAGATAGATAGATCGATAGATAGATAGATAGAGTATGACCCACAGATAGATAGATAGATAGATAGATAGATAGATAGATAGATAGATATTGACCATCAGATAGATAGATCGATAGATAGATAGATAGATAGATAGATAGAGTATGACCCACAGATAGATAGATAGATAGATAGATAGATAGATAGAGTATGACCCATAGATAGATAGATAGATAGATAGATAGATATTGACCCTCAGATAGATAGATAGATAGATAGATAGAGTATGACCCACAGATAGATAGATAGATAGATAGATAGATAGATAGATATTGACCCTCAGAAAGATAGATAGATAGATAGATAGATAGATATATCATTTTTTACTTGGTTGCTAGGGTAACCCAATCTGGTTGCTAGGCAGTTTCCAGGGTGATCCTTATCAAGCCTCCTTTTCATTCTGAGTGAATAAAGTCAACCAGGAAGTCTCTATGATTTTCTGTTGCATAGATATGTGATTTGTTACTTGGTTGCTAGGGTAACCATATCTGGTTGATAGGCAGTTACCAGAGTGATATATATCAAGGCTACTTTCCATCTTGAGTAAAATAAGTGAAACAGGAAGGCTTTACGATTTTCTGGTGCAGAGTTATGTGATTTGTTACTTGGTTGCTAGGGTAAGCCCTTGTCGTTGCTAGGCAGTTACCAGAGTGATACTTTTCAAGACTCCTTGCTATCCTGAGTGAAATAAGTCAAACAGGAAGTCTCTATGATGTTCTGGTGAAGAGATATATTATTTGTTACTTGGTTGCTAGGGTAACCCCATCTGGTTGCTATGCAGTTACCAGGGTGATACTTATCAAGCCTCCTTTCCATCCTGAGTGAATTATGTCAACCCGGAAGTCTCTACGATTTTCTGTTGCAGAGATATGTGATTTGTTACTTGGTTGCTAGGGTATCCCTGTCTGGTTGCTATGCAGTTACCAGGGTGATACTTATCAAGCCTCCTTTCCATCCTGAGTGAATTATGTCAACCCGGAAGTCTCTCTGATTTTCTGTTGCAGAGATATGTGATTTGTTACTTGGTTGCTAGGGTAATCACATCTGGTTGCTAGGCAGTTACCAGAGTGATACATATCAAGGCTACTTTCCATCCTGAGTGAAATAAGTCAACCCGGAAGTCTCTCTGATTTTCTGTTGCAGAGATATGTGATTTGTTACTTGGTTGCTAGGGTAATCACATCTGGTTGCTAGGCAGTTACCAGAGTGATACATATCAAGGCTACTTTCCATCCTGAGTGAAATAAGTGAAACAGGAAGTCTGTATGATTTTCTGGTGCAGAGATATGTGATTTGTTACTTGGTTGCTAGGGTAAACACATCTGGTTGCTAGGCAGTTACCAAGGTGATACTCATAAGGCTCCTTGCAATCCTGTGTGAAATATGTCAACCCCTAAGTCTCTACGATATTCTGTTTCAAAGATATGTGATTTGTTACTTGGTTGCTAGGGTAACGCCGTCTGGTTGCTATGCAGTTACCAGGGTGATACTTATCAAGCCTCCTTTCCATCCTGAGTGATTTATGTCAACCCGGAAGTCTCTACGATTTTCTGTTGCAGAGATATGTGATTTGTTACTTGGTTGCTAGGGTATCCCTGTCTGGTTGCTATGCAGTTACCAGGGTGATACTTATCAAGCCTCCTTTCCATCCTGAGTGAATTATGTCAACCCGGAAGTCTCTACGATTTTCTGGTGCAGAGATATGTGATTTGTTAGTTGGTTGCTAGGGTAACCCCATCTGGTTGCTAGGCAGTTACCAAGGTGATACTCATAAGGCTCCTTGCAATCTTGTGTGAAATATGTCAACCCCTAAGTCTCTACGATGTTCTGGTTCAAAGATATGTGATTTGTTACTTGGTTGCTAGGGTAACTGCATCTGGTTGCTAGGCAGTTACCAGAGGGATACATATCAAGACTACTTTCCATCCTGAGTGAAATAAGTGAAACAGGAAGTCTCTATGATTTTCTGGTGCAGAGATATGTGATTTGTTAGTTGGTTGCTAGGGTAAACACATCTGGTTGCTAGGCAGTTACCAAAGTGATACTCATAAGGCTCCTTGCAATCCTGTTTGAAATATGTCAACCCCTAAGTCTCTACGATGTTCTGGTTCAAAGATATGTGATTTGTTACTTGGTTGCTAGGGTAACCGCATCTGGTTGCTAGGCAGTTACCAGAGTGATACATATCAAGGCTACTTTCCATCCTGAGTGAATTAAGTGAAACAGGTAGTCTCTACGATTTTCTGGTGCAGAGATATGTGATTTGTTATTTGGTTGCTAGGGTAACCCCGTCTGGTTGCTAGGCAGTTACCAGAGTGATACATATCAAGGCTACTTTCCATCCTGAGTGAATAAAGTCAACCCTGAAGTCTCTATGATTTTCTGTTGCAGAGATATGTGATTTGTTACTTGGTTGCTAGGGTAATCACATCTGGTTGCTAGGCAGTTACCAGAGTGATACATATCAAGGCTACTTTCCATCCTGTGTGAAATAAGTCAACCCGGAAGTCTCTCTGATTATCTGTTGCAGAGATATGTGATTTGTTACTTGGTTGCTAGGGTAATCACATCTGGTTGCTAGGCAGTTACCAGAGTGATACATATCAAGGCTACTTTCCATCCTGAGTGAAATAAGTGAAACAGGAAGTCACTACGATTTTCTGGTGCAGAGATATGTGATTTGTTACTTGGTTGCTAGGGTAACCCCATCTGGTTGCTAGGCAGTTACCAGAGTGATACATATCAAGGCTACTTTCCATTCTGAGTGAAATAAGTGAAACATGAAGTCTCTACGATTTTCTGTTGCAGAGATATGTGATTTGTTACTTGGTTGCTAGGGTATCCCTGTCTGGTTGCTATGCAGTTACCAGGGTGATACTTATCAAGCCTCCTTTCCATCCTGAGTGAATTATGTCAACCCGGAAGTCTCTCTGATTTTCTGTTGCAGAGATATGTGATTTGTTACTTGGTTGCTAGGGTAATCACATCTGGTTGCTAGGCAGTTACCAGAGTGATACATATCAAGGCTACTTTCCATCCTGAGTGAAATAAGTCAACCCGGAAGTCTCTCTGATTTTCTGTTGCAGAGATATGTGATTTGTTACTTGGTTGCTAGGGTAATCACATCTGGTTGCTAGGCAGTTACCAGAGTGATACATATCAAGGCTACTTTCCATCCTGAGTGAAATAAGTGAAACAGGAAGTCTGTATGATTTTCTGGTGCAGAGATATGTGATTTGTTACTTGGTTGCTAGGGTAAACACATCTGGTTGCTAGGCAGTTACCAAGGTGATACTCATAAGGCTCCTTGCAATCCTGTGTGAAATATGTCAACCCCTAAGTCTCTACGATATTCTGTTTCAAAGATATGTGATTTGTTACTTGGTTGCTAGGGTAACGCCGTCTGGTTGCTATGCAGTTACCAGGGTGATACTTATCAAGCCTCCTTTCCATCCTGAGTGATTTATGTCAACCCGGAAGTCTCTACGATTTTCTGTTGCAGAGATATGTGATTTGTTACTTGGTTGCTAGGGTATCCCTGTCTGGTTGCTATGCAGTTACCAGGGTGATACTTATCAAGCCTCCTTTCCATCCTGAGTGAATTATGTCAACCCGGAAGTCTCTACGATTTTCTGGTGCAGAGATATGTGATTTGTTAGTTGGTTGCTAGGGTAACCCCATCTGGTTGCTAGGCAGTTACCAAGGTGATACTCATAAGGCTCCTTGCAATCTTGTGTGAAATATGTCAACCCCTAAGTCTCTACGATGTTCTGGTTCAAAGATATGTGATTTGTTACTTGGTTGCTAGGGTAACTGCATCTGGTTGCTAGGCAGTTACCAGAGGGATACATATCAAGACTACTTTCCATCCTGAGTGAAATAAGTGAAACAGGAAGTCTCTATGATTTTCTGGTGCAGAGATATGTGATTTGTTAGTTGGTTGCTAGGGTAAACACATCTGGTTGCTAGGCAGTTACCAAAGTGATACTCATAAGGCTCCTTGCAATCCTGTTTGAAATATGTCAACCCCTAAGTCTCTACGATGTTCTGGTTCAAAGATATGTGATTTGTTACTTGGTTGCTAGGGTAACCGCATCTGGTTGCTAGGCAGTTACCAGAGTGATACATATCAAGGCTACTTTCCATCCTGAGTGAATTAAGTGAAACAGGTAGTCTCTACGATTTTCTGGTGCAGAGATATGTGATTTGTTATTTGGTTGCTAGGGTAACCCCGTCTGGTTGCTAGGCAGTTACCAGAGTGATACATATCAAGGCTACTTTCCATCCTGAGTGAATAAAGTCAACCCTGAAGTCTCTATGATTTTCTGTTGCAGAGATATGTGATTTGTTACTTGGTTGCTAGGGTAATCACATCTGGTTGCTAGGCAGTTACCAGAGTGATACATATCAAGGCTACTTTCCATCCTGTGTGAAATAAGTCAACCCGGAAGTCTCTCTGATTATCTGTTGCAGAGATATGTGATTTGTTACTTGGTTGCTAGGGTAATCACATCTGGTTGCTAGGCAGTTACCAGAGTGATACATATCAAGGCTACTTTCCATCCTGAGTGAAATAAGTGAAACAGGAAGTCACTACGATTTTCTGGTGCAGAGATATGTGATTTGTTACTTGGTTGCTAGGGTAACCCCATCTGGTTGCTAGGCAGTTACCAGAGTGATACATATCAAGGCTACTTTCCATTCTGAGTGAAATAAGTGAAACATGAAGTCTGTATGATTTTCTGGTGCAGAGATATGTGATTTGTTATTTGGTTGCTAGGGTAACCCTGTCTGGTTGCTATGCAGTTACCAGGGTGATACTTATCAAGCCTCCTTTCCATACTGAGTGAATCAAGTCAACCTGGAAGCTACTATACTGTGGCTATGAAGATTTTAGGTCATTACTTATTGGCTGCTTGATAAAAGAAATCCTCTGAGGGAGAGAGAGAGAGAGACGCAGGGCTGACAGGCCCTTTTTTTGTCTGCGTGTGTGAAAACGTCAGTTGGGATTTAAATTTCTGAACATTCTGCAATGTTAAGTCAATGGGAGTTTTTCCGAGTTTTGATAGTCATTTTTAGGAAAACCGTAAGTCCGATCAGTTAGAAAAGATATAGCACACTATTCGGGATTAGTCTGAAGGTCTGTGCCGAGTTTGGTGCATGTAGCTTAAAAGCTCTAGGAGGAGTTAGATTTAGAAATTTAGTCTCAGAATAATAATAATAATAAGTTTAAATAGGATTTCAGTAAGTTGGCTTTCTCAAGCCAACCTAATAATAAGTTTAAATAGGATTTCAGTAAGTTGGCTTTCTCAAGCCAACCTAATAATAATAATAATAAGTTTAAATAGGATTTCAGTAAGTTGGCTTTCTCAAGCCAACCTAATAATAATAAGTATGCAAGAGAACAATAGTGATGCTTTGCCTATGGCAAGCACCACTAATAAGTATGCAAGAGAACAATAGTGATGCTTTGCCTATGGCAAGCACCACTAATAATAATAAATTTATGTATTTATGAAAAATAAATACTAGCTCAAACACATCTGCCACTGTTATAAAATGAGGTCTAATATATTCTACTTTTAGATTATTTCATATGAAACTATTATATTTTCTCAAAATATAACAAGTTACTTTTACTCATGTAAAATCCTGAAACAAATTGGTAAAGGTGATGGTGTGTAATTATTAATATTTTTAACTATTTTGGTAAAGGGGTCACATTGTATTACTTTTGAGATACAATGTTCTGCATTGATTTGATTTTTGTACCTTTTAAGCCCAGAAATATTTGTGTACTCAATTTTCTGAAGTGTATCTGTGACTAGTGAGACTATTCTGCAAAGTATTATATTGCTCTACAAAGGAAGATACTTTTCTATCAGATATTAAAAACTCAAAGGCTGAGCATATAAATTTATTTTAACATTTCTACTTCCCTGTTAATTTATTATTCAATTTAACACTCTACAATCAGGGGTCTGTTTTAATAATAATAATAATAAAAATGTATAGAACTTTTAATGTTAATGTTCTTTTTTCTAACACATTACCCGTTTACATCCTAAAAGGTTCATGATGCAGGTCTCCTCGATGGTTTGACTTTCAGCACACAACTGAATAACACAGGCTGCATGACTATGATAAATATTTACTGCAAGAGTTAGATTAACATACAGGCGTGAAGGGACTTCAACGTTTCTAAATTGCACAAATAACAAATACTTTCATCTCTGGCTTGCTTTGGCTCGCATGTCAATGATAACCTGTCTGTGTGTCGATGCCGAGATCTACTTTTATATTTAATTACTGAGAATATTTGCCTGCAAAATTAGTAGCACCAAACATCACAAACACTTTTCCTTGAGCAGAATATTGCACTGCAGATCGCCAAGTTTGTTCAAAGGGGAAAGTGAGACAGAAAAAGCGGAATCGCGTGCATGGTTGCCAGATTGCACAAAATATAACAATAGGCGGATTATTTCCAATTTGCTTAAAAATAAATCTCAAACTGGGGGTGTTGCGTCTCTTATCTGGCAACCCGGAGCATGGTAAATGCATGTGGAGATGCGTTAAGTCCCAATGCAAGTTAACTGGAATATCCAATGATAAAGAAAAAAAGTTAAAAATGATAAATGCACCGTGGGCCACATTAAAACCTGAGGAGGGTCTGATCCAGCCCGCGGGCCGTAAATTGCCCATGTCTGCTTTAGCTGTTTGGAGATTATCATTAAATCTGCCTCGGCTGTCCTAAATAGTCTATCACTTGGGCGGCCACTGAAAAATGTTCAATGGGAGAACCATAGCATTGCTCTTTCCGTGCTGTTCGTGACTCAGTCCAAATAGACCAGTTGAGAAACACTGCTTTAACTCACACACACACACTCAAGTCAGACCTCCTCGCCTCTCTCTGACATTTTCTCTGCTGTGTGCATGTGTGTTACAAGTTGACGTGTCTGACAAGCAGACAAGGAACAAAGGAGACACACGCATGTGAGATTCTCCGTCTGGTTGCATTTTTTTTCTCAATACCGTAGATGAGCAAATGTACATGGCAACCCTAGTGCCAAGACAACCCAGAAATACAATGTTCTCAAAGCCACAAGTCTAAAGAAGTTACGTTTCAAATTTGAAGATGATCTAAGATGAGGTTCCTGCAAGCTTTTTTCTCTGAAAATCGCTGCCAAATTAAGGCTCCGCCTTTCAAGACAACAAAAAATCTAACTGATCTGCTTGGCTATTCTTAATAAAACTATGGCGCATTTTTAAAAATAGACTTGAGAAACACTCATTTAGTTTATAAGTCTCTAATATACAAGATAATATACAGTTTTACAACATGAATGCTGCTCAGATTGCATAGTTTGTTGAAGAACGATGACGAAGGGTAAATCTTTCAGGCGGGATCTCGTGTAAAAATTTCTCAGATTTATCACTTTTATGGACAAAGAGTGCTATTGGATGTTTTTCAATGAACGCTTGACATGGAAAATTGACCCAAGTGTGGCGAACTGGATTAATCTGGCGATCGCATTTTCATAACAAATGTATGAAGTCCCGTTTTAATATTGCATGTTTTCATTTGTACTCCTGTCACAAATAACTAAATTGCTGTTTCTGGAGCATTGCTATCGTGAAAAAGAGATCGGACATCAAAGTTGAACCCTTAGACCTTTGAGAAGATGTATTAACAGGTTAAGGTGCATATATTAAGTTTGGTTGATGGCCCCCTCCCTTAATTTATATCATAACTGTGACCTTTTGTAAATAGAGGCGGCACAGTTATAAAGGGCCTTGCTTAAGGGCCCAACGGTAGCATCTTGGCGGCGTTGGGGTTTGAACCCCTCGCCAAGTTCTGAGGATACAAATCAATTGGTAGTCAAAATTCAAAGCTTTGGCTTTGACAGTGTACTGTCCAATAACGTTTTTTTCAGCTGGGCACCATCCAGTGGCCCAAACAGGGCATTAAGTATTTGGATTAAGAATTATCTTTATTCACAGCAAATTTTTCTGATTTAGTCTTTTTCAAATGATGTGGACAGGTGGGCTTCATTACATTTACCGATGATTGGGAAGTTAAATGTTATTAAAATGAATTGTATTCCAAAAATCAACTACCTGCTACAGTCTATCCCTGTAGATGTCCCCCTCTCTTATTTCAAGCAATTTGATAGCATAGTGAAGTCCTTCATTTGGAATGGTAAGTGTCCCAGGTTAAATGGGCCAACTGACAAAGGTGGGTTAGGCCAACCTAAGATTTTATTTTATGCATTCGGTCTCAGATATTTGGCTTATTGGTCACTTCCACCTGATAGAGCCCCTGCCTGGTTTTGTATTGAGGAGTATGGAAGTTCTTGCCCCTATCTTGCCACTGCAAAGCCTTTTGATCAAACTAATCAGAGAAGTTAAGTCACACCCTGTTATTTTGCATTTGCACTTGATATGGACAAAAGTGTCCAGAGAGTTTAATACGGATATTTATTTAAACGTAGCCTCGAGCATATAGCTGAACCCTGAACTTTATATTAGTAAGTCCCCTTTCTGTTGATCAGATTGGATTGTGAGGGGGGTTAATACAAAACACTCAGTGACCTATATGAGGGTGGAGTATTGAGACCTTTTGGAAAGTTTGGTTCAACATTTTGACATTCCCAGATCTCAATTACTGTTAAGTATTTACAGCTGCACCATCTACTCTGAACTGTTTTGGGAGTGACATGCACGCACAAGTCAGAGTCTTATATGTGATGTATTGTCCACTCGGCTTTCACTTTGCCCAAGACTGTATTTTTGGCGATGGGGTAGTCATCGACGTAGAGAATGGGCACATTAAGAGTTGGGTCATGATCACAAGACAGGTTATTTTAAGGGGTTGGAGCACCCTCATTTCATTAGTGGTGCTTGGAGATGGGGAGGGTGGCAGCCCAGGAAGGGATGTATAGAAGGCTGGGAAATGTGGAGTTATTTGATAGGAAATGGGGCAGAAATTTGGCCTTTTTGGAAAGCTTTTGGGGAGGGGTAGTGGAGAGGGATCTCTAGTTTTAAATGTGTGTGTGCAATTTGATTGTTGTTTTTTGAAAGTATGCTTTTTATTTATTGTGTGTGCTTTGTGTTTTTTTTTTTTGCTTCCAATTATTTCTGACCACTGGTGTTTATATGCATGTCTTTGCACACTACTTGACATTGTGCCGTTTTATTTACCTCCAATTTTTACCCTAAAAAAGACATCTTTCAATATGTTGTTGCTGTCATATTTTCATTATTCGACTCTTATTTTTTCAACAAAATGATGTGCACAAACAACTTTTGGACAGCAAGCTGATGACCCTCATGACCCTCCATTCCTGGATAAATCTCATGATCACTCATTTCTCGTATGAATTTATGTGAGAAAACAATTTTTGCTGTTGGTCTGGGTTGCATCTTGGTCAAAGATCACTCATTTCTTGTATTAATTTATGTGAGAAAACAATGTTTTGCTGTTGGTCTGGGTTGCCTCTTGGTCAAAGATCTTTTAGTTTGTGCATACCATCTGCATTCTGTTGCACTGATGACTGATAACTACAAATCTTGTTGTGTAATGTGAGTAGTACTGCGATTCAGGTAGTCTGACAGTCAGGTAGTGAGAGCCTGGCTTTACGGATAGAACGGAGAGCAGGCACGATCACGTGAAGGGCGATGGAAGAGTGCAGCGTGGGTGTGTGTGTGAGGGGAGAGATGTGATAGCGTGCATCCCGGGATGCGCTAAAGAATGAAGCCGTGAATGTCTCATTTAAATCACACGTCACATTGATTATTGACCAACACTGAAGATTCTTGATTTCCAAAATCATATTTCAAGATCGATGCATATGAATTGGCAAGGATAGTAATTGATGCATCGAGAAAACAAGTGAATTGTTACACCCCCTAGAAGAGTTTATTTTAATTGGATTTTTTTTAGAATTTTTTTAAAAATGTATTATTTTCTTTGTTGCACTGCTTTGAGATCTCCATTTTCTTCAGAAAATTTTATAATAATACTATAATAACACATCAAACTGAAATGTGGCTTTATGTAAAATAATTTTTTACATTATGCATTATGGCCAAAAATATCATCACTATAATTTTTTCATATCATTTGCCATCGATATTTATCACAATATACATTTCATACTATTAATGGGGGCGGAACTGCTTTCCACATGTTTGTTAGACCTCAAGAATGAAAGTAAAGTTAACTTGTTTGTTTACAAGTAAACCCAGAGGGTAAGCTACCTTTAAAGTAGACTCAATTTAAGATTTAATTCTACATAAGGTGTGTGTGACCTCTTTTCCACGAAATTTTGCCAATTTCATCATCTTCAGCTGGACTCCACTGAAAGACTTTGAGATGCTTCACACTCCAGCTCATTAGGTGGCAATAATGCACCTTAAACTGGACTGCCAACCATTACCGCCAATACACATCACAAGAAGAAACACTTCAGCCTGTGACAGTGGCCTGGTCTCATTTGGAAGGCTGCGTCCTCTGGGGGTCAAATTTCTCGGTTGCATACGAGGCGGTCTCGTTTTATGAAAGCGAGTAGGACACTTAGAATGCAGCCTTCGAATGCAACCTTCTTTCACGGGAATTCTGAGGATGCATGAGGTTTATCCTTCGTGGGCACTCACAACCCACAATTCTTTGCTTCAACGGAAATGTATAAAATATAACGCCAATTTCGTTGTAAATATGATGTTAAAACACAAGTAATGATAATTCCCAAGTTGAAGTACCTCAGTAGATGGGTGCAGAGTATATAATATGTATTATATTATTAAATAATTAAAATAAAGTATTAGACTAAAGGTACACCTGTAAAATCTATTTCTTTTCTCTTTACATCTTTATAAATCTCCTAAAATTTACCTCATACATTCCCTTCTAAAGGGACTTTGTTACAGTCTCACACGAAGCGCTCATGCTTGTTAAAGTGTGGCATGCTGTCATAGCAACCATGTTACATTACGTTTCGTACTCGAAACGAGACAAAGCCAGTGCTATGGATCATGAAAAAATATTTAATTCAATAGTACATAAACAGCAATGGTGTTGATGTCAGAGTTGCTGTTGTGTTCAGTCGATAGCTGTATTGAATTATCAGTTCTGTCATGTTTGATACTCAACAATATCATATTAACAGGATAGCTAGCAGCTATCAAGCCTCATTACTGGTTTCCATAGCTGTGTCTCAAATGACACACTATACACTGTGCACTTATAAAATATACTATGCAATCAGCCATGTAGTGTATGAATTTTCAAAGTGTATTATCATCACAAATGGAATACTTTATGGTTTACTACACGGAAGCATTCGCCATTTAACAGCTGACAGAAGTGATGTTTCAAACATATGTGATGTGTTGCCACTAGCTTTAGTGCGTTAGCCAAACTCAGTTCAACACTTGTATATTAAACAACGTACAAATTCTCATAGCTTGGGTGATGGTAAAACATTCAACTCATATTTGTAAGGCGCAGCATCCACTGAAGTTTTGCCAGCTGTTACGTTCTTCATTATTTACAATTTTTTCAGACCAGCAGCAGAGCCAGGTAACTCTCATGTTCGCACCACATCCCTTTCACTTTTGCACCCTGCACCCCCCCTCCCCTCAATTTATCATTAATTTGGTAAAATTTGTATGACAATATCACAATGAACTTCAAGTTGACCTCATGTAAGATAACTCAATCCCTCACTGCAAATAGCTAATGTTCTTTATTTACATCCTATTAAATTTCTTGCCACGTTGTACATTAAATCAAGTATCTAAGCTTGACCTGAGCATATTTCTTAAAGTCTGGTAAGCCTATTTATAAAAATACCTCAAATTACACACACAACAGTATTTTTTAATTAACTGGATAACAGGAATGACAAAGATCACTAGACATGTGAAGAGAAAAATTCATTCAGAGCCAGTAGTTTCTCATGTAATGTGTCAAAAGTGAAAAATCTCTGTTTCACTCACCAAATCCTGTTATTGTTCATCATAAGTGTTTTGAGTCTCTTCATCAGTGGAAATCCATCCACTTTCCTGATCTCGTTATCAGAGAAATCAATAGTATCAAACTGATCAAGTGTGGCTCCCAGGTTCTCCAGCACAGGGATCTTATAACCTACAAAGAAAGAAATACATTTATTATACAGTTAAAAAAATAAAAGAGCAGGGCTTAACATATTATGTTGTTCGGCGTTTCTTAAAGTATGAGTAGCCATAAAATTATGGGTCAAAACATGATTTAATAAATGTGCAAATATTTCCTTAACCAAGTAACTGAAATCGCAGAAGTTTAGTCTTTTCTTCCACAGAGTTTGAACGGTCTCATACATTGTCTGAGATCTTGTATGATGACAGGAGGGTCAAAAACTCTGTAAAGTCTTCTCCAGCACATCTCAAAGACCTTCAATGGTGTCAGGGCTCTGTGGAGGCCAATTCATGTGTGAAAATGATTCTTCATGCTCCGTGAACCACTCTTTTAGAAACTGATTCAGATGAATCTTGGCATTGTCATCCTGGAATATGCCTGTGCCATCAGGAAAGAAAAAATCCATTGATCATTCAGTGCATTCAACATGTTGTGACCCAACATTTTATGGCTACTCATACTTTAAGAAACGCTGTCAGCTGACTTCATTTTATTGCGGCATAATGTTGCAGAGCCTAGACCTGACCAATTGAAGCAACCCCAGATCATAACACTGCCTCTAGAGGCTTGTAGAGTGGGTACTACGCATGACGGGTGCATCACTTCATGCGCTTCCCTTCTAAACCCGATGCGTCCATCGCTTTGGAATAGGGTAAATCTGGACTCCGACCACATTACCTTTTTCCATCATTCCAGTCTTTTTACTAGCAAACTGAAGTCATATTTTCAGATTAGCCTCACTAACAAGTTCCTTTCTGGTGGCCACACAGTTGTTTAGTCTCAATCCTGTACGTTCTCATTGCATTGTGCGTGTGGAAATGCTCTTATTTTCACTGTTAAACATAGCTGTGAGTTCTACTGTCGATTTTTTACAATGTGACTTCAAAGCGTTTTAGTGATCTCCGATCATGATCATTCAAGATATTTATTTTGTACCACATTTCTTCCGCAAAGCTGATGGTCCACAACTATCCTTCCAGGTTTTAATAATGTGTTGGACAGTTCTTAACTCAACTCCAGTGTTTTCAGCAATCTCCTTAGTTGTTTTCATTGCTTGATGCCGGCCAATAATTTGCACCTTCTGAAACACAGTAACATCTTTCCCACGACCATGGGATAAGTCTTCCGACATGGTTAAGAAATGAGAAGCTACACATTGCTTGATTTAGGGTTAAAATAATTGTTTCCAGCTGAAACATATTAATCACTGCAATAATTATCCAATGACAGCTCTTGATTATCTACTTATTTAAATCCAAATGGTAAAAAAAAATTTGGGCCAGACAGTGTAGAACTAATTGGACTAAAACACCAAAAACTTAAAACGCAATATACTTTTAAATTCAAAATGCACTTTAAAAGGTGTTATATGTAAGATTAACAAGCGTTTGAAATTGGTACAGCAGTCCAAATTCAAAATATTGGTGAGTTGTCTGCCTCGCCCCAGACTCTAAGCTCATGTTGGTTGCCAGAATTAGCCAACTCAGCATATGTTTTTAGGGAATTCTGGGCTTTATGCGGTCTCCATCTTCCAAAGGCATCTCCAATATTTATCCTTGTTTTACTACTACTACTACTCTGACATTGGTGGTGTTTAGATAGATGACGAGGCTTTTTAGGTCGGGTAGAATCCGTTATCTCTGATCCAGTACATTTGCTGGCTTACATGGCAGTGTTATTTCCCTGCAAACTTGTTCAAATCTGGCATGCTAAGTTGTAGAAATACTGAGTGAAATAAGAGTGTAGAAATACTTTGTGAATGGGCAGTGGGTGGGATCACTATAGAATTTACCGGCTGTAGCATTGGAGAAGCCAATATTTCAACTTAGCATGTTTTTTAATTCTCTAATGACATTATGGTAATTTTATGATTTAGTAGAGTAAAAATATTACATATAGCACCTTTAAAATAAACAAATAAAGTGACATCCTGTCACTTAGTCGTTGGCAGTGTGAACGGGGTTTAATGAGGAAGGGCTATTTGTCTCATTTGTTTTGCATTATTGTGTCGCTTCTGGTGTGCAAAGGTTTAACATGAGGTTTCATCCTCCAGAGAGTGAACAAACTTCCATGACGTCACCATAAACACATTAATTTTAAAATGATAAGCATAGTATAAACTTTGTTCGCCTAGGGTGCTCTAGTTCATCCAACAGAACAAATTTCGGCTTCTTCCATAGTATAAATTAGGCTTTGAAGCACCTTTAACTGTGGTCACACAGCATGTTATTATTTGACTTAAATATCCCACGATCTGCAACGTGAAGTTTAACTCGAATCTGTATCTTCTATAAAAGTTAATATTAGCAGTAATATATTAACAGTAATATTCTGGTTCAATGCAAGTTAAGCTCAGTAGAAAGCATTTGTGGCAAAATGTTTGAAAAAAATAAAAATGACTAGTTTCTCCTTTATTTAAAAAAAAAAAATGCAAAAACCAATGTTACAGTGAGGCACTTACAATTTAAGTGAATGGGTAGCCAATCTTAATATCTTCTGTTAAAACGCATGTATTATTTGAGCTGTAATTTTTTTTAAATGGTTGTTTTTAACTGTCATTTTAGAGCTTTAGTTAGTGTTTATTAAAACAGCATTGACCCCATTCACTTCCATTGTAAGTGCCTCACTGTCCCCGCGTTTCCACTATCGGGCCAAATGAGGGTATGCTAGTGCGTGCGATGGACGGTGGGGTTCCCACTGTCACTTCCGGGGCATCCTGCTTCCTCTGGGTTTTCTAGGGACAACAGCCTTTGGCCCCCTTGTGCCAAGCAGGGCCAACTGGGAACTGAGGTGGGGTCAATGTCAAAGGAGGAGTTTCGCCAAATTTGCCAGGCAGTGCATCTAGCACACAACGGCACAGGTGGGATAATTACAAAAATTGAGGGTACATTACAAGTGCGTTAAAACGCACAATAGACAAAACAGTGCCCAAAGAAATGAATTTCACATAAAAACATCGCTTTTGCAAACCACACACACTTTGCAAACAAATATGTTTAATGTTTTATACACAGTTATACACAATGACTGATGTTAAAAAAAAGGATATTTTAATAAGGAGTGAAAAACATTAGATTACTGTCATAACAAAAGCTATATATTTTCACTACACAACACTGTAGATTTTAGATAAAGCCTGTCATATTGCACGCTCTGTAACTGAATATGGAAACACCATATTGATTTTAATCCAAACCTTCTCAAATCTAGCCAATTGAATGTTAGATTTTGATGTTAAAATATTATATAATTGTTCAGAGGATTACACCTTTGTATCTTGTTACTAGATAGACTAGCATATGTCATGTGAAACATACAGCCATACGCCATATCAATAAGCCAAAAGCAAAAAACATTTTTCAAAACAAAACATTATTGGGAGTACAGACAAGAGAGAGGAGAGAAAGAAAAAAAAAAACAAAAAAAAAAACATCAGCCTATAAACTACAACAATTTATAGGGAGTTACCATGGTTCGTCTGCAACAGGGGTTGGTTGACAAAGTAATTTTCTGGTAATTTGATAACTATGTTTCGCTCATGATTTGTAAATCTGCTTGAGCAATAGTAGCTGGCCATACTAGTGTTGTTTGATTGGGGTTGCTTGCCTTATTGATTTTGTGGTTGTTTGGCACATCAGTATTTCAGCTGAATTGGTAAGCACATCAGATATAAAAATAATACATAATTCATTACCATCATGTAGTATCGATGTATAAACAAAGGGTTTTTTCACCCAAAAATAAAAATGATCCCATAATTTACTCACCCCCAAGCCATCCTAGGTGTATAGGACTTTCTTCTTTCAGCCAAACGCAATCGGAGTAATATAAAAAAAAATATTCTGGCTCTTCCAAGCTTTAAATATAACTCAGATTGTGTTTGGCTGAAACAAGAAAGCCATACACACCTAGGATGGCTTGAGGGCGAGTAAATTACGAGAGACAAGGAGGGTATATGATGAAAATATTTAATATCCATTGCAGTATTCCACTGAAATGCAAAAGATGGGAAAATCACTTGTGAGCGGAGGCGATTTTAGGATTTTAACTTAGATGGGATAAGACTTTATAGACATGCAGTCTAAGAGTTGAATGATTGTGGCTCAGAGGTTTAGTCCTATGCCTTCAGTGTGAGACTGTGAGAGAGCGCAAGTTCAAAAGTCTCAGAAAATATCATGGTTTCACGGTATACGGTATTACACAATTACTATTATTAGTGAAAACAGAAGGGTTATTTTATTCATTTATTTTGAGCAAAAAAAAAATAGTCTCCCTTTTGAAAATAAATAGAAAAAATAAGAAAGCTAACAGAATGATAATAAACATGATAAAAAATAGCATATAATTATAACATGTAATATAACTAAAGCATGTTAGTTTACATGTTATCATAGCATGTAAAATTAATCACTAAATTAAAAAATTATATCAGCCGTGTGAGCTTTTAAAGTAATGTCCTATGATTATTAACAATTAACATATACTGTAGGTCCACGACAGTGCAGCCAGACTGCACCTTTACCTCAGTGCTTCTCAACTCGTTTTGCTTCAGGACCAGATTTTACATTGGAAATCAAGTGGCGACCCACCACAGTAAAAACGTAAACTGTATTTAATGTATCCTGGGTCGCCTTTCCTTTTATGTTGCATAGTTTTGTTCATGGTTTTCCAGTACAAGGACATGCATTAAGATGTCAACAACAAAATCTACAGGAAGTTTTCTCTCCCCCTTTTAAAAATTGAAGAGCATATTTACTTATGAGCCCATTATTATCCCATTTGTTTCCTAATTTCAAACAGAACACACATATTACACAGAAGGAAAGGCTCCTCATTACCATGGTTAGCTCAGTGTAGCTAGTCTTAAATAATAGTAATAATAACAAATTATAGTATTTAAGAAAAATAAATACTAGCTGAAACATCTTGAAACTAACTACAAATGTCACTGTTGATATAAAATGAGGTCTAATAGATTCTACCTTTATATTATTTCATATGAAACTATAACATTTTTTCAAAATATAAGTTACTTTTACTCATGTAAAATCGTGAAACAATTTTGTAGGTGATAATTATTGTAGGTGTAATTTGTTTAATGTTTTTTTTTGGCGCATAGCACGGTGTTGCTCTTTTCCTCCTCAGTGCTGTTTGGCATGTCAGGGCTGCCTACTGTTTGAGAAATTTGACTTGACAATCTCCGTAAAGCTTTAGACTAGAAGTCTCACTAGAATTGAAATTGGTCACATCAGTTTTGATGTTTGCGCTCCGCGATATCGAGGGAAGTCCAGTTGTTGCACGCGCGTGAGAGAGAGAGTGGATCATGATTGTGAGCTTGTTACACTCTTGCGAAAGTGCAGAAGAGAAGCCTTTAGCCATTTGTGAGATTATCATTAAATCTGCCTCGGCAGTCCTAAATAGTCCCACTTGTGCGGCTGCCAAAATATCTTCAACGGAAGAACCATGGCATTGTTCTTTCCATGCTGTCCGCGACCCAGTCCGAATACTCCAGTTGAGAAACACTGCTTTAACGCACACACACACTCACTTGTATCAGACCCCCCTCGCCTCTCTCTGACATTTTATCCGCTGCGCGCGCGTGTGTGTGCGAGACGCAAGTTGACGAGTCTGGCAGGCAAACAAGGATAAATGGAGATTCGGACGTACATGAGATTCACCATCCGGTTGCATTTTTTTCTCAATACCGTAGATAAGCAACTGTACATGGTATGATAACAGTCAATTTTCATACCATGGTATATCAGGAAACCGGTATACCGCAGCAACCCTAAGATATACCCTATTGAAATTAGATATACATGCAAAACTTAGGGCGCCAAAATGCTCTTAATTGTAATTTAACATTTTCACTGTATAACATTTATTATTACAGATAGGCTGCTTAATGTTTTCAAACTTTCATTGTAATTCATATTACAAAAATGTACTGAATATAACAATTGTCAACTTTTTTTTCTTTTTTGTATTTAGACAAAATGCATAATGGGCACTCATTTTTCTTAACTATCACAGTTTTTTTTTTTTTTTTTAACTTGAGTAAGCCATAGGAGGAAATAGAAATATCAAAACCTCTTGTTTCAATTAGAAATGAGAAAAAACATGAATTTATCCTAACCATGCATTTAAAGTAGCCAACAGCCTACATTTGGAAAATACCACTATTCTTACCCTCATTTCAGATTCAAACTTTCTTCCTCCCTCAATTGTGTCGTTTTTACTGGATAGTGTGATAAACGACTGGTCCGTTAAAAACATTTATTAATTTCATCCAGAACAAAACTTCTAAACTGCAGTCGTGGCCAAACATATTGGCACACTTTTTCTTTTTTTTTTAAATCCACAATTTTGAAATTGAACAAAGTATTTGGTCTCCACAAATCTTTATTTCATTGTTAATATTATAGAACCTATGTATTTTATTCAGAATTCAATATATCCATTTAAATCAGAAAATAATCTGAAATGTTTTTTTTTCTTTTGTTTATGCTCACTGCGGTACACACGTGACACAAAACAGTAGAATGAGTCACTTTATCTACTCAAACTGACTGAAAACATAATTTTTATACTGCAGGCACAGTCAACTCACCACAGGTTAATTTCCAAAGTAAATGAGAATCACTTGCTTAAAAAAAATTATTTTAACTACTTCTAAAAGGGGCCAATTTAGTAAATGTAGATAGAGAGAGAGATGATGTATTGTTTATTCATTTACTTCAAATGCGTTTGTCGCCTAAAAGCAACATCTTGCAACAAAGAAATAAATTAGCTATCATTGTCTCTCGGTTGTGTAGTCTATGCCATGCACACTGACACTAAAGTGTTCATTATTAAAGTATTACCTGTTATCGGTAATTGCAATTTTATTTTGCTTGCAACATTTCAGAATTTATTTAGTAATTTCATATATTTGTTTTATTTAGTCCGCTATATTTATTTCAAGGTGTATTTCATGAGGTTTTTCATTTTAAGCCGTATCTCACGTGGCATTTCACAATACCTTTTCCATGTTAAATGAATAAATTCAACTTTAACCTTAATAACCTTCAGCTCCTTATTTAACAGGGTTCGTACAGAGTCTTAAAAAGTTTGACGGTCTCACGGTGCTTTCAAGGTGTGCTTGAATTTTTAAAATGCTTCTTGAGCATGCTTTATTTTGAATGTCCAGTTAACACTTCTAATTTAAAATGTAGTTTATAATTATGAAAGGACAAATTATTTTCATTTCATATTTGTGGTTCCGTTGCATTTCTCGTATTTTAGCCATCGTTCAGATTACCACACCAAGAAATGTCTTCATTTCACGGGGGTGGGGGTATTAGGTTATAATTCATAGTTTTGATTATTGAGGAGGGGGAACCCCCCCAGAAACTAAGTCAAGTCAATTATTTGAAAAATCATTTTTTTTAATCAGTTTTGGGAACTGTTAGAGAAACCTTTTTTATTAATGGTTCAGGAATGCTTAGAGAATGGTGCAATGACTCCAACAATGAAATAGGGAGTGATTTCCATTATCCCTAAACCAGAAAAATATGTTTCCTTGATTGATAATTGGTGACCGATTACTTTGCTGAATTTTGATTATAAACTATTTGCTTCCATATACGCCAAAAGATTAAAAAGTAATGCACAATGTCATTAATGAAACGCAAACTGTTTTCATGAAGGGACGTCATATTAGCTGTAATATCCAGATTGTTCTGGATCTTATCGATTACAGAGATGAAATTGATTCTGAAGCTATTATAATATTCCTCTATTTTTCTAAGGCTTTTGACACTGTGGAACACCAGTTCCTTTTAGCTGCTTTTGGTTTTCCTACTAAATCTATTCAGATTGTTCATAGAGCTGGGTGATAAAACGATATATCTCACCAGGGACGTCGTTAGGCCTATTTTAGGGGGGCTTAATCTACCCCAAAATGTTCCTAAGCCCCCCTAAATGATAATAAGAACAACAATAACAATTCGATTTATCAATAACCGTATCCTCATACATATTTAGAATTAGACGCAACAAATGATATATATCCCGCGACAAAAAATAGCCGAAAAGTCGGAAGTTGGACAGAAGTAGAGTCATTGTGCTATCAAGATGATGCACCGCACCGTCTCGTTGCATTGGTGTGAACTGTGGCAGCTTTCAGAGCGTTGCAGACCGGCGCGCTGCAAGTAACTGGAGGATTCATCTCGTCGTTACTCTAGTTTGGTCTGAAGTTGAACTCGCTATGCACCCTCCCGCCCACACACACCGATACACACGCTAATGGTGAAAGGAAGATTGGTAAGTGTCGTGATACAGAGTGAAATTGTAAGTTGTTTTTAATTAGCTACCTGCTTACCTTTAGCTACGTTTTCTTGAGGTAAAGGAAAGGGGATATTTTGGTTTGCTATGGAAAACTGTAGTCTAGCTAGAGTGAACAAGCAAAATACAAGAAATGGTTAACTTAGCAAGCTAATGACAACTCTTTTTTCTTTGCCAATAATATAACCCATCTCTATAATAGGCATATAAAACAATATCAATCCCCATAGTATGTTGTTGTCTCTGAAAACTAAATGTCATAGGGTCCCTGTTAATGCCATTACCGTTGTATCCTTCAATTCATTGAGCAGATAAGATGGATATTCGAAGACATTTTAGCAGAGAAAAAGAGAAGCAGCCGCAGGAGATTGGCAGGCCAGTTGATTCTGAGGGAGCCGGTGTGATTGGGGTCAGTAATGGTCTATAGGTCTAAGGATTGTTTTGTTTTCTTCTAACAATAAGCATTTGTTGGCAGGTCTTGGCACTATGCATAACCTAAACTAAATGATTTCATTATATATGCTCGCTATACCAATTTAACTTAATGCATTCATTGGCTGTGATAAATTAAATAAATACGTAGATGTTACCTAAATATAATTACTTTATCCAAGGGTGTAACTTTGGTTTGAGAAGTGGGGGGGACACAAAACGGGGGAAAATGTTTTCGATTTGAATCCCATTTACATACATTTAGGGACTATGGTGATACAAAATCCAGGAAATAATTAAGTTGTTTATAATGATAAATTCTGCCAAAAAGAATAATAGGCTACTAAACTATGTATAAGAAAAATGTCTTATTGTTTAATAGCCAAGTCTTGAGAGAATCATTTTATAAAGTCAAACATTTTCACAAACATTTTTCACATTTTGTGTGTGAATACAATTTAAATAATGTGAGACACAATTTCCACTGTTAAACAAACTTTTATTTCAAACAAACCGTTAAATCTGACATTAGTCAGAGACACATCCACCAAACCGCAGGTACACAAGATTATTTGTTACACAAGATGCAAAATTGAAACACAATCTCACAAACATAAAAACAAACATTTAACTTTAATATAAAGAGATTTTTTTATTGTCCTCCATCTATCAATTCAATCCCATCTCTCCATATACTATCCACCCTTCTATACTGTCCTTTCTCCTCTTCTCACATGAAAAAACCAAACACATGCTTCCTGTACTCATTCGCCATGATAAACTCCTGGCAAATGTTTTCCTTGCTGACTTTATCCAGCATTTCTTTGTGAATGTGACAGACTGCTACATTGTTAATGCGAATCTGCAACATTGTGCTTCTCAGCCAGGTCTTCAACCTCCTCAGAGCACTGAAGCTCCTCTCTGCTTCCGCAGAGGCAGTAGGAACAACCATAAGTAGTCGAACAAGTGCTTCAACTTGGTTGAAAAGTCCACGGACTTCAGGCAACTGATTCCTCAGAATATTAGCGGCCTCTGAAGTGGTTGTGTATGAGTATTGGAGCTTAAACATATTCAGCTGCACTTTCAGTGACCTTTCGTTTAATTCAGGATACTGGTCCACAATAGCAGTGTCTACATCCCCAGTTAGGAGGGCTTCCTCCAGATTCGTCAGTGTTTTCAGACTACCCTGATCAAACCTCTCCTTCAGCTGGATGTCCACAGTATCCAGCACCTTGAAGAAATCAGCTCTGTAGTGTTCTTCTGGGGTTGTAGGTGTGAGTGCAGTAGTGACATTACCAATGAAGCGTTTAGGTGGACGGCGGATGTGGGGCATGGTTATGGGCTCAATATTTAGCTTGGTAATCATCTCTGTTGCGTGGCTGTATATCTCCTGGAACTTCTCCTCAATTCTCTTTGCCCTCAGGGTGGTTCTTACACAATCTGCTGCAGAGAGCATACCAGACACTGTTTCTGTTCGCTTCTGCAGTGTGCAATTAAGGCACTCCAACTCTTGGATTACTTCAGTGGCCATCATGAGCCCTAAAACTGTGGTACCTTTTCTAAACCTCTCCAGCAGCCCTCTTGCTGTCACACCAGTGTTTGAGGCATCTGTTTGGGCCATGTCCTCTAAGCTGAGAAGCACAGACTCGTACTGACGTAGCACAGACCAGATTGCTGGAGTCCTGGTCGTCCATCTTGTTTGACACAAGGGTTGCAGGTTGCTAACTGTCCCAGAGGCTGCAGCTGCAATATTCACAAATTTTGTTTTGGATTTGCCTGACATTTTGTACAGACAACCAAGCTTGTGGACCCAATCCAGGGCATCAGATGTCAGTGATGATGCTGTACAAGCAGCCTGGGTGACCAGATTTGCACAGTGGGCGCCACAGTGTACATACAAAGCCAGTGGCTGCATCTCCCTTATCCTGGCCTGACATATTCGCTGCTCCATCATATGTTTGTCCACGCAGACCAGACAGCGGAAGATTCAAGCGCAACAACACATCTGTGGCAACTTTTGCTAGGTTTTCCCCAGTAGTGCATGAGACTTCGTAAAACCCCAAGAAGACCTCGTGAGGGACCAAATCATGATCTACATACCTGACACATATGGCTTCCTGCTCAGTTCCTTCAATGTCCTGTGTTCCATCAATAATAATGGAATATTGGAGGAGAGGCAGCATGTGAATTGAGCTAATGATTTCCCTAATTATGCTGTTTGCAAATAGATTTAAAAATTCATTCTGGATTTTGGGGGATGTGTAATCATGTTTTCTTGTTGACAGCCATTTCTCTAAGCCAGGGTCATCTTCACATCTTACTTTAAGTAACTGGTTTAAGTTACCGTCTTCAGCTTCATGGCCCCTAAGAGCAGCTCCCTGGCGTGCCAAGAGCTGGACAGAGCCCGCAATTTTCATGAGACACCGTCTTGATTCCTGTTGCTGTGCAGGTTTGGCTGAAGATAACTGGACATCTACTGGTTTTGTTTTTTGGCAGTGGGTAGTGATAGCAACTTTGTGTGCATTGCTTTGGACATGTTCTGCAAATTTTTGAGTTGCCTTTTTCCAGTTTCGGAAACCAGTTTTGACAAATGTTGGATCTGCATTCTTGGCCAAATTTGATTTTTCATGCCCAAAAGCTTGAGCACAGAAAAAACATAGGATTCCATTGACTCCTTGACTGTAGTGGAGCCAAGGAAATTCACGGTACCACTTTTCTTGGAACCGTAGCGTTTTGTTGGTGAGCTGCTGCACTGCAATGAGCTTCGGGTTAGCGTGGTTGGGTTCAGCATCATGCACTTCTGCGCCTGTTCCCTGTCTCTCCTATGAAATATGAAAATGTGCTAGCCTGTTTCTGACATGACATAATTAAAATTAATTATCTGACCCTTTACACAGCACATACCTGCAACTCTGAGCTACTTCTCCCTGTCTCACCCTCCTTGTCTTTAAGCAGCTTCACCTCATCTGTTCTCTGATATGAAAGCATGGCACAAATAAAAATAAACAAAAGTTCATCACAACTGAAACTATATTATAACAGTCAACAGAAAAATATCAGGGCCTGACTCTGTTTCTCTCCCACCACACAAGTGAGCAGGTAAATAATATGAAACCACACACATGTGATGATGTGACCATGTTAAAAAAATATTCTAAACAAATAAAAACACGCACTTTGGCTCCTACAAGAAGAACATTTAATTTGATAATATTCAAACTGTATTCACTACTTATCATGTACACTTTTTCCCTTTTATCACCAACAAATCAAAATCACCTGGCCTTTCATACAGCACATTACCTACCTGTAACGTTGTGCTGCTACTACTTCTCCCTGTCTCACCCTCTCTGTTCTGAAGCAGCTCCACCTCATCTGTGCTCTGATATGAAAACGACTGAGTTATGATCATATTAAGTCAACTAGCGTAGCCAGAAAAGAGTCTCTGGATGTACATCAGAAAACCTGGGTGGGCCACATTTATATTCAGAATGTGTAATGTGTAAAAAACCCTGACTCTGCGTATCAATAACTACAGAATAGACTGGGCTAATGTGTAAAACTATACTCTGGCTCACCACATAGCCATAATACTATATAGGCTAACTCAGGGCTCAACATTAAGCCTTTTCTTAGAAAGTAAATCGGTCATTCACTGTCCAGGCAAAAAATAGGATTTTCTTTTGTTTTAAATATAATTTATTCTCTCATCTGTGTTCAGTCAGCTTTGACATATTTAAAAATGCATATTTATGATATTTTAACCTTTATAAAGGGCATTTTTCCCTAATCGTTTTAAATATATTATTCATCTTTCATTTTAAATTCTTAAATTTGATCAATATATTCAATTAGAATAATAAGACACTATATGGCTGTTACCAATCAAATTTAATCATTTACACTGAAAAATGACAACTGCATTAAATAATGTTATGAGATTGTTTTAAATATTTTTTGAATACGCAAATATGAAATATTGGAAAGAATGATACTTTTAAACAAGAAACTAAATCACCAGGAGGAGGCGGCAGGCGACCGTCTTAATTAGTGAGTCATTTATTCAAACGATTCATTCAAACTGCTGATTTGTTCAGGAATTAGGCATTTATTTATTAATGAGTCATCGAATCTTTGACTCAACCGATTCGCTCAAAACGCTGAATCATTCAGTAATGAAAACACTTTACGTGTTCATGTGAGAGGTGTTTTCTGCTGTGATCTTTGTTATGAACTATTTTCGATGCCGAAATAAAGAAAAACAGTCAATATAGCGTATAAAATGTAAGTGACTTAATATTAATTTCTTGTTTATTTAACTGTCATATGAAATTGGTGTCACATTTTCAATTGTGATGGTATTCCACACTCTTGGTCGTGTGATGTTGCTTCAATGAGTTTCTGTGTGTGAGCTGCGCTCATTTGTTTTCATTTCTCCTCATGAGGCGAGATCCTAAACAGCACAACCTGGTTACCTATGCTTGTTGTTACCGTCAGACAGTCAGCGGTTGTTTGCGGATTGGTTGGCAGTCCGAATGTCGGCAGATATATTTTAAAAATTAACTTACATTTTAAATGAACAAATATTGTAAGTGAACAACAATAGCTCAAGTTTAGAAAAAACATTTATTGTTAAGACTTTTTCATGGTACACAGAATGTTCTAGGCAACATTAAATGTTTAGCAAAACAGTCTGAAGTTACCTAGCAACAGTGTACGTTAACGTTAGCTCAGTCAATGTATCAACAGGTGTAGACAAAAAAATGTGATTACCCTGAGCTGAATCAACCAACTCACATCTCCTTTCTTTTTTTTCATCCATGAAGATATTAAAGTCACCTGTTGCTGGCGTTTCATGACTGACTGCGATACCGGATGCTCAGTAGAACTTTCAGTGTGCTTACACTATTAAGAGTGTGCATGAGACGTTCCTGCCTGTACGCGGACACGCGCATTGAGAGAGACAGGCAGGATGTCTGTGTTCTGCTCGGTCCTGCTCCTCCGTGGCGATGACGGCGCGCGGTTAAAAAATCATAACAAACGAATTTGAAAGTGGGGGGGACACAAACGGGATTTTGAAAAGTGGGGGGGACATGTCCCCCCTGTCCCCATAGGAAATTACGCCCGTGACTTTATCATACATTTACATGAGCAGACAGATAGCATTTAAGTAATTGCTTATAGAATAACTCATCAGGAGCAAAGTCTGGCCTAAGTAAATTCCCCCATGCAGCTTTGATGTGTCTAAAAGCTAACATTACAGTAACTTTTCTTTAACAGAGTAGAAATGGAAGAAGAGGATATGTCTGTCACGTTTTACTTGTTAACATCTTGGTTTCTTGACTGGTTGTTGACATAAGTGTAGCTCTAGAAGTGTAGCTCTAGATGTGAGTGCAAAGATTTTGCAAACGCAAGTTACAAATACCCTGGGGGCTAAGCCCCCCCTGTCTTCCAATCCTAGTGACGTCCCTGTATATCACGATAAAGAATGATGAGCTTAAGTTAATATTTACTGCGTGTCGCTAAAACACAAGCAGTTCGTCTTTCTCAGGCTGCGTTTCCATTGGGGTGGACGAAATTCACTCAAAGGAGCTCACAGCGCTAGGAGAGAGCTTGCTCCGCACTGCTGCCAATCCTACAATCCACCTTGCAAGCATGACGCTCGGCTTAAATAGGAATGAATTGAAAACGCTCTCAGCTTCGCTCACAACGCGCCAGTGATAACGTAGGGCCAGACTGGATGAACTTGCTAATGCTAGCTGCCTTGCTAACAATTAGGTTACGTCAGATTGATTCCATCCGCGCCGCAATACTTCATGACAACGGTTGCGCCCTCTCATCGTCTCTACTGAAGAGCGCGGGAATAAAAGCAAACATTCATTTTCAATTGATAAACGGTAAAAGACGGTAAAATTGCTAAAAGATCCCGCAGACCCCACTGCTTCGGCCATCTCTGGACCCCCTGTGCAGTATTGTAGAGACCATTTTGACTGTTTAGGATTAATTTTTTTCTTTTCTTCCGTCAACTTTGAAATAAAAAAAAGAAAGTGCAATGTGTATGTATATCTTGATAAATATCGATATCGAACAATATGAAAAAGATTATCGTGATAACAATTTTGGTCATATCGCCCATCCCAAATTGTTAAGATGTTATACAAAAACATTGATAGTTTAATTTGAAATTTAATTTGTCGTGGAATACGTCAGGGGTGCACGCTAAGCCCTCCTTTTTATTTGTAGTAGAATCTTTGTCTATTGATATCTTGCATATTAGTTTTGAAGGTATTAATATATTTAATAGAGATTTTCATATTTCACAATTAGCAGATGACACGAGAGCAAATAGAACCGGTTGCATATAATCCATTCTTTTTGAAATGCATCTTTACTTTGACTCAATTTATCTAAATGTGAAATAATTTGTTTATATAATACCTCAGAAACTCAATTCAATTGCATACCTATCAGGAGGGAAGTGTCTCAGGTAACCAAAAATATAATGAGCAGACAGCACTTGAATTTTTCACAGCAATTAGTTAAAACTAGAATAAATTCTTGTCTATTCGTTTTTAATCAAAAGCAGGTTTATTTTTTACATTTTTTTATTTGTTTCCTTATCTTTATGTATTGACAGCAACACTTCCCCAAAAAAAATTATAAAATGTTCCTTGATTTTATATGGAAGATTAAATCCCACAAGTTAAAAAAAATGTTTTAGCAAATAAAATTAGTGAGGGGGGCTCGATGTTCTAAATTCTGCTGACACTAATAACACATTTAAAATCAATTGGCTGATGAGATGTTTGACTGGTAACTGCTATCCCCAATAATATATTTAATAGGGTTAGTGGCCTCTCGTTCTTATTGATATGTAATTATTCTGTTGGGAAAATACCTATAAAAATGGCACAATTTCATCAACAGACATGTTAGCTTGGAAATTGGTTAACAACTTTTCTCCCTACAAAACTATTCTGTGGAATAATATGGACATTAAGATTAAAAACAGATTGATTTTTTGGGGGGGGAAATGGTTTAACAAAGACCTTTTTGATTGCAAAGGTGACAGAAACTATGTTTGCCATTGTACATGTTTGCTGGAGATTCAAAAATAGCTCAATCTTGTTAAGTGATATTTTAGTTCGGTTCAAATGTTATAACAAAAAAAAAACGATATAACAAATACAGCTTTTTGTAAGAGTGTGTCCCAGGTAAACACAAATGTGTTATTTGTGCCCTGGGTCAGTAAAGTTTCATGAGTAGAAAATTACTGGGCCTATCAAGTACACTCACCGCGCAGATCTAACTCTCTGTCCCGCACAGGGTTCGTGTACTGTGCCGCTTGCTCGATTAACTCTGCTGTCAGCTTCACCATGTCGACAGCTGAGATGAATAATTGATGAAAATGAGTTTGGACCTCTGAGCAGAATGCTACCATTCACAACATCCACGCTACCGCCAACGGGAAGCGTCTATTCGATTCTTCACGCAACAAAAGCACGCGCGTTCATCTTCTTCTTTGGATTTATTGGAGGTTGGCAAACTAGTTTAGGTGCATTTCCGCCATCTACTGGGATGGAGTGTGAGGCATTTGATGGAGGAAATCGTAATATCGTAATATCATATTCTTTTTCCAAGGACTTGATGTTATATTCTTCTATCTGTTGTCTATTGATCTGTTGTCTTTAGGTAATATAATATATAGCCTTCGTCACTTTTGAATTGTAATTTAATTAGTTATGGAAAGTTATACTATTTATCCCTTTGGATATGGCTTTAACATCTTCTCTGAGCTGAGATCTTTCTTTGCAATAACCTATGCATTCTAATAGAATGTGTTCAACAGTTTCCGTTAATCCACAATTATTGCACAGTCCATTGTTATGCTTTCCTATCTTAAATAGTGACTGGTTAAAAGTGTGCTCAATTTCTTTATCAACCCTTCTTTTACCACAAACTACTCTCTCATTTCCTACCTCTACCTTCCATATAAATGTCTTCCCTTTCTCTTCTGGGTCCACATTCCTCTTAACTGTCATTTTAATTAATCCTTTCATTTCCGCTTTACTCTGTGCCTTAATATCTATTCTTGGATACTTTAATGCCTGTTTAGCTATTTCATCTGCTAGTTCATTAACTTTTACCCCCACGTGTGCCAGAACCCACAGAAAGAATGTGTTTATCCCTTGTTGTATTCTAAACAATGTCTGAAGGTTTTCAAAAAGAATATCTGAATGTCTAAATTTTGATTTCCCATTCATTAAGCTGGTAAGGCCAGAAAGAGAGTCAGAACAGAACACCGCATTTAGTGGCTGAAGAGCCAACTGTATTGCTAGCATTTCTGATGAGTAAACAGATAAATTATTAGATGTTCTTTTCCCTATTTTACAGTCAAACTAAGGAATATCTAGTGCTGCTGCTGTACGTCCAGACTCTGGATCCTTTGAACCATCAGTATAGATTTTTATACAATAATTATACTGTAAGCCCGTTTATCGGTCCAACGGCGGTCTCCAATAATACGGGCGAAGGTCTCTGCGCGTTACTGTCTTTCTTTTACGCAACACAACAAGATTCAATAAAATACAATTTATCTTATGTATTACCTCGTTATTTCATCTGACTCCATAAATGAAAAAGGTTTTAATGATATCTGATCATCATTAAAAGTGGGCGAATGTTTGATTATTCTTTTAACTCCTTTAATTATATTTTACCCGTTCAGATTAGGAAACTATGTCGCTTTGAGGTCCTCACGTGTTTTCTCTACACCGCGGGTCTCACGATCACAAGTGGCCAGTATTGGATCATCAAACAGAGGTAATTGCTATATACCTGAGATCGGTCACGTTCATGTATACACAATCAAAGATACTTCAGTATAGCCCCCATGGAATTGCATACACTTGAATTTAACTTAACGTTTTCTTCAGTAGAGGTCACGACCACTATTACAGATGTAAATTGACCAACATAACTTCTCTTGTAATAGCTTTGGATTGGCCATGCGTGGTTTCCCACGTACACTTATCTGAAGAAACCTCAAGTCAAAACAGAGGTAAGACACACCCGAATTTAGATTGGTCAAGCAGCATTTAGCTGTTCTAAACGGAAAAACACTTTCTGTCTTTGCAAACCAAGTACACTTGAACTGATGCCAAATATTAGTCGTCACTATTCTGACGCAGACTTGCGGTAACATACGAATCGCTCAATCTGTTTGGGAAAACAATTTCAGAGTCAGTCAGAATAAAATCAAATGTTTACAATTTATTGACCAGGTAATAGAACAATAATTCAAAATCCAATTCATAAGGCAAAATCATCAAACAATCAATATAATCACAACAATACGGAAATTGAGGAATTTGTAGAAATATTACCTGGCAACGAAAAACTACACACAGCGATCATGTGGGAAGTCTACCTACAGACTCCCAGAACCTTTTGCCCCTTCTCCTTATAAACCCAGATAATTCAATAAGCTAACCAAATGGTGTGTCTGTCATTATAATTAGATTTGGGTGCCCTATTGAGGTTCCTGTACATTTACATATAGAGGATCTGGGGGAGGGCACACCTTTAAGAGGCACACTACATCTCTCATATTCTATAACTTCTTTTAGCTTTTCATTATGGCTGGGAGGATGAGACCAGTTTACCAGGCACACTGAGACACTTAAAATGATACTAAACATGTTATAGTTACTTTTTTTGTACACACTTGACATTGTATAGGTTTTTAGAGAGTTCTAAGTGAGGAGGAGAGGGGGGAGTAGGGGAAGATAATCAGACGGTAGAAGTGAGGTGCGAGCCCCTGCTGGCTGTGTCTCGGATGTTGCTGTTACATGTGCAAGAAACAGTTCAAATGTTGATTCTCATGAGAGCCTTTTGTTCTCCCGAGGGGTAGCCCAGAGTCGCTGGCACCTTACAGTTTTCCCCGCTTTGGCACCGTGGGCCACTCACAGGGTTTCCTGCGGTGTCACATCAGTCTTTGTAAGGTGGGCAGCTGTAAGAGGCTGAGAGTTAGCGCAATGTCAGTTGATGTCCGGAAAGACCTGAGGAGGCATCTGAAGAAGTCGCAACACTGTGTCTGGTTGAGGTTAGCACATGTGTTCCGTTCATAGAGTCCATCAAGGCTTTTGTGGCTTGTTCAGTGGACATGTCATTCCATCATGGAGAAACATCTGCTTCTGGTTGCACCTTCCCTTTAATGATGATCTGACTCTTTGAAGAATTCTCTGCCACCTCCAGTGGTGGTCTTCTGGGCAGACCTCAATTAGGTGAAGGAGTTCTCACTGGGAATGCATATACACCTGAACAGCTTCTTAGATGACCATGTAGAGATGAAACTCTGAAGAACTTAATGTTATACTGACATGAGAAAAGGGTTGAGTAATACATAAATACATGATGAAAAGACAAACAATGAATCAATGTCACAAGTGTGAGTGGTAATCCAGGTCTCAAGTGTGTCTTTGAAAATGCAAAGGGGTCTAATTAATCTGATTTTTTTTTTTTTTTTTTTTTTTTTTTTTTATAATCTGATTTGTGGTAGTGGAATTTAGATATATTTAATCTGAATTAATTAAAGGAAAGGTGGCACAGAGTTCAAGGCAATTTGAACATATCATCAATATACATTATTAGAGTGGATAATAGATTAAAGGAAACATACCACAAAGTCAGTATAACTAGTATCTTCACCAGTGGCATGCATCATTAAACATATAGTTATAATAATAATTTGATGATTGTAGAATCACAGTTACAGACATGTATAATAATAGCGGTGTTAATTAAAAATTATCTAATGTGTGTGATTTGGTGGCTAAGTCACAATCGATGATATATGCCTATTTTCAGAATGTGTAGTGGATCGATAGAAGTGTCTGCATTTCACATCGTATTTATATGCAGGTGGAAATATTGAAATTTGGGTGGCAAGTTTGCATGCAATTAGTAATTAAATCATCGATGTGTGACTGTAGCCATGCATATGTCCCATGTATATTACAGTATTTAAAGGGGAAGTTGTAAATAGTGACTGTTTTATGGAAACAGGATTTTAATGTCCTATGTGTGAGAGGCTATGTGTATGTGAGAGGCAGGCCAGATCTTCAGTGGATTAGTATTTTCAGAATCTTGGCCATTATTTTGTTCCATGATGAGTAGTAATAAAAGTGTGTGCTCTGTATGTTTAGGAGATGGGTGGAACCTGATCTAGAGCAATTGGTGTTGCACAATTTTGGTTCCGGTGCTAAACCGGGAGGCCATATAGCTATTTTTTGTTTTTGTAGAGCTGTGAGGTGTGAATGGCCCGTTAGATTTTCTTTCCCACCCATCTCCAGCATGGCCAAATTGATGTCCTGGCTTGAAGCAGGGGGATCAGAAACCTTTTGGCATCTGTCCCTCGCGAGATTACAACCTGAAATGGGAACAACCACAGAGAGAGAAAACAGTTAATGTTGAACCTTTAATTAATTTGCATATAGACATGTGGTACTTTATTTTCCTCTGATGGTCAAAGCCAAACTGTTACAGACAGCTTTTAGTCTCTTACTGTATGGGTTGTGTCATCAGGGGGAAGAAGCGTTTTGTTTAAAAAACATGTACCATTACAATGTCTAATGCAAATTTTATTTCAGAGATCAAATTAGACTGGGCATCTTTGGTGAGATCCAAATTACTGCTGATATTTTAGTGCAGTTTGAAGTGTGAAGCACCTTAAGCTGCTCTCGCAGTTGAGTCTGCACAGTCTGCTGTTGTGAGCAATATAGGCCCCAGTTCTGCTGGGGAACTTTCTGAGCTTTGTTTTATTGCTCCCAACACAACTCTATGGTCAAAGAATCAGTTCACATTTCTGGTGATGTGTTTTCTGCTTAGCATTTTTTAAGGGTGCTATTCACACGTTCTATCATCTATGATCTCAGTGGTCTGTCAGGGTTATGAAATTTTAGTTTGATATTCAGCATCTGGCATATGTGTCTCATCACCTGACCAGTGAAGTGTGTACCCTGGTCAGATTTAATTTGGATTGGTGCTCCCCAGAGTGGGAGGATTTGGGTCGCTACCACACGTGCCACTGAGTTTGCATTGCCATTGCGAGTAGGAATCGCTTTGAACCATTTGGAAAATGTCAATTATCACCAGGCAATAAAGATACCCCCCTCTGGCACTGGGTAGTGGGCCTATAAAATCCAATTTGAGTGACTCCAAAGGTCCTTTGGGTGGCTCTGGTCTACACAGTTTTGTACGGCCAGGCTTACCTTGGTTAATGGTGGCACATACGATGCATGTGTCGCACCATCTTTGAATGTCTGATGCCATTTGTGGCCACCAGAAGTTCTTTTGTATCAGCGGTTGTGTTTTGGGAGCTGATACATGTGCATAATCGTGGTACAACTTTATCACTGGTTTCTGGAGGGCTTCTGGAATGATGTGTTTATCGTCTCTTAAAATCATGCCTTCAGCGACCTTGACTGGTTGGTCCTGCTGCAGGTGCGGTGTCAGCTCTCCATCAGAACTCCACAGTTCTTGTTGGTACTGTTTTAAGTCAATAGGAATAGTCTGAACCACACTCACATCAGGAACAACAAGCCTGTCAGGCTGCCGTTCATCTCCCTTTTGTGCTGCTAATTTAGCTAATTGATCTGCTTTGTTGTTGTTTTTCTTGTTCTCATCTGGATTTTTGTTAATGCGCACTTTGACGATGGAGTGTTTTAATCTCCTGCCGCCATTTACCGTTCGATTTTGGTAATAGTTTCGTTGGTTAAGGGTAATGGAATGTATGTGGAGGAGCAAGATGGACCAGAATCAATAAGTACATCAGCTAACCGGCCTCCTAAATTAGCCCTTATTCTGATTCGGTTTCCACTCTTAATTATGCTCCCTATGGCGATGGAGGCCACGCATCTCTATTGCTGATGGTATTCTCCCGTAATTCCGTTGGCGTTGTGGGCGAGCCATTTTGGTTGTTTTGTTTTTTAAACTCAGTGATGAAATTCGTTAATAGTTTCAACAGGTTGCTATAGGGCGTTTTTTGACAATGTTTTGATTGTTTTCTTAAATCTCTTTTTTGGCAATCTCTCATGAGATGGTTAGATTTTTTGCAATAATGGCATTGCATTTTGCTTTGAGATCTTTGGTTAAATTTGTCTGGGCCGTTCCGTTCTGTTAACCATTTTGCGGATGCAACACTACAGGGTTTTGATCTCCACCTTTTTTCTATTCTTGAACCCCAGTCTACTATTGCTCTGAACGTGTTTTCGACCGGGTCGACACCATTGGATAAAGCCTTTTGAACTGGGATGCCAGCATTGTTCTTAACAAGTTGTAGTAATGCGTCATGGTCACGGTTTGCATTTTCTAGGCCTGAGTGTTCTCTGTATGTTACCCATAACCGTTCAGCGTACGTTTCAAATGACTCATTACTCACTTGTTTGATTTCTAATATTTTTCTCCAATCTGCATGTGTCGGTCCCCTCATGTCTAATAATGCCTGTTTTAGACGCTCGTAGATACTCTCGTCAGTTTCGTTATTGTGTCGGTTCATTATGTTGCCAGATTTCATCTCTGTGGTTAGTTTCGGTCTGAGCTCCTCAGGTATAGTGAGGAGAGCTATTTGCCAAACATCTCTAATCTCTAATTTGTACACCGTGGCCTGTAACATTAATGCTTCCCAGTAGGGTTGAAATGGCCCTTTTCTCGGCATAATTCCTATGACCTGTATATGGCTAGAGCATTCTTCGCATGTTAACGGGCGGCTGATTGATGTGATTTCATCATCCGCTTTCGTCATGGTTTTAAGCACAGCGACTTTAACTGATTTCTTTGGCAAGTCATTCGATTTTGTTCGAGTCTTTACTGGGCTTTGCCGGTTTGGTTCTTCAGGCCACAGGTTCACAGGAGCTCGTTTACGAGTTTCTCTCTGTGGTCTGTGTCCAAACGCGGCATCGTCATCATCATTTTGAGTCTCTAGCTGAAAGGTTTCATCCAGTGCTGCTCGTTTAACTGCAGCTACTGGAAACCCGGATTTATCGCAGCAATCTTCAAGTGCAGATATGTAATCACTGCCGGTTTGAAGTTTTCTTTGAAGTTGATCAATTTTTGTTGCCATTTCTTCGCGTTGTCTAGCCCACCCCTGTTGCTCGTATGCGAACGCTTCAGCTTGTGTTCTTAACTTTTGTAATTCGTCAGATCGCAATCTTTCGATTTCTTTGATATTTGCTATTGTTCGTTCATTCTCGGTTATGGTGTTGAGGTCATTACGACGAAGTAAATAAACAATTGCAGCGGGAATTTTCTTGTATTTTGATTGTGATTTCAATTTCGCACCCTCAGCAGAATACCAGGATATTATTTTGTTGTTGCTCCACTTTAATTTCAGTCCCTTGTAGCTTAACCGAACAAGGAGGTTTTTCAATTGTACACCTAGAATCTCCATTATTTCCTCATCTACACGGCTGCTGTGCTGTCCCTGGAGAGACATGTTTCCTGTCTAATTCTTATGCCCACCGGACGACTTTTCGGTTCCAGTCTAAACAGAGGGTATTCCGACCCGTACTAAAAATGTGTCTGTATTTGAGGTGCAAACAATCTTTCCCTCAACACTTTCAAAAGGCAAAAAGATTGACTTACCACAGCAGCTGGAGATAGATGAGAAGACCAAACCTCACGTCCCGGGCAGGGATCAAGTTGAATGTCGCGCTGGAAAGACGTTTCTCGTCTGGTTGCGAGATCACGGAAGGGCTGTCACCACTTTGTAAGCCCGTTTATCGGTCCAACGGCATTCTCCAATAATACGGGTGAAGGTCTCTGCGCGTTACTGTCTTTCTTTTACGCAACACAACAAGATTCAATAAAATACAATTTATCTTATGTATTACCTCGTTATTTCATCTGACTCCATAAATGAAAAAGGTTTTAATGATATCTGATCATCATTAAAAGTGAGCGAATGTTTGATTATTCTTTTACCCATTCAGATTAAGAAACTATGTCGCTTTGAGGTCCTCACGTGTTTTCTCTACACCGCGGGTCTCACGATCACAAGTGGCCAGTATTGGATCATCAAACAGAGGTAATTGCTATATACCTGAGATCGGTCACGTTCATGTATACACAATCAAAGATACTTCAGTATAGCCCCCATGGAATTGCATACACTTGAATTTAACTTAACGTTTTCTTCAGTAGAGGTCACGACCACTATTACAGATGTAAGTTGACCAACATAACTCCTCTTGTAATAGCTTTGGATTGGCCATGCGTGGTTTCCCACGTACACTTATCTGAAGAAACCTCAAGTCAAAACAGAGGTAAGACACACCCGAATTTAGATTGGTCAAGCAGCATTTAGCTGTTCTAAACGGAAAAACACTTTCTGTCTTTGCAAACCAAGTACACTTGAACTGATGCCAAATATTAGTCGTCACTAATCTGACGCAGACTTGCGGTAACATACGAATCGCTCAATCTGTTTGGGAAAACAATTTCAGAGTCAGTCAGAATAAAATCAAATGTTTACAATTTATTGACCAGGTAATAGAACAATAATTCAAAATCCAATTCATAAGGCAAAATCATCAAACAATCAATATAATCACAACAATACGGAAATTGAGGAATTTGTAGAAATATTACCTGGCAACGAAAAACTACACACAGCGATCATGTGGGAAGTCTACCTACAGACTCCCAGAACCTTTTGCCCCTTCTCCTTATAAACCCAGATAATTCAATAAGCTAACCAAATGGTGTGTCTGTCATTATAATTAGATTTGGGTGCCCTATTGAGGTTCCTGTACATTTACATATAGAGGATCTGGGGGAGGGCACACCTTTAAGAGGCACACTACATCTCTCATATTCTATAACTTCTTTTAGCTTTTCATTATGGCTGGGAGGATGAGACCAGTTTACCAGGCACACTGAGACACTTAAAATGATACTAAACATGTTATAGTTACTTTTTTTGTACACACTTGACATTGTATAGGTTTTTAGAGAGTTCTAAGTGAGGAGGAGAGGGGGGAGTAGGGGAAGATAATCAGACGGTAGAAGTGAGGTGCGAGCCCCTGCTGGCTGTGTCTCGGATGTTGCTGTTACATGTGCAAGAAACAGTTCAAATGTTGATTCTCATGAGAGCCTTTTGTTCTCCCGAGGGGTAGCCCAGAGTCGCTGGCACCTTACAATACTCTTGATCTATATATTGCCTCACTACCATATCCTTAGAATCCCTTTGTTTATTGTTTATGTTTTCCAGCAACTGTAAATCGACTGATGGCATTGGAAACATCCATGGAGGTAACACTGGCATTGCCACTGTTGGGATTTTTTTGCGTTCCATCCGAAAATCGCCAACTGTGAATACTCATATTTCCAACAGTTGTCCAGAACTTTCTTTACAGGATTCTTTTTCTATGTCTTTTATTAATATCCAATAAACCATATTCAATTGTAACCAGCGAATTTCCAAAGGCATTTCTCCCACTCCATTTGAAGAGCAGCTACAGGTGAAGATCTGAATGCACCACAACACATTCTTAATGCCTGGGATTGGATAACTTCTAACTTTTTTCAGAGATTCAGAAGCTAAACTATAATTCTGCCATAATCTATAGTGGATCTTATTAAAACACTATATATTCTCCTTAGGGAAGGGCGACTAGCCCCCCAATCTGTCCCAGCCAAGCATCATAATATGTTTATTCCCTTACATTTGTCTACTACTTTTTGAATATGGCATTCAAATGTTAACTTTGAGTCCATCCATACTCCCAGGAACTAGATTTTTGATAATTATTCTAATATCTGATTGTACATCTTTAGTTTAACGTTTGTTTTTCCCCCTTCTTGAAAGATGTAGTATACCTGTGTTTTAGTTACTGAGAATTGGAACCCCCAACTGTAAGCCCAGTTTCCAACTTCATCTATTGCCTCCTGCATCCTATCCTCCTCATATTTGACATTTCTTCCCCTCTTCCATAATGCTCCATCGTCTGCATAGAGAGATCTTCCTACACCAGTCCCAATTTTTTTTAAAGATTTCATTGATCATAATATTAAACAAAATGAGACTGCAGACACTATCTTGAGGCGTATCATTATCTATCGTGTATACTTTTAAATATGATGTTCTCACCCTTACTTGTATTGTCCGATCCATTAAAAAACTCATAACCCAGTTATATAACCTCCCTTTTATTCCCATTTCTTCATTTTGATTAGCAGGCCTTTTTTCCACATCATATCATAAGCCTTCTCAATATCAAAGAATACCCCTATTAGTACTTCTATATTCACTATTGCATTTCTAATATCAGTTTATAGACATAAAACCGCATCCATTGTGCTGTGACCTTGATGTGGATATAGCAACCTCTTATTTTCAAGCGTATTGTAAGAGGATAGAAACAGGCAAGGAGGAGGCGAGAACAGGCTTGAAAATATAAATAATAGTTTAATGAGAAACTTAAACAAAAAGACACAAAACATACACATGACGGTCAGCGGACTGTTAACTATCTCTCTCTCGTTGCACCACCATCGGCCTTTATCCCTCTCGGAGGCTTCAAATCAAATCACTTTATTGTCACACGACCATATACACAAGTGCAACAGTGGGTGAAAGTCTTGTGTGCAGTTCTGAGCAACATAGCAGTCATGACAGTGACGAGACATATCCAATTTACAATAAACGTCATATTTACTCAACACAGTTTACATATTAAATGTACACCTAATTAAAGACAGAAATAGTATACAATGTACAGTTAACAATACACACAATATAGAATGCACATACAGTAAAAATAAAAAGTATCTAAAAAAAATATATACTGTAGTTAGTATTGTGGAGAATATAATTATGACAGTCCAGTGTGAGATAAGATTAATAAAGTGAAGTGCTGATTTATATTGATCGTGAGAGATCAAGTGTTCAAAAGTCTGATTGCTTGGGGGAAGAAGCTGTCATGTAGTCGGCGTGACCTGATGCTGCGATACCGCCTGCCTGATGGTAGCAGTGAGAGCAGCCCATGGCTCAGGTGGCTGGAGTCTCTGATGATCCTCCGAGCTTTTTTCACACACTGCCTGTTATAGATGTCCTGGTGGGAGGGAAGCTCCGATGATGTGTCTGGCAGTTCGCACTACCCTTTGGAAGGTTTTGCGGTTGTGGGCGGTGCTATTGCCATACCAGGCAGTGATGCAGCCAGTCAGGATGCTCTCTAGCCTGATAAGGGCACTGATAAGGTGTGTATAATCATGACCCGGCCCCTTCCTCCGCCCTGTTCCATTCCTCCCTCGTTCTCTCAGGCTGGGGAGCCCCCAGCATGACGTAACCCCCCCTTCCCTGGGGAGGGGCGTGCCTTCCGCCCCGTCTGCTGGCAGGTCATCCCGTCTACCTGGATGAGGGAGGGAACAAGGGGAGGGAAACAGAAATAATTAAAATGGGGGGGTGTACTTCCTGTAACAGTGTTGTACACCCCCCCCCCCCAAATAAAACACTGTAAAATTTAAAAGAGAGGGAAAAGGCCAACGTGGAGCGGCAGTGAGAGAGAGAAAGAGAGAGAGAGAGAAAAAAAAACGTACTTGCCAGTTCTCCGATACGCCATAGCCGCCGATGGACGACACCCTCTCCGTGGACCCTCTAATGGACAACAGCCGCGCCTACCCGGGCGGATCGGAGGCAGTCATTCAGCCACTGGTGCCTTGCCGCATTCAGCGTCTGGTAGGGGACTCCTCCGCCCCAGGAAACGGCCCTGACCACTCCAGGTGGTCGGTTAGGAGCCCCTTCTCCCCTCGCGATCTGCGGCCGTTCCTCCGCTTCCACGCAGCCGGGCTCCTCCATCCACCGACAGATGGCCGCGGCTGCTCTGCTAGAGTGGACGGTAGTGGCGTGAACTCTACTGTGTTGTATCCCTCCTCCTTCCCGGGTTTCGGCACCAGTGTAAAGGGATAGAAATGGGCAAGGAGGAGGCGAGAACTGGCTTGACAATATAAATAATAGTTTAATAAGAAACTTATAATAGATTATTTGTTTCGCTTTACTTATCAAAACAGGAAGAATGCAGCTCCTAAGATTACCGCCCATATTTCTTATCATAAGTCACAAAATTCTCTCCAGTGTTTTCTTTTGTCAGTTCTTATTAATTTCCTAACCTGTGACTGTGCTCTTTTATACATAATAAAATCTTCAAATTGATGCTCTGTTTCTGACTCTTATCATCTTACTACAATCTTCCATCCACCCCAGTACTGCTTTCTTCTTCTGCATTCCCTTGCTTTTTCCTATCACCTCTTCTGCTGTATCACAAATAATTCCACACATTTTTTCATTAACTTCTTCAGTATCTTTATTTACCTCATTTAAGCACACCAATCTATCCTCACCTTTTTCACTATATTTAATCCAATCTGCTCATTTGAATTTCCATATATGAATTATTAAATTTCTTTCTTAGACATTCCCACCCATCCATTCTTGTCGCACTTCCATTATTTACACCTATCAAGGTCTCCAGATCTAGAATGTCTTCCACTATTTTTCCATTTTGAACAGTACTCAAGCTACCCCACAATGTGCTATGTGCATTGAAATCGCCACACCATATTACCCTACTAACCTCCACACCTCCTATTTTACCTAATAATTCACTACTTAATTTCTTATAAGGATTATAAAAATGTATTATTCTAATACTCTGTTCCCCAGCCCATACCTCCATGACTACTACTTCGTTTTCATTACTTCCACTTTTCTAAATCCTATACCTAGCTTAATGAATGTAATTACCCCTCCACCATTACAAACTGTCCTTCCTATCCTTTTGAACTGTTGTGTACCCCTGAATCACAAAATTCTAATGGGGTTTTAACCAGGACTCCTGTATTCAAATTGCATGAGGTTTATTCTCTAATTTATCAATAAACTTCTTAAATTCATGTGCGTTAGAAATTAGACTTCTGGCATTTCACTGGAGTAGTATTAATACCTTTAAGAGCCACCACCACATGCTGCCTGTGTATTTGACACCTGTACCTTGAGAATGTCATTTACTTATTCCATTGATATTCCCTCTGTATCCATGTATTTTCTTTCCGCTCTTATCATTATTCTAATCATTTTTGACTTACTTTCTGTTTGGGCAGAGCAGTTAACTACTACCAATGGTAGCTGATAGTTTATCAACTACCATTGTTTCATCATTCACTCTACATCTGCTTTTATCTGTCTCTCCATGATGTAATTCCTTCTGTTCTTTCTACTGATCTTTTTCTGAACATTCTTGATTGCTTCTGCATATGTCAATCCTTCTGATACCTTTACATTTTGAATTTGCTCAGCCTCTTTCCTGACCTTGCATCCACTTTATCCCGCACTGTTGTCCACTCCGTAGTTGCAACACTTGACTCCTGTCCCACACTTCCCATATTCGTGGTCACCACTACATTTTGTACAACGCTGTTTTCCTTTGCAGACCGCTGCCACGTGTCCAAACCTCTGACATTTAAAGCATTTTACTGGAGGTAGTTTATAAGGATGGACCCCGTAGCTTACAAACCCAAAAAATTCCCTGTTAGGTAGTTTTACCTCCCTCATAAAACTGTATCATGACTATCCATTTTCTTCTTGTTCTTGACATATGTAAGTAATTTGACATCCATTACTGCCACCCCGGACAAATTCTTCTAAACAGTCTCAACTGATATTTCCGTGGGGACTCCTGTTATCATCCCCCTACCCATATCTTTTTAAACATTACTGAACACAATACTTTTTTCCTTTAAGACTTTAAGCATGCCACCACTTTTTGTTGTTTACTGTCCTTACAGAATATCAACATCTTACATCTCATACCATCCTAGCACTTTTTGTTATCCCTACTGCATCTTTCAATGCTTTTGTAACTTTGTTATAGTGATGGTGGAGGAAGACCTTATAAGGCTCAATAAATGCTTTAAACCCAAGCATTTATTGAGCCTTATCAGGTCTTCCTCCACCATCACTATAATGAGAGACAGGTGTTAAAGTAATTAAATCCTAGGTGACGTTCCTTACAGCTTTCTCTCTCCCGCAGACAGACACATGACCATGCCACACACCCCCCCACACCCCCATGCCACACCACCCCCCCCACCACCCCCATGCCACCCCCCCCCCCCCCCACCCACATGCCACAGTTTCTTTTGATTATTCCTTTTGCTTCATATTTACTGAGTGAAATGTCCATGATCTCCTCATGTTTCAGAGCCTGTTTTGCGAATTCATCCACAATTTTATTGCCCTCTGTGAGATGTTTCCACATGAATGTTATCATAGGCTCTTTTTCCCCTTTTCCTTCTACGTTTCCGTGGCCGGGAAGCCCAGACAAAGTGCTCTGCTGGCGTGTTTGTAAACAGCGGGTCGCATTGAGGAATTTGAAGTCCGGATCTTGGTGTGTAATTGCCAAACCAATGTCCAAAAGTGTTTGTCTGTCATAAACAATAAGGCAGACAACATCAAAGACAAAAAAACAAAAAACTGTAAACAAAATAAACAAAAAACTGCAGTGTTGTATCGGAGCTCGCAACGCAGCAGCCATACTCGACGCCATCTTGAGGACCAATCAGAATCTGCACTACAAGACTGTTTTGATCACGCGGACTGAGAGATGTTCCGGTCCGCCTCTGATGACGACATCGAGGTCTACGCTGATAGCGTAACGTGTTTCACCAGGGGCTGAAAAAAGGAACAAGATGGCGGACTAAGCACATGTGGTTTCTTGGCTCTACAGCAAATTTTGAATTTTATAATAATTTTCAACCTTTTACCATCCTAATTATTGTGTATCAATGTGTATAGACTATGTCAGCAAAAAAGGCTTCTAACCACCCAAAGATAGTTGTCCCAGGAGGACAGAAAGCTGTAAAAGCCTCGGGTGCTTTAGCCGAACACGAATACGTCATGGAAGTTGACCACCTTGATCACAAAGAGAAACGCAAAGATTCTTCATCCTTACAGAACACCCCAACTAAAGCCTCAGCCAAAAAACAGAAAGGTGAAGAGATCCCCGAAATTTCAAACTCTGCGCTTTTGGAAACTTTAGTTGCCAGATTTGACTTACAAGACGGGAAGCTGAACAGCATTGAGCAGAAGATTACTGAGAACAGTCTGATGATCGTAAACCTGACAAAAGCTGTGGAATTCAACGTGGCTGAAATAAAGGACCGTAAAACTAGAATCAACTTGTTCGACAAGCAACTCACCTCGGTTATCACATCACACACAGATCTGATAAACCGCACATCGGAACTCGAACGAACTCAAAAGAAGATGGAACCTCAGAGTTATCGGAATGAAAGAAATAGTGGGTGAAGATATCCGTAAAGAAGTCGTCTCATTGTTAGCCGAAATTGCTCCACACCTGCAGCACAAACTTGAAGACATCGTGGATACAGTCCACCGCATTGGTCCCAAAATGAAGGATAAGTCCAGGCAGACAATCATTCAGTTCTGCATGCGAAAATACAGAGATGAGTTCTGGCGCTCCACCAAAGTCTCGGATGTATGTAAGTTCAGGGGAATAAAGTTCACCGAAGATTTATCCAAGGGAGATCGAGAAGCCCGCGCTGCACTATGGCCGAGAATTAGTGAGGCAAGAGCTGCTGGGAAGAAAGCATACTACCGTGGTCCCTATGGTTACATAGAGGGTAGCCGGATTGTTAAAGACGGTTGATTTCAATAACTTTCCAATTCAACTTCCCTTGCGCGTGCAAGAGGTGTTAAGATTGAGATGGTTTGAAGTTTGAAATTTGAATTTTGCTTTGTTGTTGAGCGAGTTCTCGTTACAGTGCTCTGTTTGAGAGAGACGTTTTGTGTTCTATAGAGCACGTTACACTACTCATTTGACTGTTTGCCTTTTTCTTATTATTTATTTTTCTATTTATTTTATTTATTTATTTTTTTGATACGTTAGATGTTCTCAGTGAAATCACACTTTTCCTGTATTTCTCTAAACGCAAGGGGTCTCCATAACTCTATCAAAAGAAAAGCTTTCTTTCTTTTTTGCAAAAACAAAAACTCACACTGTATATTTTTGCAAGAAACGCACTCCAACTCGGATGACGTGAAGTTCTGGACGAGTCAATGGGGGGACAAAATCATCTTCAGCCATGCTTCTACTCATTCTGCAGGAGTGGCAATACTGTTCAACAACCTACCAGGCAAAATTATAAAGGGAGCTGTGCACGCATCTGTAAAGAACAAGAGGAAGTACACGTCGAATGTGACACTGGAGTCTCCGGCACGATCATTTTGTGGTTTCGAATAAACAATGATGGCCCAGAATTCTTATTTACTACTAAAAACAAAGATATAAAGATCAATGTTAAAAATACAAATTATAAAGTTGTTGAAAAAAAGTGATAATATGCATTTGGCCATTATGTCTTTTGAGAAAAAGAAAGATAGCGGTGTGTACATTTGTGCAGCATTCAACAACAATAAACTCATCTTTGGAAAGCCCTCAGATATTAAGGGAGAACCAGATCCAACAACACAACCAAATTGCGCCAACAACAAAGGCAAAGCCTGAGTTGGTGACTACAGTGAAACCAAAATGTACATGCAAGAAAGCAGAAATCAAACCTGTCCTCAATTGCGAGATTTGGATATTTTCATCTTTGGCGGCTGGCTGCGGTCTGCTCTTAATTCTGCTGATCATCACAATTTTGTACTGCAACCGTTTTAGAACAAGACGTTGTCCCCATCATTACAAAAGACAACCTCAAAGCGGACCTGCTCACCATGCTAAACTGCCCAACAACCACTTCTAACGCCTATAAAGACCCAGATACTGACATGTATGGATCTATCTTTTTCCACCCTTTGTGGAAGATGAAGGCACCACATCTGAGCTCAGCTGACCAGACAGCTTGTCAACGGCCAACGACTCTTCTACTGAGGGTTTCTGGAACACAAAAACAGAATTTTAAGAATGCAAGCCGGAAGATGAGAATTGTGACAAGTGCTATCAACTTTTCAAAATTTTTAAAAAGTGCTGTGTGAAAAGCCTTTATGTGTACAGATGGAATAATGATTCTGCCACTGAATAACTCCTCATTGATTTGTAAATGCAAAGCCTTGGTACACCAAATCCATATCTGCCAGCCTGGTTATGCAAAAAGATGCACGGAAAGCTAGGTTAGCTGCCATAGAACAGCTCACGTTTATCACGTTTACCATTACCCTTAAACTATTCCTTAACCTTTTAAAAACATGTGCTTGCAGTTCAGCCAATGGAATGACATATGGGATGGTTTTGCTGTATGTGGCATTTCCTCATGCTGGCGTGCTTGATATACAGCCAAATCAAACCGAACAAAACTCATACCAGTTCCATTTATAACCTACATTTGATTTAGACTTTGGTTTTCCCACTTTCCCTTTGATCAGAAAGAGACCCCTGATATAAACTGGATTGAACCAGTAAAAAGGTCTGGGGGGAAGCCTGATACTTATAGGGAAATAGCATACTCCGACTTTATCCAAATTTATTACACAACTCTGTAACTATGGAATTCTTGGCTCTAATTGTCAATTGCAGCATTCTGCGGCCAAATATGTTTGCATAATTACTGCTAAACTGTATAACTGACCAATTGTAACAGGTAACTGGTTTCCTACACAGTTTATCACATTGTGGACTATTTCTTCTTACATAGTAATAATAATAACTTAAATAATACAATTAATTTAAACTCAAATACATTTTTCATAACCATTTATTTAATCATTTGGAAAATTGACCTGTAATAAGCAGGATAATGTACCACTCAAATGATTTATGAATGAAAAATTTAATCGCAAAATTCCATCAAATTGAATTGAGTAATATTTAACAAAATCAATGAAAAAAATATTTAAAGCTGAAGTATGTAATTTCTACGACACTAGCGCCACCGAACGGAATTGCAAAAATAAACAATGTTTTCAAAAAAAACTTTACAAGTACGCCCCTTGTCTGAAGTTGTTCAAACAGTCAGATAGCCCCGCCCCCAACTCACACCATTGGTTGAGCTGGTTGCTCAAAACAAACAGAAGAGTCAAAACAAACACAGAAATACAGCATTTCAGTTTTTGCGAAAATTAATCTCTTAGGGCGCCCTGCGATGGACTGGCGATCTGTCCAGGGTGTACCCCGCCTTTCGCCCAATGTTAGCTGGGATAGGCTCCAGCCCCCCGCGACCCTGTACACAGGATAAGCGGTTGACGGTGGATGGATGGATGAATCTCTTAGGGCTTATATATATCTCTTGCATATTAAGATGGGAAAGTATTTTAACACTGAAAAAGTAACATACTTCAGTTTTTAAGTTTTATTAATTAAATTTTGTTAAAATCCAATTTTATATAATTTTGTTTTGTAATTGAAATGGTTCAATCTTAAAAATAGGCAAAAATATTCCTTTGAGTGCAGTCAGCTATTCATTAATCGCAAAATAGGCCCTACTCCCATTCAGAGTGATAAAAGACAGATCTGTTTAGCAATAATGACCGGATTTATTTCGGGATAATGACTGTACGTTATCCTGTACTTGAAGGTGTCTCGTTTTCTCGTATTTCTTCTCTCTCTCTTACATTGTTTATTCAAAATGTCAAACTTTATATGAGGAAGACTTTGGAAATTAAATATAGATATCCATAGAATACCAAACAAGAGGAATTCTGTTTAATGAAAATAGTGTATTTGTTAAATATTCCACATATCTTTAGAGCCAACATTTGAGTTTGAATGCAAATGTCTTTGTTATACTGTGTCTAGATTTTTGTGTAGGCCTACTGGAAATGTATGTTCCATATTCCAACCCTGCTAATGAACCTGTCGGCTAATCCTCAAAAAAAAAAAAAAAAAAAAAAAACGTGTTTCACCAGGAAGTTCGTTGGTTGTGCCAACCAAAACAATACGGATCTACCCCAACCAGAAACCATGGGTTAACGGCGATGTTCGCACGGCACTTACTGCGCGGACCTCCGCTTCTAATTCCGGGAAAGCGGAGGAGCGTAAACAAGCCAGTTATGCCCTCCGTAACTTTATCAGTGCAGCCAAACACCAGTACGGCACAAAATTGAAGGACAGTTCAACACCACCAACTCTAGAAGTATGTGGCAGGAAATTAACATCATTACGGATTACAAAGGGAAAAAAAACTCACATTTTATGCTCGTTTCGAAGACAATAACACCGCCCTCACAGAGAGAGCACTCACAGCTGACGCTACAGAGGTTGGTTCACTCTCCGTCTCTGTTGCGGATGTAACCCGATCCTTCCGATGGGTGAACATTCATAAAGCCGCAGACCCAGATGGCATTCCGGGCCGCGACATCAGAGCGTGCACAAACCAACTGGCTGGTGTTTTTACGAACATTTTCAACCTGTCACTCTCCCTATCTGTAGTCCCTACATGCTTCAAAATGTCAACCATTGTGCCTGTACCGAAGCAAGCCAAAATATTTTGCCTAAATGACTGGCGTCCTGTTGCTCTGACGCCCATCATCAGCAAATGCTTTGAGTGGTTAATCGGAGATCACATCTGCTCTGTGCTGCCCACCTCTTTGGACCTACTGCAGTTTGCCTACCACAACAACCGCTCCACTGATGATGCCATTGCATCTACAATACACACTGCTCTCTCCTACCTGGAAAAAAGACACATTTGTGAGAATGCTGTTTGTAGACTACAGCTCAGCGTTCAACACCATAGTGCCCTCCAAGCTTGATGAGAAACTTCGGGCTCTGGGCTTAAATAGCTCGCTGTGCAGCTGGATCCTGGACTTCCTGTCAGGCAGAAGTCAGGTGGTTAGAATGGGCAGCAACATCTCCTCATCACTGACCCTCAACACTGGAGCCCCGCAGGGCTGTGTTCTCAGCCCACTCCTGTATTCCTTTTACACACATGACTGTGTGGTGACACATAGCTCCAATGCCATCATTAAGTTTGCTGACGATTCGACGGTGGTAGGGCTGATCACGGACAATGATGAAACAGCATACAGAGAGGAGGTGCACACTCTGACAGGCTGGTGTCAGGAGCACAACCTCTCCCTCAACGTCAGTAAAACCAAGGAGCTTGTAGTGGACTTCAGGAAGAAAGACTGGTGCCCCATCACCATTAAGCACCGGTGGAAAGAGTCAGCAGTTTCAATTTCCTCTGTGTCCACATTACTGAGGAACTCACATGGTCCGTCTGGCCGTCCGGCCACTGAGGCCGTTGTGAAGAAGGCTCACCAGCGCCTCTTCTTCCTGAGATGGCTGAGGAAGTTTGGAATGAACCACCACATCCTCACACGGTTCTACACCAGTAAGGTAGAGAGCATCCTGACTGGCTGTATCACCACCTGGTACGGCAATAGCACCGCCCACAACCGCAAAGACCTGCAAAGGGTGGTGCGAACTGCCAGAAACATCATCAGAGGTGAGCTTCCCTCCCTCCAGGACATATATAACAGGCGGTGTGTGAAAAAAGCTCAGAGGATCATCAGAGAATCCAGCCAGGACCCAACTACATAACAGTTTCTTCCCCCAAGCAATCAGACTTTTGAATACTTGATCTCTCACGATCAACAATCAGCACTGCACTTTATTAATCTATCATCTCACACTGGACTGTCATAATTATATTCTCCACAATATAACAACTGCATATATATTTGTATATACTCTTATTTTTTATTTTTATTTTATGTGTATTCTAGATTGTGTGTATTGTTTACTGTACATTGTATAATAGGTTTATGTTGTGTAAGTATATGTACATTTGATATGTAAATTGTGTTGTGTAAATATGTTGTTTATTGTAATTGGTATATGTCTCGTCACTATCATGACTGCTATGTTGCTCGGAACTGCACACAGGACTTTCACCTACTGTTGCACTTGTGTACATGGTAGTGTGATAATAAAGTGATTTGATTTGATTTGATTTGAATATACATATTTTTTAATCTGTACAGAGCTTTATATATCTCATGGTATATACTGCTTACTGTGAGATGTAAATGACTGAAATTACATTAATGCAGAACACGAGTCTGTACAAAGAACAACCTTTTTAATTTGTAACTCTTCTACCCTCTGTAATGTTGTTGCAATTGCCATCATCTAGACTGTGTATATGGACAAATGATCTGATGTTCTTCTTTTAACACAAACTTGTAAGGCTGAAATACTAAAAGCAAAACTGGTGCTTCCTGTATTAGGAACCTTGGATCCATCAGTATATAATGGAATAAACATTTGATAAAATAAAATAACATTTGATCAACTAAGACTGCTATCTTTCCTAAACCTTTATGTACCTGCATTTCCTCAAGAATATAGAAATCAACTGACACCGAGGGAAACAGCCAGAATGGGGTTATTGATAACTGTAGGAATATATATTTTCTGATTTAACATCATGTCTCTGGCTTCTTTCTCAATGCTCCATGCAAAACACTCTCGTTTGACCCTTTCGCTCTCCCAACATGGGATAAATACCTTTGTTGTTGGATGGCAGTCTTCTGAATGTCCTTGAAGATTTGCCCAGTAGTTCATCAATAACTGTTTGTATCTAATATATAGCGGCATTTCCCCCACCTCAACCTTTTCAAAGGTCATTTTCAAACCACCAAAGTCTCAAAGCTTGAGCTTGCTCCACCTCCAACTTTTTTAATAAGGTTTTGTTGCCGAACCATAAGCAATGCACCCATAGTCTAACGATGATCTAATCAATGCTTCATAAATATTTATAATCGCAGATCTGCTCGCTCTCCATTCTGACCCTATTAAACATCTCATCACATTCAATATATTTTTACACTTGGTGATATCTTATGAATATGTTCATTCCATGTTAACTTTGTGTTAAACCACACAACCAGAAACCTAAATATTTTCACTTGTTCTATCTTTTGTCCACACATCTTTATCTGCGTATCAACACCTCTCTTTCTAGTGAACGTTACAGTTTTTTTCTACTGAAAACTTGATTCCCCATGAATGTGACCATTTTTCAACTGCCTTCCATTTTTAACATAATGTAATTAATATTCTTTCCCCTTTTCCACAAGGCTACATCATTAGCAATGACCATCCAATATTACCCTGGACTTAAAAAACATAATTATTCATAATGGAAAAGAGTATTAGACTAATGACACTGCCCTGAGGTGTACCATAATCTACCATATAGCATCCTGATAAAGCTTGTCCCAATTCTGACTAGATTTACTAGAATAAATCTATTAAATAAAAAGACTTTAATCCAGTTCTCTCTCTCTCTCTCTCTCTCTCTCTCTCTCTCTCTCTCTATACTCTCTATCACATTGATTAACACCCCATCTCCCAAAATACAGAGTCTGGCGCAAAACGAAACCCGAGTGCCCAAGAATTCTGAACCCTCAACCAAAACCCTTGGATTTTAACGCACCCCCCAAAAACATGGGTTGTGTCTCGATCCTCCGATTGGCATCGCCAGCAGGTAGATGTGACTTTAAGGCCAAGCCTATACAATCTAGAGGGAGTCCAATAGAGTCTATGTAAAATCTTGAACTGCATAAGACGAACACTCGCATATCTAGATACAGACTTGACATTTTTTTACATTTACATTTATTCATTTGGCAGACACTTTTATCCAAAGCGACTTACAAAAGAGGAAAACGAATCAAATTTTAAAACCTAGCCCACACTCCCTCCTCCAATACCAGGTTTAAATCTTTCTCCCATTATCTCTTGATAGAATTAGAGCTCCATCCCCCAGACTCTAAATGAACAGGGAGTAAAACACTGATGCCTCATTACCTTTTCCAAAAGCAGTAATCACCTCTCCCACAGTACATGCCGCTTTAGGGGGGTGTATGCTACTCCCAAAGACAATACAGAGTAGGTGCACAACTGTAAATACCTATAGAACATTTCCATCTGGGAATCCCAAAATGCTGAACAAACTTTTCAAATGATCTCAAAACTCTGCTCTCATTTTAGTCACCGAGCATAGCAACCTCCCTCACAACCCACTCTGACTATCAGAGAGGGGACTTCTCAATACATACACTTTTGTCCACACTGTGTGCAAATGTGAGATAACAGGGTGTAACTGAACTTCTCAGATTAATTTGATAGAAAGGCTTAGCAATGGCGAAATGGGGAAAGACCTTCCTGTTCAATACAAAACCAGGGAGGGGCTCTCTCTCTCAGGTGGAAGCGACCAGTATTCAAAATGTCTGAGATCGAATGCATAATAATAAAACAAAATCTTGGGTAGGCCTAGCCCACCTTTGTCAATCAGTCTATGTAACTTGTTAAAATGTAATCTAGGATGCTTGCCATTATTAAGGGATCAAAATGATCTCAATCAGACAAATTTGTGGGGAATAAAATGCCCAATTTTTAATGCCCTGTTTGGGCCACTGGAAATTACCAGCTGGAAAAGCTGTTACTGGGCAATATGCTGTCAGAGCCAGAGCTTTGGATTTAGACCAATTAATTCTGTATCCTGAGAAATTAGAAAAGGAATTAATAATTCTGTGGAGGCAAGGCATAGATCTAGTGGGGTAGGAGATGAATGATAAAATATCATCTGCGTAGAGCAAAAGCTTATGCACCACACCTCCTGCCATCAAAATCATCATCCTTTCTTACTGTGGCTGCTAATTGTTCCAGGGTAAGGCAGATCGATAACGAGAAAAGAGGGCATCCATGCCAGGTGTCCCTTTCCATAGTAATTTAATCTGAAATTAATCAATTTATTTGCACTGCCGGTGTCTATAAAGTAACTTAATCCATCCAATAAAAGTATTCCTGAACCAGTATATTTCCAAAATCTTAAATAGATAATCCCATTCTACCATATCAAATGCCTTTTCGGCATCAAGTGAGATGGCAGCGACTGGAGTCTGATGATTCGCCACTGACCACATTATGTTGATGAAACGCCTAATCTTATCAGAAGATCTGCGGCCCAGAGTAAACCTCACCTGATTTATATGTATGAGTCATAACTTTATGTTATTGGTTAGACAAAATTTTTACAATATTTTAATGTCTAGCTGGATCAGGGAAATTGGAGGATAATGCTTACATTAACTTGGATCTTTGTCTTTTTTAAGAATCAGACTGATCCAGGCTTGTGTCATGGTTGGAGGAAGCTTACCATTCTTGAATGATTCTGTATAAACTTTTAACAAAAGTGGAGCCAGTTCTGAAGCATAAGATCTAAAAAAATTCAGAAGCAAAACCATCTGGCCCCAGAGTCTGATCATTCACCTTGATATATTGTCTGCAGGCAAGGCCTTAATTACCTCGCCAAGCTCCTCCAAGGTTATTTCAGATTCAAGAGAAGTTTTTTGCTCAGTCATCAGTTTAGGATGTTTTAATGGTTCCACAAACTTTCTAATATCCTCATCAGTAGACGAAGGCGTGGAACTATAGAGATCAAGATCTAATTCTTTAAAAGCATTATTAATATCAATGGCCGAGGTAACATTTTCACCACCAACAGCTGCTTTATATATCTAGACAAAAGCTTCCCTGCTTTGTCCCCTGACTCAAAGTATGACTGTCTTGCCCTACATAACCAAAACTCCTTCTGCGACAAAATAGTATTATATCTGTATTTCAATCAGGTCAATTCCCTGAGGCAATAAGACAACATTCGGTGTGTCAGCACTGCCTCAGCACTTTTAATATTCCCTTCCAACTCCATGAGTTCTCGTGATTTGGATATTATGATGAATGAGGCATCCTACAGAGGATACTGAGGACCAGTTGGTTTCATTTAAACATTGATTTTAGCCTTTAACGTTTGCTGGAAAGCAGGATTTTGCCAAATGGATACATTAAAGCACTAACTATATGATTTATTTTTCTCCATATGTGGCAACACCTCTTAAATCACGAGGGTGTGATATGAGACTAAAATGTTTCCAATTGAGCAATCGACAACAGATCAAATGAGGGACTTAGATACCAAAAAAATTAATTAATAATAATCTATTCTAGAATCTAGAATCTAATCTAGAATTGATGAAAAAAATGTATAGTCCCTTCCAGATGGGTTCAAAAGTCTACACATCCTGTGAAGCATCAATGTTGCTCTAGTGGGCTTACACACATTTGAGTCCATCAAAAGTATCCTTCCAATATTGTAACACGAGGGTTGCCCTCATGTTAAGATCAATAAAAAAGCCCTGATCATCCAATTTAGGTGCATAAATATTAGCCTAAATAAAATTTGCCCCTGAATTTCAGCTAAAACAATAAAGACTCTTCCTAATTTCTCTTTACTCTGTTTGAGACATTTAATTGATGTTTACTTATCAGCATAATGACTCCCCTTCATAGTCGAGCCAGCACAATAAAAAAAAATGCCCAACCAATATCTTCCCAAATTTTTCCACTTCCTGCAGAGAAAGGTGTGTTTCTTGAAGAAACACTATATCATATTTCTTATGCTTAAGAAGAGAAATAACCTTCCTTCTTTTTATGGGGTGCCCTAACATATTCCCATTCCACGTGGAGAGAGACAATCCACTCATATTAACTTTTGACATTTTGACATATAAGAAAAAAATAGATAATTTGTCAAAAACAAGATTATAAAGACCACATTCCAACATTGGTGCATCCATTAAAACCTGAACTTCCCCTGGAACAAACAAACAGAAAAAAACGTGTGCATTAACCCTGTGCACGACAGCGACAACTGCCTTCCATACCTCCAAACTCAAACAGTCCATGTACGCCTATGAGGTCCCTTGTGACAATTTCACCATCAAATTGGTCAAGTCCGGTTTTTCTATACAAATTTTATGAGACAGAATAACACAGCAAAAGAAAATCTATAAAAAAGCCTTCCTTTACTCCTCACCTGGCGTAACACAAGATCTTTATCTCAGGAATTTGGCCAGAATTGATCGGGGCCTGTCTGCCTCCGTGGAAGCCTGTGAGCTCACTTGATTTCCAGTTTATGGCCTGTTACGTCGAGCAGATTCGGAAGGAATTTCACTGACCCTCTTCGGCCTCAGGAATTCTGACAATACGGATGTTATTCCATAAGCTACGGTTCTCCATGTCCTCCAACTTCTCCCAGACATGCTCCAAATCCATCTTGGTTGGAAAGAAGGATAATTAATCAAGCTGCAGAAAATGGGTATACAAGAGAGGATATATAACTGGATACTGCAGTTTTTAACTAATATATAATTCAGGGTAAAGGTCCTCCCAGTAATGCATTACAATAATCTAGTCTTGAGATCATGAATGCATGAATTTGTTTTTCGGCATCAGCAACAGAGAGCATGTGACGTAATTTACCAATGTTTCTTAGGTGGAAGAATGCTGCTCTACAAACATTGAACATTTGACTTTCAAATGACCAACTGGTGAAAAATAATGTGATGCCATGCGAGGGTCGGACGTGTGAAAGGCGTGCTCTCCGCACTTTGCTAGTTTTTCATTCTTTTTTTTGTCATAAACCGGTGAGATTTGCTAAACTCTGTTTCATAACTGTTCTATGAAGACAATATGTCAATTCAAAATCTTCGAGCTCTGGAGACATTAAAAGACACTTACGTGCACAAGCTGATACCTCTGACAGGGGGTATTTGTCCAGAAACTCAGTTTGGACATTGTGGCGGGAGAAATTCAACGGCAACTGTCCAACATGTCAGTAATGCTAGCGAAGATACTTGGAGGATCTTGCTGTAATATGTCGATCGATTACAGTGATGGAGGCGAAATTATCTGAGTTAGCTACAAGAATCTGGGATATCGAGAAACGAATAGATTAATTGGAGTCATTAGAGAGGGAATTAGCTGATAATCCGCAAGAGACCAAAGCAGATTTGCAGTGCATCTAGGAAAAGTTGGAAGACCTTGAGAATCATAATCGGTGAAACAACATCCGAATTGTTGAATTCTTGAGAACGAGGAAGGCCGAGATATGGTGAAATTCCTAGACGAGCTCTTCCTGAGTCTGCTCAACATAACAGGCCATAAACTGGAAATCGAGCGAGATCACAGAGTGCCGGTTCGGAGATCAGCTGAGATTAGGCCATTTGCAGCACTAATGTGTGTGTTAGCATGTATTTATCACTTTGTGGAGACAGGCCGCAATCAATTCTGACCAAATTTCTGAGATCATCTGATAAAGATCTTGTATTACGTGAGGTGAGGATCAAATGAAAGCTTTCTTGGAAAAACCAAAACATTTTCTTGTTCCCAGAGAAACTTGATTGATTCAAGGAATGCAAGAAACTCTAACATCAATGGAAGATCACTTTTACACTGATGTTTCCGGCCAAATTGAGAATAGATACTAAGGATGGCCACAAAGTATTAACATGCCCACAAAAATCAATGTCTTTCATAAAGTCATGTTGCTCCCGAGTGAGCTTGACTTGCTGAACATTCACATGAGAAACTGGACACCTTTTTTTGTTTCTTTTTGTGATGGTTCTGCCTGGTGGCTGCAGTATGTTTTATGGAATGGCACTCCTTTGGGACAGTTGAGGATGAATCTACTCATTCTTTGTACTTGTGCCTCCTACTGGATGGAGTTTGTTTTGTGGAATATTTTTTTTATTGCAGAACACTGGAAGGATTAGGCCATCTAATGTGTGTGTGTGTGTGTGTGTGAGTGTGTATTTATCACTTTGTGGGGACCACATGTCCCCATAAGTATAGTAAAACCTGAAATATTTTATGTTGTTGGGACAATTTGTCGGTCCCCATGAGGAAAACAGCTTAGAAATCATACAAAATTATGTTTTTTGGAAATGTAAAAATGCAGAAAGTTTTCTGTGAGGGTTAGGTTTAGGGGTAGGGTTAGGGTTAGGGGATAGAAAATAAAATTTGTACAGTATAAAAACCATTATGTCTATGGAAAGTCCCCATAAAACATGGAAACCCAACATGTGTGTGTGTGTGTGTGTGTGTGTGTGTGTGTGTGTGTGTGTGTGTGTGTGTGTGTGTGTGTTGGTTCTGCTAGAGGCTGGAGCTTGTTTTGGGGACGAACACACCTTCGGGACTGTATGCGGATGAATCTACACGTTCTTTGTGTTTATTCTGCCTATTGGATGGAGTTTGTTTTATATAGTTTCTTCTGTTATGTAATTCTGTCTCACAAAATTTGTATAGAAGCACAGGACTTGAGCAATCCGACAGCAAAGTTGTCGTGGGGGCTCTCGTAGGCATACATGGACTGTTTGAGTTTAGAGGGATGGACGTCAGTTGGCACTGTTGTGCGCGGGGTTCATGCACACATTTACATTTTTTCTGTTTGTTTGGTTCAGGGTTTGGTTGTTGCTCTAATGTTGGAATATGGTCTTTATAATCTTGTTTTTGATACACAATCTATTTTTTCTAATATGTAAAAATTTCAAATGTTAATATGAATGGATTGTCTCTCTTCACGTGGTATGTGAATGGGATAGGGCACCCCATAAAAAGAAGGAAAGTTATTTTTCTTCTTAAACGTAAGGAATATGATATAGTGTTTCTTCAAGAAATGCATCTTTCTCAACAGGAATTATTATTGTTTTAGCAGAAATTCAGGTGCAAAAGTTGATTTTGGCTAATATTTACGCACCTAACGTTGATGATCAGGGCTTTTTTTTTTAAGGGATGTTGCAAGCCGCTGGCACCCCTCATGATATAATACTGGGAGGAGACTTTAATCTTTTGATTGACGCAGTCCTTGATCATAGTGAAGCAAAAGTGTGCAAGCCCCCTAGAGCAACACTGATGCTTCACAGGATATGTAAAAATCTTGTTCTTATAGATATTTGAACCCATCTGGTGGGGACTATACTTTTTTTTTAATCAGTTCATAAGATCTATTCTAGAATATATTTTTTTATTCTAGAATATATATTATTTCATCTGTTGTAGATTGCTCAATTGGAAACATTTTAGTCTCAGATCATAACCTGGTGAGTTTAGAGGTGTTGCCACATATGGAGAAATCATTTAGTTTAGTTTAATGTATCACTTTTATAAAATCTTGAATTCCAACAAATGTTAAAGGCTGAAATAAATGTGTATTTGGAGACCAACTGGTCCTCAGTGTTCTCAGTAGGCATGATTTGGGAGGAATTTAAGGTGGATCTTAGGGGTCAGATCATACAGTATACCTCATTCATGAAAAAATCCAAAGAATGAGAACTCGTGGAGTTGGAAGGGAAAATTAAAAGTGCCAAAACAGAGCTGAAGCGCCGAATGTCGCCTGATGGCCTCAGAGAACTGACACGATTGAAATACAGATATAATACTATTTAGTTGCAAAAGGTGTTTTTTGTCTATTCAGGGCAAGACAGTCATACTTTGAGTTGGGGGATAAAGTAGGGAAGCTTTTGGCTAGATATATAAAGCAGAGAGAGTATTTTTCTACCATTCCCTCCTACCATCTGCTGGTGGTGAAATTTTTATCTCGGCAATTGATATTAATAATGTTTTTAAAGAATTCTTGATCTTTATAGTTCCACGTCTTTGTCTATTGATGAAGATATTAGAAACTTTGTGGAACCATTAGAACTCCCTAAACTGACTACTGAGCAAAAAAATTCTCTTTATTCTGAGATAACCTTGGAGGAGCTTGGAGAGGTAATTAAGGCCCTGTCTACAGGCAATATATCAAGGTGAATGATCAGAATCCAGTAGCTGCCATCTCACTTGATGCCGAGAAGGCGTTTCATATGGTAGAATGGGATTATTGTTTTAAGATTTTGGAAATATATGGGTTTGGGAATACATTTATTGGATAGATTAAATTACTTTATAGACACCTGGTAGCTGAGATATAAACAAATTGATTCATTTCAGATTATTTTAATCAGGATAGGGGCACTAGGCAACTTTTCCCTCTTTCCCCATTATAGTTCTGTCTTGCCCTGGAACCATTAGCAGCCACGTAAGAAGGGCCTTGCCTCCACAGAATTATTAATAAATTTTGTGTGATTTAGTTAGAATTAATTTTGACCCCTTAATAAAAAGGTTTTTGAGCGATGTGGGCTGGTTTGCTTCATTACATTTATCTATGATTGGGAAGGTTAATGTTATTAAAATGAATTGTATTCCAAAATGTAACTACCTGTTACAATCTATCCCTGTAGATGTCCCCCTCTCTTATTTCAAGCAATTTGATAGCATAATGAAGTCCTTCATTTGGATTGGTAAGCGTCCCAGTTTACATTTCAATAAGTTTCATGGGCCAATTGAAAAAGGTGGGCTAGGCCTACTCAAGATTTTGTTTTATTATTATGCATTCGGTCTTATTTGGACATTTGACTCATTGGTCTCTTCCACATGGGAGAGCCTCTCTCTGGTTTTGTATTGAACAGGAAGTTCTGGCACTTATTTAGCCATTGCAAAGCCTTTCTAAGTAAATGGAAAAATGTCTGCACTCTAAAAATACTTTCATTAAGTTCTAACAGGAGATAAAAATAGTACAAACGTTTCAGCTGTCTGCCTTCATCATTGTAACAATTCACTTGTTCTCAACAGTTAAATAGAAAGAAAATGCTACAAATCTTCAGGTGATCATAACCAAACAATCAATCCACAGCCTCCTGTTCAACTCCATATGGAACAACAAATAATAACTGAAACTAATGATGGGAACAATAACACATCAGGCAATAATGCCATCCAAAGCACCTCTCTTTGTAAAGGTTTTTAGTGTTATCTCCACCACGGCAAGAATTCATTAATTTCTCAATGGCTATATATTTAAGTTGTTCGATACTGTGATTAGACTCAATAAAGTGTCTAGCAATCGGAGAGGTAACATCATGTCTGCAAATGGCTGATTTGTGTTCACTCACTCTAATCTTCAAAGATCTCAATGTTTTTCCAACGTATATCAATATACATGGATTTTGAAGTAGGTAAATCATGTTCTTACTCGAGCATGTTCTACAGGACTCAATATGGTATACTTTTTTGGGGGAAAAGCATGTGAAATTTTTACATTGTAATATAGAAGAACATGCTGTACAATTCCGGCATGGAAAACAACCTTGTATGTATGCTTTTTTTGTCATCACGCACAACATCTGATCTGAATATTCGCCAAGTTTTGAGATCTTTTATAAGTAAACATCGGAGGATATTTGAAAACTTCTTTTAATGAAGAATCTGAAGATAAAATAAATCAATATTTGTTAACAATAGATTTGATCTGATAACAATTTTTCGTATACAGTATGTAAGAATATAGTTTACTGAAATTTTTATCATTATTTCGTTATTTAATTCTTTTAGATGTTTTTACTTTATCAAACTCAGATTGAAACCAAATACATGGATATCCTCTTTAATTGAAGCGGTTGCTGAACATTTCAGACTGTTTATCAAATTCCTCTTCTGAATTGCAATGCCTCAGTCTATAAAGTTGGCTTAAGATTAAACCTTTTTTCAGAGGTAGCAGGTGATGACTATTGGCGGAAAGTAATGTATTCTTGTCTGTTGGATTTCGAAACACCATGGTGGAGATCATGTTTTCAATCTCTGATATCAATACATCTAAAAATGTATATTTATAAGTCTTTTTCAACTGAAAATGTAATTGAGTTCAGTCTGGAGTTCACAAACAACACAAATGTAGTTCCTCTTCACTTTTTTTGCATATGAGAAAACAATCATCAATCTATCTTGCCCAATACTTAATGTAATGTCCAAAAGGGTAGTTATTGTAAATTAAATCTAATTCAAATGTACCCATAATAAGATTTGCATAACTTGGTGCTAAAGGAGTGCCCATAGCAGTACCTTGTATCTGAAGATAAAAGAAACAAAAAAGCTATTTTTAGTTAATAACATTTTTGTCAAATCTAGAATAAATTGTGTGGGTAATGTAGGACTCTGTAAAGTTTTTAGAAAAAAAAAACAAAGATTCAAAGCCTTCTTTATGTGGAATTGAAGTATATAAAGATGATATATCTAATGTTTCTAACCAATCTTGGTCATTTATTTTGGAATATAATTGTAATTCAAAGAATCTGTGGTGTCTCTTAAATAGGAAGGTTTGTTCCACTAATGGTTGTAAATGATAATGTATAAATTCAGTTAATTTTTCAGTGAGTGAACCAATACAATAGAGACTATAGGTCGATAAAAAAAGCCTTTCTATCAAACTAACTGGAGAAGTTATGTTACACCCCATTGTCTTGCATTTGCACTCAGTGTGGACAAAAGTGTCCAGAGTGTTTAATTCGGACAGTTATTTAAATGTTGCCTTGAGCATATGGCTGAACCCCAAATTATGTATTAATAAGTCCTCTTTCTGCTGGTCAGAGAGGATTGTGAGTTGGTGTAAGATATTTGGTATGTGACATTTAGGAGGGAATTTAGGGTTTTGAAATATGTGAGCTATGAACTAAATTAAACTGTCCTTATTGTAAATTATTAGGTAATGAAATGTATTACGGAATTAGCTGCATTCGACAACCATTATAAATAGCAAGGCATGGACCTGGCAGTCAGCGGAGCGACCAGACGAAGCGTGTGCAGGCAGAAGAGAGGAACAGAGAAGAGCAGCAAAGAGCAAAAAGAGTGTGTTCTTCCTGTTTAGAAATGTATGAACTGAAATTGGCAGCATCCCCTAAGGTGTCCTGCACCAATCAGAAGTGACTTTTCAGAGTCACATGGTCGACTGGGCTGTCCTTTCCGACAGTTGATTTTATGGTCCTTTGTTCCAGAGTCTTACAAATCTCCTGCTCAAAAATAGTGCATATTTAATCATGAACTGTTATATCTTGAATGCTACAAGAGACATGATATTCGTTGTCATCAGCTTTCTCAGCATATGCCAGCAAACGCTTACATATTAAACATGACATATTAATCATTAATTTGTCAGTTATACAAGTTACCATGGTTCAAAGCAACTGTGAGGATTACCTAGCAAGACTAGGTAAATATGTATAAATCATGGATTTAAATGCATTCTGTATATTTTAGAAGGTTAAATTGGTAAAATACTGTGACTGTGTAAAATGTTCCTGGATTAAGATGAAATGTCTTAGTATTCAAGTCGTGTAAATCTGATGGTCTTTTGGAAATATTTCAAAGAGAATTCTGCTTTAAATTATGTGGAAGATCAGGAGGTCGTGCAGAGGGCCTTTCTGACCCATGACCCATTTGCTTTAAATTAGGTTGATTAGAGTGTCTTGACCATGTTATTGTCCAAAGACAGGCCTTCAGTAGGAAGTTGAGTCTTGGTCCATTACTTTATGATGCAGAGGAATTCCAGGATTGCAAAGGTTGAAAATCCTAGATTCAAATAATGTTGTTTCAATTCTTCTGCATGTATAATCCTACATAAAGTTACTACACTCAGATGCGGAGGCAACTGAGATTTGTCCTCCGCCACCCAACTGAGACAAGTCACCATGCCACCACGAGGACTTGGAGTGCATTGGGAATTGTGGTGACTTGATGTAGCAAGCTTGAGCGCTGGACCGTGGAGCAGAGGCAGGCTTATGATATGGCATGGAGGAGTCTGGGTCTTGGCTGTGACATGGCATGGAGCAGTCTGGGGCTAGGTTGTGACATGGCATGGAGCAGACTGAGGTGTTGTTGTGACATGGCATGGAGCAGGCTGAGGCGTTGTTGTGACATGGCATGAAGCAGGCTGAGGCGTTGCTGTGACATGACATGAATCAGGCTGATGCGTGACATGGCATGGAGCATGCTGAGGTGTGGCTGTGGCATGGAGCAGACTCAGGCGTGGCGGTGACATGGCATGGAGCAGACTCTGGCATGTCTATGACATGGCCTGGAGCAGACTGCCATGGCTGTGACATGGAATGGTGCTGATCACAAAAGGCAACAACTTTTGGGTGGAGGGGGATTGGCCCCAGGGCCTTTGCAAGTCATAATCCATCCCTGCACACATGATATGAATCTGGTAAAGATGATTAATAAAACAAAGGCTTGGTTTAAATGTTTTTCATCTTTAGTATCTTCCAAAATGATGGACAGTATTTGGAATAATCTGTCAGTGTTTTTTTTTTTTTTTTTTTGTTTTTTTTTAAAAAAGGCAAGTGACAGAGAATTAGTTTAAAGGAGACCTATTACGTAACCTAAGTCTCAGGTGTCCCCAGAATATGTCAGTGAAGTTTCAGCTCAGTATGTTGTTTTCGTGTGTGTCTCTTTAAATGCAAATGAGCTGCTGCTCCCCGCCCCAGACATAGCTCTGGTCTCTGTGAATACAATCAGAGACAATGGTAATTTTAACTGCATTAGCCATGGAATCAGAAAACACATTCGGAAAGGCGATTTGCAAACATTCACAAAATATAAAGTGCGATACTTACATCTTCAGGATATAAAGCTGGAACACGAACAGTTGGTGCTGATCCATGCTTAAGAATCACATTTTTTGAAAATCCTGCTTTATATTGACACACAAAGCAGTCCAGTGTAAAATTATTTGCCAAAACATACACAAATTTTTGTATATTTGTATGTTTTGGAGCACATTTCCTTCAAAAACAAAACTTGTCCACTCTGTCTTCAGTGGCTCTGATGCCAGGACTTTACAGCCAACAACAGAACACTTAAGACGCTTATGATAGTCAGCTAAAAAGTGAATGTAGAGAAATATATGAAAGTTAATTATTTCTTGTTTGTACAGATATTCACTGATGGATCAAAAGCATCAGAAACAACAAAAACTGGTATAGGTATTTTTATTTCAGAATTCAAGTTATATATCGTCAAGAGACTATCGAACAGATTAGCAGTATATACAGTAAAATTAGTTGAAGACTTGCAATCCAGTGGATTGAAGATATGGCCGAGAGGGACACGCATCAGTTTTGTTTTGTTTGTTGGGGAAGAGCATGCTGCTCTCGCGTTGGGGCATGGTGGGTGCGAGCATTGTCATCTGCTTTTGGGTAAAATGCTTCACGCTCGCCTCGCTTACTTCCGGGAGTCGGCGCCCATACTTCACTCGTGGGGCTCTAGCATGGATCTGGCTGAGGAGCGAGAGACGGGTTCGTCTAACGTTACATAGATGACTGGCTGATCCTAGCGCAGTTCCAAGAAGTGGCAGTTCAGCTCAGGGATATCATCTTAGCTCATCTGGTTTCTCTGGGTCTGAGACTCAACGTCAAAAAAGCGTTCTCTCTCCCACCCAGAGAATTACCTATCTGGGAGTTATATGGAATTCGATCACGATGCGGGCACATTTGTCTCCCGCTCGAATCATTTCCATTCAGAACACCCTGAGCAAAGTCAGGCTAGGTCAAGTTTGCACTGCTCGTCAGTATCAGCGAATACCAGATCTCATGGCATCTGCGTCCACGGTGATCCCTTTGGGCCTTCTGCACATGAAACGGTTCCAGCTGTGGCTAAATGCCTGGGGGTTTCATCCAAGGGCCAGTCCCCTAAGGCAAATAAGGGTTACACGCCTCGTGCTTCGTTCCCTTTCTATGTGGTTCAGACCCCGATTTCTTACCTTGGGTCCCATTCTAGGTGCGTCGTGTCGTCGCAGGCTGCTAACGACAGACGCCTCCCTGACGGGCTGGGTAGCGGTTTTAAGTGGTCGTCCAGCTTAAGGGGAATGGGAGGGTCGTCAGCTCGATTATCACATTGACTGTCTCGAGTTGATGGCTGTATTTCTGGCCCTGAAATACTTCCTCCAGAGGCTGCCGTGTCTTGGTGCGGGTGGACAACACAACAGCAGTCTCCTACATAATTTATCAAGGAGGTCTATGTTCACGCCAGCTGAATTCCCCGGCACGTCGGATTCTCCTTTGGGCCCAGGGTAAATTCCTGTCACTCAGGGCAGTTTATATCCCTGGATGCCCATATGTGGGAGCAGATTTACTGTCCAGACCAAAAAAACAGGTAGTGGAACAAATCTGGGTGAGATTTTACAGGGCAGAAGAGGACCTCTTCGCCACTATGAACAGCACAATGTCTCCTCTACTTCTCCCTGATTCACCCAGCCCCCCCTGGGTCTGGATGCGATGGCACATCTGTATGCTTTCTTTTTTTCCCCGGTTTCTCTGCTCCTGGGAGTCTTGGCCAGAGTTCGCCAGCAAGGGTCTTGCCTCTTACTGATAGCGCCGCTCTGGCCGAACATGGTATGGTTTTCGGAGTTAATATCTCTCCTCGACGGCTCGCCTTGGGTGATTCCGAACAGGAAGGACCTTCTTTCTCAGTCACAGGGGACAGTATTTCATTCCCGGCCCAAATTGTGGACCCTTTCATGCTTGGCCCCTGAAGGGTACCAACTGAGGTACACAGGGCTTTCTCCTGAGGTTATCGAGACCATTTTAAGTGCTAGGGCTCCCCCCACTTGGAACAAATCTGGGTGAGATTTTACAGGGTAGAAGAGGACCTCTTCACCACTATGAACAGTGCAATGTCTCCTCTACTTCTCCCTGAGTCACCCAGAATCCCCCCCCCCCCCCCAGAGCTGGACGTGGTGGTGCATACATGGCCCAGAATGCGCCTGTATGCGTTTCCCTCTACTAAAAGTTTATAATGCAAATCCAGTTAACTGCCAGATTGCTTCAGTTCTGGACTTTTTGCAGGAAGAACTGTCAGCAGGCACATGCCCCGCCACTCTCAGGGTCTATGCGGCCGCCATTTCAGCATTTTCGCCTTGGTGGACGGGGTGCTGTTGGGGAGACATCCTCTACTCGCTCACTTCATTCATGGAGCTAGGCAAACTAGGCCTCCTGCTAGGACCAGGACCCCTTCATGGGACTTAGCAATAGTCCTGGAGGGTCTGGTTGAGACCTCCTTTGAACCTCTAGAGTCAGCGTCTGACAGACTTCTGACTCTCAGGGTGGTTTTTCTTATGGAGATTACCTCTCTAAAGAGAATTGGGGACCTACAGGCTCTGTCTGTCTTGCCAGCCTGTTTAGAGTTTGCCCCAGGAATGACCTAATTAAATTTGCACCCTCATCCTGACTACCTGTCTAAGGTACCTTTCTCGGCCTTACATCCGGTAACTCATGAAGCCTTCTGCTCCCCATCGTTTGTAACGCCGGAGCAGGAAAGACTTCACAGACTTTGTCCAGTCCATGCCCTTCAGACTTATGTCCACCACACTAGCCAGTGGCATAAGTCAGGACAACTATTTGTTTGCCACCAAGCAGACTATGCCGCATTGGGTGAGGGACGCTGCTTCCCTGGCCTACGAGGTGTGTGGTCAAGCTTCGCCTGTAGGCATCAGGGCTCACTCAACCGGAAGTGTCACCTCCTCTAAGCCTTTGCCAGAGGGGTCCCTCTGCAGCATGTCTGTGATACTCTTCTCCATACCATCTGTGATACTCACCAGGCTGGTACTCTTCGCACACATTCATTAGATTCTACAGCTTGGATGTTCATACCACTCCGGGTGGATGTTCATACCACTCTTATGTCCTTGAGTCGACATCTCAAGCTCATGTCTGAGCCCTCTTACGCTCTTGTGAGCACACTGCACAACCGTAGGGGGTCCGGACAGCCACAGTGTGGGTATTCTTGTTCCCAAAGCGCTCTTCAGTGCAGCATCATAGTGAAGCTTTTTGTAAAAGGAACGTCTCGGGTTACGTATGTAACCCTTGTTCCCTGAAAAAAGAGGAACGAGATGCTGCACCTTTCTGCCGCACTGGGATGCCCCGGGACTGCTCTTCAGATTAAATACCTGATGATGCACCAGTGACGCATCTATTTATAGCCACTGCGCCAGGTGCGTCCAATGATTACATCGGCAGAGGCTATAAATTCCGGTCAATGTTCATTGACGTGCTGCATACATATTCTTAGCTGGTCACAACTGCTCTTCAGCGCAGCATCTCGTTCCACTTTTTTCAGGGAACAAGGGTTACATATGTAACCCGAGACATTTATGGAAATGAAATGGCAGATATGCTGGAAAAAAGGCATTAAGGAGAAACATTTTTGACATTGAGATTCCATTAGGCTGAGGAGAAATTAAATCAATAATTAAAGGTTTAAAAAGTATTCAAAAAGAGTGGCAGACTAAATTAGATTTATGCAGTACAGGAAGATTTTATTATAGGATACATACATCAGTTAAGGAGACATACAGTTTAGGGCAATATAGGAAAGAGGAGGTGATTCTATCTAGATTGCAATTTGGACATACACGGTCGTGTCCAAATTGAGATATGTCATTACTTTTAATATGTAAAGATAATACAGGCAGATGTAATTTTTGTGGGGAAATGGAAACAGTAGAAAATGTAATATTGAAATGTAGAAAATAGGCCTATTATACAGAAAGAGAGAATATGATTGAGAACTTAATAAAAAATATATAAGTATGATAAATTGTATCTTAGGGAAATGTATAAAAGACCAAATTAATCAAAGGTTAATTACAAGCATATTTGATATGGAAGATAAGAAGATCTTGATATGCAAACTACATACACACTGATATTGAGGGAACTCACATGATGAGGTTTAGGGATGGGAGCTGAACACGCAGCAGCCTGAGCCCACCGTTGTTGGAACCCAAAACAGACATTAGAAGAAAGGTAGAAAATTCGGACGGATTGACTTTGAGTCCTGATTCCAAGGGCGAACAGGGGTCTCTAGTAGTCCAATTTCACACAGGGTAGAGATCACGCCGGACGGTTGATCGCGATAGGTGGTTTTTGGCAACAGCTGGATTGTGAATGGAGTGCGCATGGTAGGAAGATTAGTTGACTCCGGAAGCGATCCGGAAATGGAGGAAGTGGAGAATGGAGGTAATGAATGGAATGTAGTTGAAAATCGAAAAAGAAAGAAAAACTGGGGTCAGATTTCGGATTCTGATAGTGAAAACGGAAGACATCAGTTAAGAAGAAGAAAGGAGTAATATAAGGTAATGATAAAATTTGCATCCAAATTTGAATCTGCAATAAATCCGCTGAAATTAACTAAAGCGATTAATGACGAGATAGGGCAGATTAAAAATGCTAAAATGTTGAGGGGTGGTAAATTGTTATTATTTTGTAAAGATAACAAGCAACAGAAAAAGGCACTAGGAATAATGATGTTACTGGGGAAAAAAGTAAGTTCAATTAGGAGAAGGAAGTATCCCAGGGCTCCACCTCTCGAGCCTCCCAGGGCTCCACCTCTCGAGCCTCCCAGTGCTCCTCCTCCTGAGCTTCCCAGAGTTCTGCCTTCCAGTGCTCCGCCTCCCGAGCTTCCCAGTGCTCCGCCTCCCGAGCTTCCCAGTGCTCCACCTCCCGAGCTTCCCAGAGCTCCGCTTCCCAGTGCTCTGCCTCCCTGTGCTCCGCCTCCCGAGCCTCCCAGTGCTCTGCTTCCCAGTGCTCCGCCTTCCAGTGCTCCGCCTCCCGAGCTTCCCAGTGCTCCGCCTCCCGAGCTTCCCAGTGCTCCGCCTCCCGAGCTTCCCAGAGCTCTGCCTCCCGAGCTTCCCAGAGCTCCGCCTCCCTGTGCTCCGCCTCCCGAGCCTCCCAGTGCTCTGCTTCCCAGTGCTCCGCCTCCCGAGCTTCCCAGTGCTCTGCCTCCCAGTTCTCCGCCTCCCGAGCCTCCCAGTGCTCTGCTTCCCAGTGCTCCACCTCCCGAGCGTCCCAGTGCTCCGCCTTCCTTGCCTCCAGTGCCCTCTGCGGCTCCATCCATGGAGCCTACCATGGCTCCGTCTTTGAAGTCGGCTCTGCCTCCTGAACCTTCCATGGCTCCGCCTCCGATGGCTCCGCCCCTCGAGCCTTCCACGGCTCCGCCTCCTATTGCTCCGCCTACCCTGGCTCCGCCTCCTGAGCCTCTCCCTGTTCGGTGGCCCCCTCCCAGGCCTCCTGACCTTGTCCCTGTCCTGTGGCCTCCTACCGGGCCTCCTGACACTGTCCCTGTACTGTCTCCTTTTCCCGGGCCTCCTGACCTGTTCCCTGTCCTGTGGCCTTTTCCTTGGCCTCCTCCCCAGCTCCCTGACCCGTTCCCTGTCCTGTGTCCTTCTCCCCAGCCTCCTGACCCGATCCCTGTTCTTTGGCCTCCTCCCAGGCCCCCTGACCCGTTCCCTGTCCCGTGGCCTTTCCCCGGGCCTCCTGACCTGTGCCCTGTCCTGTGGCCTTTTCCTTGGCCTCCTCCCTGGCTCCCTGTCCTGTGGCCTTCTCCCCGGCCTCCTGACCCGATCCCTGTTCTTTGGCCTCCTCCCAGGCCCCCTGACCCGTTCCCTGACATGTTGTCTTTCCCCGGGCCTCCTGACCCGATCCCTGTCCTGTGGCCTCCTGACCCGGTCCCTGTCCCGTGGCCTCCTCCCCGGGCCTCCTGACCCGATCCCTGTCCTGTGGCCTTTCCCCGGGCCCCCTGACCCGTTCCCTGTCCTATGGCCTCCTGACCCGGTCCCTGTCCCGTGGCCTCCTCCTGACCCGGTCCCTGTCCCGTGGCCTTCTGACTCGGTCCCTGACCCGTGGCCTCCTCCTGATCTGGTCCCTGTCCCGTGGCCTTCTGACTCGGTCCCTGACCCGTGGCCTCCTCCTGATCCGGTCCCTGTCCCGTGGCCTTCTGACTCGGTCCCTGACCCGTGGCCTCCTCCTGATCCGGTCCCTGACCCGTGGCCTCCTCCTGACCCGGTCCCTGTCCCGTGGCCTTCTGACCCGGGCCCTGTCCCGTGGCCTTCTGACTCGGTCCCTGACCCGTGGCCTCCTCCTGACCCGGTCCCTGTCCCGTGGCCTTCTGACCCTGTCCCTGTCCCGTGGCCTTCTGACTCGGTCCCTGACCCGTGGCCTCCTCCTGACCCGGTCCCTGTCCCGTGGCCTTCTGACCCGGTCGCTGTCCCGTGGCCTTCTGACTTGGTCCCTGTCCTGTGGCCACCACCCAGACCCCCTTACCCTCTCTCGTCCCTGTGGCCCTCTCCTGGCCCAGTCCCTGTCCTACGGCCACTTCCCAGACTCCCTGACCCTGCCTTGTTCCTTTGCTCCCCTTGTGCCCCCTTGAACTGCCTATTTGCCCCTGGTGCCCCCCTGGACTACCCGTTTTTCATAGTGCTCCATAGTCAATGTCTTTTGTTTTTGGAGCGTCTGGAATCTGCTCCTTAAAGGGGGGGCTCTGTCACATTCTGTTGACTTTTGTTCTGTGCTTTTATGTTGTAATTCCTGTTTAGTTCCTGTTTTCTGTTTGGTTTTTGTAGTCCTTTGTAGTTCTGTTTTTTGATTGGTTTTCCCCTTATTGTCTCCCATGCCCTGATTGTTTCCCCAGGTGTTTCTAGTTTTCCCTTGTGTATTTATGCCCTTGTTTCCCTCCTGTCCATTTGTCTGTTATTTCATGTTTTGTTTTGCGCCTAGTTCTCCATGGTTTTTGTTATTCCTAGTGTTCTTGTTTTTGTATTTAATAAAAAAGCTGCACATAGATCCTCTCCCGTTGCCCGTCGTTACAGACATGACAACAGAAAGAATCAAAAAGAATATTTCTGGAGCAGAAGTGAAGGAAGTGAGAAGACTTCAGTATGTCAAAGACAAAGAAAGGAAGGATAGTCTATCTGTGATGATACATTTTGATGAGGATAAATTACCGGAAAGAGTACATCTAGGATACATGAGTTATATGGTTAGACCCTATGTACCTCCCCCGTTAAGATGTTTCAAATGTCAAAGATTTGGTCATGTTGCAGCAGTTTGTAGAGGGAAGCAAAGATGTGCAAGATGTGGAGGAGAGCACGATTACGGTAAATGTGAACAAGGAGTAAATCCCAAATGTTGTAACTGTAGGGGAGAGCACAGCGCAGGGTACGGAGGATGCCAAACGAGACAAAAAGTCTTGAAAGTACAAAATGTTAGAGTGGAAGATGGGTTAACATATACTGAGGCCCTGAAGAGAGTGGAACAGGAAACAAAAACAAAAGAAATTGAGAAAGTTATACCTCTGAAAGTTGACTGAGAAGGATCCAGTGGAGATTGATAAAGTGTCTTTTGTAGCATTTATAGTTGAAGTGGTAAATTGCTCAGCACAAACGGAAAGTCGAACAGAGAGAATTAAAATCATAGTGAGAGCAGCAGAAAAGTATTTGGAACTAGAGGGAATCAGTGTGGAGATGATAAATGAAAAACTAAAAGTACAGGTAGGAAACACCCAGACAACATGTGGTGGTTCATAATGGTGTTATTAATATTGCAATGGAACGCAAGACGTTTGATTGCAAACGGACAGGAATTTAAGAACTTTATATTAAAACAAGAAAGATGCCCAGATATAATATGTGTTCAGGAATCTTGGTTGAAACCATGTCTTAATTTTATTTACAAGGATATATTGCAATACGTAGAGACAGACCAGGTGGAAATGGAGGGGGGATAGTTATTTTCATAAAACAAGATATTGGATACAGGATAGTTGAGATTAATCAGGAACATGAGGTAATGGTAGTTGAAATATGGGAAGGAACAGAAAGTATAAAGATAGTAAATCTTTATAATCCATGTAAGAAACTACCTTTTGTCTATTCCCTGATTTCTTTTTTCCTATTGCTTCTACTGCTGCTTTCCGTATTGCTTTACAAATATTTTTATTCAACTCATCTACATCCTCTATTACACCCAAAGACCCCTCCAAATATTCTTCACAAATCTCCTTAAATTCCTCCCAATTTGCCTTTTTAAATGCCCATCTTTGTATTCTCTCTACCTTTTCTTTTTGAATATCTATTCCTATTTTACATAATATTGGAAAATGGTCGCTTCCTATGTTGTTGTGAGTTATTACTTTCCACGTACTTTTCCTTGCTAAATTATCTGATACCAAAGTTAAATCGATAGCTGACATCTTTCCACTTCCTATATCAATTCTGGTGCCTGACCCATCATTTATACACACTAATCCTCTTAAATCTAACATTTCTTCCACTACCAGTCCATTATAATCTGTATTTTTACTCCCCCACAATGTATTATGAGAGTTAAAATCTCCACACCATACCATCTTTTGTCTACCATTCTCATCTATTTTTTCCAAATCTCCTATATTTAGTTCCTTGGTGGAATGAGGAATGTAGTGAGGCAGTTTATATAAGAAATAAAGCTCTTAGGAAAGTAAGAAGAAGTATTAATTTTAATGATTCAACATACTATAAAAAGGCACAAGCAAAAGTGAGGCGTGTAATAAGAATAGCAAAGAGGAAATATTGGAGGGAATTTTGTGAAAGTATTGGTGAAGATGTTGAAATTAATGAAATATGGGGGATGATTAGAAAGATGAGTGGAATTCAGAGATATAGTAGCATACCAGTTTTAACAGATAAAGAAAAAGCAGAAGTATTAGCGGAAACATTTATGAAGGTGCATAGTAATGATAATATTCCTGAGGAAATGAGAAAATATAGGAGACAACGAATTAGAGAAAATCCTAAAATTTTGGAAAAAAGAGGGCATTCGGGTAGTGTAATAGAGGCTGAGTTTACAATGTATGAAATAAAGAGAGCACTCTCTGGGGTAAGAAAAACTTCTTCAGGAAAGGATGAAATTTGTGTAGAGTTGATAAAAAAATTATCAGAAACATCATTAAAGATAATTCTAGGATTGTTTAATAAAGTATGGGAAACAGGAAAACTTCCTTCTGAGTGGAAACATGGGGTCATAGTGCCAATTGCTAAACCAGGGAAAGACAAAGCTCAACCAAGCAGCTATAGGCCAATAGCATTGACATCAAACTTATGTAAGCTAATGGAGAGAATGGTAATGGCAAGGTTAGTATATTTTATTGAGAAAAAGGGGTTATTTTCACAATACCAGAGTGGTTTTAGGAAGGGGCGCAGTACTATGGATTCTGTAGTAAGTCTGGAAGCAGCAATAAGGAAGGCTCAAGTTAATAAGGAGGTAGTAGTTGGAGTGTTCTTCGATATAGAGAAGGCTTACGATATGTTGTGGAAAGAGGGTTTGTTAATGAAACTTGATAAAATGGGAATTACAGGAAAGATGTATGATTGGATCAAGGATTTCTTATTGAATAGGACAATACAAGTTAGAATTGGGACAACATATTCACAAATATATTCTATAGAAAATGGAACTCTCCAAGGTAGCGTATGTAGTCCAATACTTTTTAACATTATGATTAATGATATTTACTCACAAATTGACACAGGAACAGGGAGGTCACTGTATGCAGATGATGGCACAATATGGAAGAGGGGAAGAAATGAAATATTTGTAGTTAAAAGTCTGCAGGGGGCAGGAAGGTTGAAAACTGGGCAAATGAGTGGGGTTTCCGGTTCTCAATTGCAAAAACTAAGGTAATCTGTTTCACAAAAAGGAGAAAAAACATTAAAGTAAGTATAAAAATGTATGGTCAGGAATTGGAACAAGTTAAAATGGTAAGATTTTTAGGTATGTGGATGGACTCTAAATTAACATTTGGTATTCACATTCAAAAGCTTGTAGACAAATGTAAAAAAGGAATTAATGTAATGAGGTGCTTGGCTGGGGTTGAGTGGGGAGCAAGTAGACAGTCTTTAAGAAGAATATATAGCTCATTAATAAGACCGGCAATAGATTATGGTAGTATGATATACTGTTCTGCATCAGAAACATGGCTCAAAAAGATTGAGGTAATTCAGACTCAAGCTCTAAGGATCAGCTGTGGAGCATTTAGAACATCTCCAGTACCATCAATTCAAGTAGAGATGGGAGAAATGCCACTAGAAGTTCGTAGGAGAAAGTTAAGAATGAGATACTGGATTAATGTAAAAGGACATGATGAAAGACATCCAGTTAAAAAGGTACTAGAAAACTGTTGGGAGTATGAGTATGGAAGAATAAATAGTTTTTGCTGGGTAGCAAATAAGGAGGCACAGGAAATGGGTATAACCGAGATAGAAGTAGCTCCTTCTGTCATAATTCCCTCTATACCCCCTTGGTTATATCCAATGCCAGAAATAGACTTATTCATACACAATGAGATACACAAGAATGAACATAATTTGCCATTAAAAGTAATCGTTCATCAATACATAAATCAAACATACAACAACATGACGCAAATATTCACAGATGGATCAAAAGATCCAAAAACAGGTAGAGCAGCTGCTGCAGTATATATTCCTCAGTACAATATTAAAATATCAAAAAGAGTAACAGATCATATATTTGTTTTTACAACAGAACTGATAGCCATATCATTAGCCTTACAATGGATAGAAGGAAAGCAGCCTAATAGTAGTGTGATATGTACAGACTCACTATCAGCTTTGCAAAGTTTAGAAAGTGGAACATCTTTAGCAAGACAAGATATTTTAAATGAAATATTACAGGAATTATATAGCATAAAGCACTTAGGCGTAAGGGTGAGTTTTTTGTGGGTGCCAGCCCATGTCGGAGTAAAGGGAAATGAGGAAGTAGATGAACTGGCAAAGAATTCATTGAAAGATCCTGAGAGTAACATTAGAGTAAAGATGAGAAAAGTGGAAGTTAAGGGGCTGATTGGGACTGAAGTAAAAAAGAGGTGGCAGAGGATATGGGACAATGAAACAAGAGGAAGACATCTGTATAGTATACAAAGAAATGTGGGGGTGGAAAGAACAACTGTTAATAATAGGAAAAAGGATATGATAATGACGAGATTACGAATTGGACATACAGCATTAAATCAAAGTTTACATAAAATAGGTAAACACGAAAGTGGTAATTGTGATAAATGTGGATATCAAGAAACAGTAAATCATATATTACTAGAATGTATAGCATACAATAGAGAAAGACTTGAATTAATCCAGTCACTAAAGGATAGGGGTATAAGCAATTATTCACTTAAGGAAATATTAGGAGAAGGAACAAATTATATAATACAGGATAAAGTATTAAAATTTTTAAATGATACAGAACTGGTAAAAAAGATATAATTGTTTTTTTTGTTTGTTTGTTTTTTTTTAAACCAAGTGTATTCAACCAAGTAGTGCTCCATACTCCAATCCAGTAGGTGGCGGACAATGCACCTTTAATTTGGTTTGCCAACCGCCATTTAAACAACAGAAGAAGATAGAAAATGCACCCGGCACGGTGGCGAAAATGGCGACAGAAAGGAGGAAAGTGTGGGGAGAAACATCGGACGAAGACGACAATGAACAAGAAATGGAGTATCAGGAAGTAAGATACAATAAAAGGAAGAAAAAGAGCAGCATGGGTGATGGATCTGATTGTGAACGAACAATTAATAAAATTAAACAAACGAGTAGTGAAGCTGATAAAGAAGAAAGAGAAATCAAGGTTCTAATTACTTTTGCTAAGCAGTCAGAACAACAAATTCATCCTGTTAAATTATCAAAAGCAATTGAGAAAGAGATAGGAGCAGTGAAAGCTGTAGTTTGTCTAAGCAATGGAAGAATAATGATTAAATGTAAGGATGAAAAGCAAAAACAAAAAATTCTGAAAATGAAAACGCTGGCAGGAGGAAAGATATCATGCACAGAAATAGGTTATGGAATCAGAGGGGTTATCTCAGGTGTTCCTCTTAATGTAAGTATGGATGTTATTAAAGGAAATCTAAGTGGAGGCACAGTTATCTCTACTAGAAGACTGCAGATGTGGAAAGACAACAAAAGGTGTGAGAGTATGAGTGTGATGATTCAGTTTGAAGGGAGTAATTTACCCACAAGAGTGAAGCTAGGATATGTTAGCTTCTTGGTGCGAGAATTCACACCTCCACCTTTGAGATGCTTCAAGTGTCAACGGATGGGACATATTGCACATTTTTGTAAAGGGAGAATGCGGTGCGTAAAGTGCGGGGGGGAACATGAATATGGCAAGTGTGAGGAGGGTGTAGTGATTAAATGCTGTAACTGTGGCGGTGGACATAGTGCAGCATACGCAGGATGTCCCGTACAACAAGAAGCTTGCGAAGTTCAAAATATAAAAACTGTGCAAAATCTAACTTATGCAGAAGCTATGCGTAAGGTAAAAGGCAAAGGTAAAACTGAATCGAAGGTAACTAATGTGCAAGGAAATAGGATGGAATCCTATTCTCAGAGAGAAGTAAATCATGAGAGGAATGAGCCAGATCTGCATGTCACAGTAAACAAAATTGACTTTGTGGCATTCATTTGTGCGGTGGTGAATGGTACTTCACAAGTGGAAAAGAGATCTGACAAATTAAGGATTGTCGTAGGATGTGCTAATAAATTTCTCAAGTTAACAGGAGTTTCAGCAGAGGAGGTGCATGGGATTCTGAAAGCGGAGGATAGAAATGCTGCCATGGATATGACTCAGAGTAATAATTCTTAGCTGCACGATGTCTTTCCTACTACTACACTGGAATGCTAGGAGTTTAATAGCAAATGGTCAAGAATTTAAAAAACATGTATCAGAAATGGAAAAGGCCCCAGACATCATATGCATTCAAGAGACATGGTTACAATTCTCTGGACTTTAAGATCAATGGATATGTAGTAGAAAGGAAAGACAGAGTAACTGGAAGAGGGGGAGGGTGTGCAACATTTATTAAAGAAGCTATAATATATAAGAGGATAAACATAAGTAATAATGTAGAGTGTGTAAGTATAGAAGTAATGGGGAGGTATGAAGAAATTAGAATTTCAAACTTTTATAACCCATGCAAAGAAATAAATAATAGTATTCTAGAAGATGTGATGGGTGAGTCACAGGGTAAAGTTATTATATGTGGGGATTTTAATGCACATAATGGTCTATGGGGTAGTAAGAGTACAGACAATAACGGGTTAGTTGTGGAAGAATTTATAGAAGAACACTCATTAGTATGTTTGAATGATGGGAAATCAACAAGAATGGATATAGTTAAAGGCGGTTTGTCATGTTTAGATCTCACAATTACATCAGCTGCATTAGCAGGTAAGTGCACTTGGAGCGTACAAGAGGACAATTTGGGCAGTGATCACTGGCCAATAGTCTGTGAGATTCAGAGTGCAGTACAAAAGCAAAGTTTTAATCAGTGTGGAAGGTGGGGATTTAAACAGGCAAGGTGGGAAGAGTTTTATGTGTTGTGAGAAGAAAATTTCAAAAATATGAAGATGGAAGGGAATATTGAGGAGATATATAAAAAAGTAGTAAGTGAAATTATTTTAGCAGCGAACCTATCTATACCATTAATAAGAGGCAATGGAAAAAGAAAGAAAAATGTTCCATGGTGGTCTGAAGAGTGCACAGTGGTAATTAAAGAAAGGAATAAGGCATTCCGTGTTTTAAAAAGGTTAATAACTCAAGATACAGTAATAGATTATCAGAAAAAAAGGGCAGCTGCAAGAAGGGTAATTAAAAGTGCAAAGAGAAAAGCATGGCAGGAGTTCTGTAATACAATTGGGAGAGAGACTGGAATGCATGTGGTATGGGGAATGATAAGGAAAATGAATGGTATTAATACTCATAAACTAGTTCCTGCAATTGAGGATGATGGAAAGGTGGCCAGAACAGACAAAGAAAAGATAGAAATATTGGCCAATACATTTGCCAAAGTCCATAGTACCTGAGTGATAAGTTTTTAAAAAGAAGGCAAGAGTTAAATAAAATGTATGAGAATGTTTGTGTGAAAAAACAAGATGATAGTAACATGGATGATGATTTTAATCTCTTTGAAATAAAGATTGCTATTAGCAATTCAAAGGATACAACTCCAGGGAGGGACATGATAAGCTATAGTATGTTAAAAAACTTACCGGACGTAGCCATTAAAGTAATACTGGATTTATATAACCAGATATGGAATGAAGGCACCTTACCCAAAGAGTGGAAAAATGCAATAGTTATACCAGTAGCAAAACCAGGAAAAGATGCAACAAAACCAAGTAGTTATAGGCCAATTGCTCTTACATCTACATTATGTAAGGTGATGGAAAAAATGATAGTAAGAAGATTAAATTATTTTTTGGAGAAAAATGAGATTTTATCATCAGCTCAAAGTCGGTTTAGGAGGAAAAGACCTACAATGGATGCTTTGGTATTATTTGAAAATGAGGTTAAAAAAGCTTTAACAATGAAAGAATTCCTTGTTGCAGTTTTCTTCGATATTGAAAAGGCATATGACACTTTATGGAGGGAGGGACTATTAATTAAGCTAGATAAAATCGGAGTAGGGGGGAGAATGTACAACTGGATATTGGATTTCTTGTTTAAACGTACATTTCAGGTTAGAATAGGGGAAGAAATGTCATCAATACATGATATTCTGAATCGGACTCCGCAAGGAAGTGTAATCAGTCCAGTTTTATTTAACATAATGATTAATGATATTTATGAAAGAGTGAAACCAAGTGTGGGGAAGGCACTATATGCAGATGATGGAGCAGTGTGGAAAAGGGGTAGGAATTTAGGGAATGTAGTCAAAGGAATACAAGAATCAATAAATGAAGTTGAAAGGTGGTCAGTGGAATGGGGACTGAAGTTTTCAGTATTAAAGACCCAATATATGGTTTTTACCAAGAAAAGGAAAATGGAACAATTGACTTTGAATTTATATGGCCAAGCATTAGAAAGAGTGACAGAATTTAAATACCTTGGGTTAATATTTGACGACAAATTATCATGGAATAGACATATTAAGAAAATTGAGAACAAGTGCAAAAGAGTAATAAATTGCATGACTTCAATAGCCAAATATGAGTGGGGAGCAAGGAAAAGTGCACTACTTCACATATATCAAGCCTTAATACGGTCTAGTATAGATTATGGGTGTGCAGTGTATGGTGGTGCCACAAAATCAGAGCTAAAGAAGCTGGATACTGTACGGGCTAGGGCACTTAGAGTTTGTTGTGGAGCTATAAGATCTACCCCTCTAGATGCAATCAGGCTTGAAATGGGGGAGATGCCACTAGATTTAAGAAGGGAAAAGCTTACAATGATGTACTGGGTTAATTTGCAGGGTTGTAATAAGAGTCACTGTACACAAGCAATTTTAAATGACTGTTGGGAATATAAAAAGAATAATGAGAATAGTTTTGGATGGAAATATAAACAATGGGTTAAGGAATGTGGCCTGGAAAATGTATATATATGTCCCAATATGCCATTAAAAGGGGTATCGGTGTGGAATATTCCTGAACCTAATGTTGAAATGAGATTGTTGGAGGATCGGGAGAAAACAGAAGGAAGATATATTAGCTGTTTTGAAATCAATGGTTTTATGAGAGAACATTTTTATTCTTGTATTCAGATTTATACAGATGGATCTAAAGACCCAGTTGAAAGTAGGAGTAGGAGTAGGAGTATATATTCCAAAATTTGAGACGAAAATAAGTTTAAGGTTGAGTGACAAAATATCTGTATATTCATCAGAACTAACTGCTATAATAGTAGGATTGCAGTGGTTAGAGCAGACTAAGCCAAATAGGATGGCGACTGTAATTTGCTCAGATTCTGCATCAGCACTTAAAAGTATATTGTCAACAAAAACTGACAGAGAAGACCTGATAGTAGAAATTTATACTTTATTATATAGGCTGAACATAGAGGGTGTAATTGTATACTTTTGTTGGGTGCCGGCACATATTGGGATACTAGGAAACGAAATAGCAGATAAGTTAGCAAAAGAAGCGTTAAGGAAAGACTTGGTAGATATTAAGATACCTTTAGGAAGGAATGAAGTTAGAGCAATAATTAATAGAGAAATAACAAGTATATGGCAACAAAGATGGGAAAGTAGCAGTACAGGTAGGTGGTATTGTAGTATTGTAAAAGCAGTAGGGAAAAAAATTGTGCTATGGAAGACATAGAAAGGAAGAAGTAATGATTTCTAGACTAAGGATGGGGCATCCTTATGTGGATGGTATGTGTGATGAATGTGGTGTTATTGAAACAGTAGAACATGTGTTTTTTAAGTGTAGTAAATATGAAGAACAGCATAACGGTCTTTTTAACAATATAAAGAACAGGCCAGTGAGTATTATGGACCTATTGGGAAAGGGTTTGAGTGATAGTCAGAGGTTTCAGGATGTGATAACATTTTTAGAGCATACAGGGCTAGATCACCGGATCTAGAGCCTGAGGACGAGGAAGTAGCTTTGATCATCCTGGAGGTGGAGGAGCTCAATGTGGAAGCTGGAGGAGCTGAACACGCAGCGTCAGCTGAAGCTAGGACTCTGATCCTCTGGGATGATTATATATATATATATATATATATATATATATATATATATATATATATATATATATATATATATATATATATATATTTATTTTATTTTATTTTTTTTTCTTCTTTTTCCTCTCAGATACATTACTCATGTGCGCAAGGTATACAGTAGGTGGCGGTAATACTCCAAAGGAGTGAACGGCCATGGAACGGAAAGAAGAAGAGAAAATGCACCCATGTTGGTTGCAACATGTAGGTGGCGGTATGGGACTAATGTGCGGAATACGCCAAAGCCCAAAAGAAGAAGAAGAAGATACGGAAATCGTTTGTTACTGGCTATCAGGTTAGCTTTAGTGGAAGTGAACTGAAAGTTTTAAACAAGCAACGATTATTATATATTCTCATATCTACATCATAAGAACTTGAAAACAAGTTTTTTTTAAATGGAAGCAGACGGTGGTGCCGGTGTGAGAAATGAAGACGTGCCTCCTCAAAACCTAGATCTGAGTTTTATCCTGCCATCTGGTATGTATGGAAACATGAGCCACTGCTTTCATTTCATTATCATTTTTACTGACTTGTCACCAGTGTTTACAAACATAAAAAGAATATCCTACTTTTATTATATTTAATATCTTCTCTATGGATATATTAGTCATAAAAAGACTCCGGTGTGGTCAAAGACACTGCTAGAGTGACGCAGATCTTATCACGACATGACTTGCACAAATGTAACATTATTACGACAAATATACACGGTAAAGATAATTTGCTTTTTACAATTCAGATTTTGATTGATTATTAAAAACGCTATGCGCTGTCGTAGACATGTAAATAGTGTTACAAGTGATTTTTCATGATTTGTGAATTCGGATGACATCGTCCTCCGCTCCAATCAGTCATTTAAATTTTACGAACCACTCTTATCTTTTCCAGTCTGATTTTTCACAGCCTATACTGTTGTTATATGAAAAAATTCACAGCAGTTTGTCAACCCTTTTTTAAGTCCATGGGTCGGGAAGGTGAAAAATAAGGTTTTAATGGCTATTTCCAGTAAACACGCAATCTGGGTGACACGCAAATTCACTTGTATTAGATAGAGCCTGTTTTGTGAAAACTTTCACAATCATATTGGGTCGCGGTTGATGGCGCCTTGCTGCTCTACACCCATTGCCTTGTATAATAATAACAACAGTATAGGCTGGGTAAATAGATAAAGCCATCAGAGAAATCAGTTTATAATTCTAAAAATTGAGCACCTAGACGGTCATAGTAGCACCTTTGTGATGTGAATTTTTTTCACAGATCAGAATATGTCTCTTAACTCTTTTTGAGTTCTGTAGTCAACAGATTACCTGAAAAATCAGTTGTTTTAGGCTTTGAGAGGACGCATTCTGAAAATTATGATAGAATAACACTAGTTTCACACAACTGGATTTATGAAAACTTGCACAGGTTGGATATACTCAGTTTGATGGCTTCTTGCAAATTGGCATTGTGAAATAAACATTTTCTAAGGCATAAAACCAATAAACTTCTTATAATTCTTCAAAATGACCATCGAGATGGGTCACACTTGGACCATCCTGATTTATTTCACAGTACAGTTTTTGTCTCTTATCCCTTGGTTGGCTTGAGTCAACCATTTACCAGAAAAATCATATTTATAGGCTTTGAGAGGTCACATTCTGGAAACACATGATTATTATGATGGAAAAATAATAGTGTGATAATAGTGTGATAGCTCTGTGAATCACAAACGGCTGTTTAATAAATAAATATATAAAATGCACACAGAGCTCCAGGGTGTCAGTGAATGACGCTGCTCCGTTTACACACACGGCTATTTTTAGCCTTCACGAGTGCGCACTATTTGAAAGTTACTCAATAACAACATCTCAGATATAGATGCTCAATAGTTTGTTGCACTTATAATATGCATTTAGAATGGCACTGGAGGTGCATTTGACCAGAATTTAGCAAGAAGCTAATTAAACTACTGTTGAACTTGCCTAAAAACAGACAACCGACTTCCTGGAGAGTTCAGAATGTCAAAATAAAAGCGTGAAGGTTTAAAAGTTAAAGGTGCACGATTAAGATATATTACTATATATTACTATTATATTATATTATTACAAATGATAAAAATATTTAAGTTGAATGGGTTCCAAAAAAATAACTGTGAATGAAAAATGAGCTGATCTCTTCCAAGTAAATTAACAAAAAAGAGATCTGAATCCATTAAAGTCTATAAACAAGTTGAAAAAAATAATAGATTTTATTTTATTTTATGTTGCTACATTATCCAGTATACTAGTTAATAATGTGTTTCTTAATAAGCTATACATTTATATTGAAATAATGTGTAGTTAGAGATTTGTGTTTCTTTACATATTAAAGAGTACTTGCAATTAGTTCACACAATAATGTAAAGATATTGTAAACTGATTAAACAGTGTTGCAAAAAAATGAACACCGGTATCGGATCGGTATCGGCCGATACTGAGATTTCCGAGATCGGAATCGGAAGAGAAAAAGTGGTATCGGTGCATCCCTAATTATAAGATGTTTATTGGTTTTATGGCTTAGAAAATTTGTATTTCACAATGCCAATATGCAAGAAGCCATCAAACTGAGTAAATTCAGTCTGTGAATGTTTTCACAAATTCAGTTTTGTGTGAAACTGTGTTTTTCTATCATAATTATCATGTGCTTGCAGAATGTGTCCCCTCAAAGCCTAAAACACAGATTTTTCAGGTAAACTGTTGACCACAGAACTCAAAAAAGGGTTAAGAGACAAATACTGATCTGTGAAAAAATTCACATCATTAAGGTCTATTTGAGCCTACTATGACCCATCTAGGTTTAGAATTATGAGAAGATTTCTCTAATGCTTTATCCAATGAAACAGCCTATATTGTTATTATTACACAAGGCAATGAGTGTAGAGCAGTAAGATGTAATCAAACATGACCAAATGTGATTGTGTAAGTTTTCACAATTCAGGCTCTTGCTAATACAGGTTCATTTGCATGAACCCAGATTGCGTGTTTACTGGAAATAGCCGTTAAAAGTGAAGAACACTTATTTTTCACCTTCCCGACTCATGGACTTAAAAAGGGTTGACAGGAAAACAACCTGCTGTGAAAAAATTCACAAATCAGACTGGTCAAGATGAGAGATGTTTCAGTCTTTTAGGTGTTCAACTTTTGGAGCTATTTGGATTAGAAAATTTTAAGAATCGTAAAATTGTAATGACCGGATTGCGGAGCGGAGGATGATGTCATCTGAATTCACAAATCATGAAGGATCGCATGCAACATTATTTACATGTCTATGACAGTGCATAGCAGATTTATAGCCAATCAAAGTCTGAATTATAAACCGCAAACTATCTTTACAGCAGTGGTAATTAGGAGTTTAGCTCTGAAACCCTATTAAATTGTCAGGTTTATTATTGTTATTCACTGCTTCTTGAGATCAGGGACAAAACAAGTTTTAAATCAGATTTTCTTTTACATAATAAATTAATTTTAAATTGATATATTTGCAGACAAAGGTCTCAGCTAACGAATCATGTAAGGGAACAGGTTTATATAATAAAAATGTATATTTATTCACTTCATAACCATCAGACACACTTAAAGGTAGTGATGGACGCTTTTGAAACATGCTTCACCTCCGAAAACTTTGACTCATTTGTTCAAAACCAGTGCTTTGGAGTGTGAATCAAACTGGCATAGTCACATGATTTCAGCAGACAAAGTTTCAAAAGCAGTTTCGAAATGTTTCTCGATTGTTTTTTCAAGTCAGTCCACTGTCAGCCATCTTTGGAATGCTCTCGGGAGGCTATTTCCAGTCATGCCAGTGCAGCTCCTATCTACTTGAATGGAGAAAGACCAAGATTACGATCAAAGAACATATTTCAAATCAGCAATAAAATCTGACAATACTGGTATCATAAATTTTGATTTCTTATTACCCTAAAAAACAAAATTTTCCTGGCTTGTATAGCTAATACGCATGCATGTTTTAAAGTTGTTTGACAGGCGATGTCTGTATCTAAAAGGTGAATGTCTCTTTTAACTGTAGGGCGGGACTTCCTTTCTACATCCGTTGATCCTTGGGTACTCAAAGCTACTTGGCTGAGCATTCCAATTTCTCCCATTAATTTAAATAGAAGTTGCTCATCTCTGCTAAATAACCTCGAGTGAATTCAGCAGTAAGTTAGATCCATAAAAACAGACTGATTCAAGCAAGTTGCTGATTTGAATTTAGTCATTTGAATTTCCCTGTTGTTCCCACAGGGGAAAAACCCAAAATGTTGTGTGTATGAGAAAGAAATTGGAGCGAGACAGATATTTTGTGATATTTAAAGAGATTTATTTGTTTTACAAAAGGTGAAGCTGGTATTTAAACTATTGGGTATGATAATATGCATTCACTTTCTTTTTTATTTTATTTAATACACCCAATTTCTCAGCACTCTAAATGCAGCATAGTGTAGTGATTAACGCACTCGCTAAATAATCTAAATCTCTCGTTATTTGAGGTCGAGTCTCATACAATCTGAGTGTAATTTGTAACCATAATGTTTAGTTTACAAATGTTTATTGCACTGTCAAAGCATAATATTTGTAAAATGTGTTTATACTAAGCAAAGCGTTGTTTGAGAATTGAGAATTGAAACAACACCAAAAATATTGTTTGCAAAATTATTTTAAAACAGTAATCATAAAATGGCAACTTATACACTAGCGGTATAAATTATAAGTTTGGAATAATGTACAGATTTTGCTCTTATAGAAAGAAATTGGTACTTTAATTCACCAAAGTGGAATTCAACTGATCACAATGTATAATCAGGTCATTAATATCATGAAAAATTACTTTTACAATTCGAAAAAAATATTCAGAACTTCTTAAACTATTTCAACGAGTTTTCATCAAAACATCTTCCATGTGCAGCAATGACAGCTTTGCAGATCCTTGGCATTCTAGCTGTCAGTTTGTCCAGATATTCAGGTGACATTTCACCCCACGCTTCCTGTAGCACTTGCCATAGATGAGGCTGTTTTGTGGGGCACTTCTCACGCACTTTACAGTCTAGCTGATCCCACAAAAGCTCAATGGGGTTAAGATCCATAACATTCTTTTCCAATTATCTGTTGTACAATGTCTGTGTTTCTTTGCCCACTCTAACCTTTTCTTTTTGTTTTTCTGTTTCAAAAGTGGCTGGAGTCTTCTCTTTACTGTTGTATATGAAACTGGTGTTATGTGGGTAGAATTCAATGAAGCTGTCAGCTGAGGACATTTGAGGAATCTATTTCTCAAACTAGAGACTCTGATGTACTTGTCCTCTTGTTTAGGTGTACATCTGGCCTTCTGTTTCAAGCATTTAATAGCATTCATCCCACAAAACAGTTTCTAGAGAAAGCTGTTTATTTTTTTGCTGATTTTGACCAAATATTGACAATAAAACATGCCAGTCTATTGCATACTGTGACAACTCAAAACAAAGACAATGTTAAGCTTCAGTTAACAAACCAGTGCTTGATATATTGGCAAGTGATTTTCTAGTACCAAATGTGCTAATTAGCATGATTACTCAAGGATAAGGTGTTGAAGTGATGGCTGCTGGAAATGGCCATACATATATACATACATGTACACACAGTACTGTGCAAAGGTCTTAGGCACATAAGAGATAGGTAATGTGTCCAAGCCTTCGTTAGTATTTAAAAAATGTTACCTCAGAAATAGTATCCCAGCTTGTGCTGTTTCAAACAAGTTATTGGATAAACAAGGGTGCGTGCGAGAGAGAGAGAGGGTGTGAGAGAGAGGGGTTGAAGAACGAGCACAAGCTCAATATTTACTTGGTGAACAAAGAGACTGCATTTCACTAGCAGCAAAATACCTGCCACAAAAAGAGGGAAGAGTCGACCAAACAGTGATGCGCCCATTTACACTCACTCACACAGACAAACACAAACTCTTGTACTAACCCTAACCACAGTAAGAAAATTACCACCACACAAGTAAAATGAGACATTTAACTTTACAAACAAAATTACTAACACAAATACAAACAAGCACAAGGCCCAGTGCTTAGAAGCAGCCCTTTAATTATGATCAAGAAACACCGGCACTACAACCAAAACAAAATGTAATTGGAAACCAGATATTACCCTCTGCCACCACAGCCACAAAACAATTACAAAGGAAATATGTAACTATAAACAGCAAAGCAACAGAATTCCCTGCATTCACAGTACAACTGCAAGCTGGTTACCACTTTTAGCTTTATAGACCAACAGGTAGGCTAAAGCATCTGCATCAGTGCAGAACACCCTGTTTTACTGAGGCAAAATCATAACATCATTACTGAGACACAAACCACTGTGCAGTACACTAAACTGTGTTTAAAACAAAGCCATTATAAAAACAGCAGCACATAATAACACTGTTATTATAACAGCAATAATGAAACATGTACATATTGTTGCATATTCCTACATTTTAGAATTTTTTCTTTCTTGATTTTCTGGCAGAGTAGTCCTTAATGAGGCTGGTAAAATCCAATTTGCACAAAATGTTATTTTTATTGGACATCAGAGACAAGTGGTTTTGGCCTATTGTCAGGGCTGGACCTGGAAGATAAATCGGCCTGGAATTATATTAACATTTTTTCAGTATATCTTGGTCACGTTGTTCCTTTAACCTTTGTATTTTCCATTTTTGTGCTCCACTTTCGTACTTTCTTTCGGGCATTTTGCTGCTATGCCGTCTAGCAATAACAGTGATGTAAATGAAAATGATTGACATGATTTGACCAGCAGCTGATTGGACAGATGTGAGTGACCCAAGTCATCTCTTGGGTCACATCTCTTCAAAAGCAGCCACACTCCCCATCTCCACACACCACACCGGAAATGAGGGCACCCTATCCAACTTTCATCCTCTTAAAATAATTAGCCTGCCAACCACGCTGTCAGAGCCAAAGCTTTGACCGGTCTCCCTCCGCGGGTCTCTGATCTCTGACCCTGTGAGCTTGCTAAATTTCCAGCTTGTGACCTGTTATGTCGCGCATAGATATTGTCTAGGAATTTCATGGCCTTCTTCATTCTCAGGAATTTTTTTAATGTGGATTGAGGACATTAGCCATGCTTTGGATGGTTTGTGAGTCACTCTTAGGGATTTAGAAGTCCTACGACTTCTAAACTGTTGTGGTTTTAGGAGCTACTTTTAGTGTTAAAATGCATCATGAATTACTCTTCGATGAATTACTAATTTTTACAAGTCCTAAACCTCCATTAAAGTTCTTGTAGTAAATGATAATAAATCATGTTTAGCAAAAGTTTTAAAGAGACAGGTTTTCAAAACACTGTTATTACAATCTTTGTTTTGATCATTGTAACGATAGCATTGCAGCATTGTATCAGTTTGTTTGCCATGACAAGTCTCTGATAATCAATTTACCCCTCAGTCACAATGTAATAAATCACAAAATTAAAAATAAGCCCCCTCTTTGACACGTTTGTGTTTAGTTGGCTGGTAATTGTCACTCGATTTAGAATTAAGTGAAGTTGTATCATGTGTGATCACTATCAATTATCTTTTTCATGATTGATCATTGCTGCCACGTCCGAGTACCAGAGTCCTCGAGTACTCATGCCCATCCCTAGTTTCTCCAAAATTTCCACATTAGGAGCTACATTTAGCCTTAAGATTATTATGTGAATGTGGGCCCAGAAATCTAACAGACTATCAAAGATAAAATCTACATAATCCAGCCAAAATGTTTATTACATGTTTTATTAAATTAATTCAATAACACTTTACAATAAGTTTACATTAGTTAACAACATTGGTTAACATGAACTAACAAAAATTACTACTACAGCATTTAGTAATCTTGGTTAATTTCAACATGTATAATAGATTTATATCAATGTGCTATAAACTAACATGATACTACTAGCAATGAACTATTGTATATTTATTAACATTAAGAAAAATGTATAAATGATGTAAAAAATATATTGTTCATTGTTGGTTCATGATTAATGTTAACAAAAAGAACCATACTGTGAAGTGTTCCCAATAATTCTTGACAAACACATAGCTATTATTGATCAGCGCAGTTGTTTTAAAATCTAGAGCCAACATTTGAATGGGATCATTTTGACGAGCTTTGTGATTTGAATAAATGGTTATGATAAACATTGTATCATCTCATTGATGCGCTGCTCAGTGTTTTTTGTGCACAACCACTAGTGCACCGCTAGCTCGTACAGTGCTGACTGTTTTAAATGCAGCATTAGTGATCACACAAGGCCATATTGCGATTTCAATCCATAATGCTGCATTAAAAAGACAGTTTACCCCAAAATGATAATTCTCTCTTCATTTACTCACCCTCATGCCATCCCAGATGTGTATGACTTTCTTCTGCAGAACATGAACATATATTTTTTAAAGTCTCAGCTCTGTTGAAACTAACAATTCAAGTGAATGGTGTCGACTTTTGATACTCCACAAATCACATAAAGGTCACATAAAAGTTATCCATAAAACTCCAGTGGTTTATCCATAACTTATGCGATATGATAGGTGTGGGTATGGGTAACACTTAAAAAGGTAAGGAGAAAGCTGGGACCAACTTGACAAATTTAATGACTCTCTTCAGCGTGTTTAGAAACATGCACTACTTTTCAGCCATCTGTGTCAAGTCATAAAATACTCAAACACACGGACACGCTTCGTACATCTCTCCCATCTCCCACTGTCTCTTCTCCTTAAATACTCCCACCTCCCCTCGTTGGAACGTGAGGCCAGTGTGGCGCGCTCTGCTCAGATGCCGCTCTGCCCTGCTCACCACAGTGAGAAATAAATCGATGTTTAATTTTTTTTACCATAAATTATGCACAATCTGATCTTGACAGCCCAAGGCATTTCAACTTGATGCACACCGCAGTTGCACTTTTCTTCAAATGACAGATGGCAGTGTAGAGACTAGCCCTGACTAGTGCCCCATCGGTCTGAACTCGCTTACATCACCAAAGTCTGGACTCAAAGGAAGGGCTTAGGGTGCCATTTAGGACAGGGCTCTAGTTGCGTTTCTGATCTGTCAGTCAATGACATAACAGACAGCATTTACGTACAAAGGTAACTGGTTTCTGACAGGTGGCCTAGACCGCGCTATGTCACATCGTTGCTAGGATACCAGCATTCATCCAGTCCAACCGAACCACAAAGGTCTAAGAAGCTAGAACAAAATCAAGACGGTTTTGGTGATAACCAAGCAGTGTGGTAGTCGAGACCAGATACCAGAGTAGGTGGAAATGCATTTTAAAAATACATTTTAAATAATTGCAAAAAGCTTCATTGGCCAAAAAAATTAGCTTACACAAAAAACAAATTTCAATGTTTTTTGGCCCTGGCACAAAATGACCAGTTAACATAATTTCACTAATCATATCAGCAGCACCTGGGAAAGTGTGAACGAGTACTAGTCATGTGAAATAGCTCTATCATTCTGATTGGATTATAAGAGCAGACTGATTGCTATAAAAGGACGGAAGTAGTGCTTCCAATCATTGTGTTCTTGTTAGCAATGGTTACCTCTAAAGAAAGACATGCAGCCATCATCTCTTTGCATCAAAATGGCCTCAAATGCAAGGAAATTGCTGCAAAGAATATTGCATCTGAAAGAACCATTTACCGGATCATCAAGAACTTCAATGAGAGAGGTTCAACTGCAGTGAAGAAGGCTTCAGGACATCCCAGAGTGTCCAGCAAGCGCCAGGACCATCTCCTGAGGAGTCAGCAACAGAATTGTGTCACCACCAGTGCAGAGCTTGCTCAATATTGGCAGCAGGTTGGTGTGAGTGCATCTGCATGCACAGTGAGGTGAAGACTTTTGGACAATGGCCTGGTGTCAAGAATGGCAGCAAAGAAGCCACTTCTCTCCAAGAAAAACATCAAGGACAGACTGAAATTCTGCAGGAAGTACAAAGGATTGGACAGCCCAAGACTGGTGCAAAGTTATTTTCTCTGTTGAACGACTGTTTGGGATATCTGGAAAATCGATAGTCTGGAGAAGAAAGGTGAACGCTACGATGAGTCCTGTGTCATGCCAACAGTGAAGCCTACTGAGACCATCCATGTGTGGGTCGCTTTTTATCCAAGGGAGTGGGTTCTTTCACAATTCTGCCCAAAAACATTGCCATGAATAAAGAATGGTATAAAATGTCCTGCAAGAGCAACTTCTGCAATCCAAAAGCAATTTGGTGATGATCCATGCATTTTCCAGCATGATGGAAGCACCATGTCACAAGGCAAGAGTGATAATGTAGTGGCTTGGAAATCATTACATTGAAATTTTGGATCCGTGGCCAGGCAACTCACCGGATTTTAATCCCATTGAGGACCTGTGGTCAATCCTTAAAAGGTGAATGGACACGCAGAACCCCATGAATTGTGATCAACTCCGATGACTAATTAGGCAAGAATGGATGGCCATCAGTCAGGATTTGGCCCAGAAGCTGATATCAGCATGCCAGAGTGAATTGCAGAGGTTATGAAGAATAAGGGTCAACACTGACTATTGACTCTTTGCATATATTTAATATTTTTGCCAATAAAAGCCTTTCAAACTTAGGAAATGCTTATCATTGTTTTCCAGTATATCGTAGAAACATGTTAAAGAATCTACAAATACCGAAGCTGCAAACTTTGCAAAAATGTATGTCACTGCCAATAATTCCATTCAAGTGAAGTAAACATTTTTACTTTACAAAATACAGTATTACTGTACTATAACTAAAATGGGCCTAAAACTAAAGAATAATGTATTGTTGTGTAAGTCAAGTAAGCTTACTTTGCTTACTTGCCTGCAAGATTTCATCTTGGGGTATGCACAGAAACTTTTTTTTTTTTTTTTTTTTTTTTTACAGAAACCATTAAATTCTGATGACATTGAGAGAAGTATTTTTACATTTTCTTCAGTATGTGTAGCTTTCATGTAACTAATAGCTAAAGCATTTCTAAAAGACTACAGGCCGTTCAGGCCGCTCGCAGTGCAACAAACCCAGAAAGCACATGTATGTCTCTGAGATCTGTTTTAAATCTGTTAATTTGGAAAGCAATAAATACATTTTTAATTTCTGAAAAATTATTCATTGGCTTTATCATATCAATATATCAAATGAAGGCTACATACAAAAATAGAATGGCATATATTTATAACATTTTCAGGAAATTAAATTAAATCAAATCAATAAAGACATAAAATAGACCATTAGACAAAGACTGATTAAAAACAGACCATTTGTCAAGATATTTATTGTGTGTGGGATGTTTAAATGGTTTACGAGACTTTTTAAGACTTTTTTTTTAGATTACAAGCTGGTAATTACAAGGATATTATGCTATAAATGTGGTTTATGAAGACATTTCCAATGACCCCATAATTCAAATCGCTTAAACATACTAAACAATGTTTTATTGAAAATTAAAAAATACAGAAAGTTTTTTTTTGTGAGGGTTAGGTTTAGGTTATATAGTATTACATACTGTAATTTACACTGTTATCTAATGATCTGTTAACCTTTATATAATGTAAGAACATTTTTATATCTTTTATGATTATATTTTACTGTCAATAAAATACACTGAATACACAGATAACATTTAAAAAATGTGCTGTGTCTTGCTTGTGATATCATTTTTCCCAAACAGTTTCGGTTTTCCTGTCAGACTATGGTTGGTATCTGCTGTTCCTATGTGTGATGGTTTATCTGCTCATTCAACATCTCAGCAAGAGCAGATCCAGGGAGAATCAGAGTCCCTCTGTCTTTGCAGAAAACCAAGGTCAGAACAAGCAATGCCAGGCATTTGAAAATATAAATACCATGAAAGTATATCAGATAGTAGACATGAGAAGTAAATTTCATATCTGCAGACCCTGTGTCTGTGGCGAGACGTCAGGAAGCCCTGGAGGCGTCGCGTCAGAGAATGCAGGAAGAGCTCGATGCTAGAGCTGCAGAATTCAAAGAAAAACAAAAGAGGGTAAGCCTCTCTTGTTAGCACTTTATACATGGACATCCATTTGTTTTAGATCTTGTTTGTAGTACTCACTCATGCCTGTTCATCTATTCTTTTTAGCATGAGGAGGACAAGAGAAGACAGAAGATTGAGATTTGGGAAAGAATGAAGGAAGGAAAGAGTTACAAAGGAAATGCAAAAGTTGAACATGTAAGGATACTTAGATTTTAGGCTCTGTTCCAAAACCTATATAGGCAGCATTTTAAGGCATAATCTGACTTTGCGTTCTAAGATTCCTTCTTTTTCACAAATTCTAAGATTGTAGATGGTGTGTAAAAAGTGTTAAATATAAAAGTAGTGATAATTCATTCAATGTCAGAAAATACCAGTAAATAATATTTCAGACTTATTTAAAAATTATTATATTTTACCCCATTATTTGTGTGTGCCATTTTTTTGTTATGCTTATTATGTATGAGAAGTGGTTCCCATACAGGATGCCCTTTGTTTGACGTCTTATACAGGATGCCAGTTGTCATCTATTGTAGATCCTAGACACTTTAAGGGGGGATTCTATTGCATTCACTATCAAAATCCTTGTGTTAACTTCCACGGGATAGAGAACGTCGTGCATATATCACAGCATTTAATCAGCATTTAATTTAATTGCACTCTTCAGAAGCTGCTCTCAGTGCAGTGCACAGAGCACATCGACGATGGTCAGTTAATAATTTGGAGTGCTCACAAAATGCACTGTTGCCCCAGAAAATGAACAAAATACTTGGCTTTCATTTAAAATATTCACTTGAAATTAGTAAAATGAGATTAAAATTTAAGGTGCTTAATAAGTGCTTTCATCACAAATAATCAGGGTTAGACCAAATGATCACTATTATGCGTTGCAATAATCACAACAGGTCTAATTATTAATATGTCTTTTTAGTTTACAGTTTTATATTACGTCTACTATTTTAACCATTTCAAAGTTTACTTGCATTCTCTGAGGCAGAAAAAGTTTATATAAATAAAGGATCTTCCTTTGAACTCTTATTAGCCACATCATGGGATTCAACTCCTTAAATGTTTTGTATTTTTGTGTGTATTTATTATTGGAAATTGCATATTTAGTTATTATGCATTAAATTATATTTATAGGTAAGCGCACTTTTACTATCATTAACCCATTTATACAAGTATACTATCATTTTTTGGATTTCATGTGACTTCCAGCATCAGAGCCTTGAATTTGATACGTGCACCAACCGGTAGCCAGTGGAGAGAGAGAAGGAGTGGTGTAACATGCGCTCTCTTGGTTCTTTGGATGTGCTGCTGCATTCTGGATCATTTGTAGAGGTCTAATTGCACATGCAGGGAGGCCTGCAATGAGAGCGTTACACTATTCCTGTCTAGTTATGACAAGTGACTGAACAAGCAGTTGTGTGGCATGTTCAGATAAGAAGGGTCTTATCTTCCTGATGTTGTAGAGTGTAAATCTACATGATCTTGTGATGTATTTCGTCATCAATGGTTACCCCTAGATTTCTGATTGTTTTTGAAGGCGTTACTGTAGTCGAAGCCAGCTGCATGATGTTGTGTTCAACAGCAGGGTTGGCTGGAAAGACCAGGAGTTCGTTTTTGGCTGGATTGAGTTGCAGGTGGTGTTCCTTCATCCAGGCCGAGATGTCTGCCAGCGCTCCCGGCCACTGAGACAATTCCCCTGTCCCTGCAATTGCCCCTGACCTCAGAGGTCGCTCCTCTGTCACTCCCTGTCCTCACATCCATGGAGGATGTTCCCCTGTCACTGCCAGAGCTCACAGACATGGAGGCCATTCCCCAGTTCCAGCTCCCAGTGCTCATGGCCACGAAGGCCATTACCAGGCCACCAGACCCTGTCTTCGCCCTGAGGCCTCCCCCCATCCTCCTCATCTCATCATGAGGCCTCCTCATCTCTGCCCGTATGTTGGGGGAGACTATTGCCTTTGTTTCAGTTTAACATTAACATTTAACATTTAAGATAACATTTTCTGTTATCAATAAATCCCTTTAACTGTTTCCTCTGCTTTTGGGTCATCTGTCTCATGCACTCTGACAGCTGTGGTGACCACTGTGCTAAGGTGTGCTAATTTACAGCTTGGAATGTCGCTTTGACAGCATGGTGCGGTGGATTGTATGCTTAACTGTGGAACAGAATTCCGTTTGATTCCGTCATTGTGTGACTTGTGATTTACAATATAGTGGCCGATATAGTTCATTTTTGAGCTACATTGAAAACAGACCTTTTCTATGTGGATTAGGGCTGGGCGATATGGCCAAAATTATTATCACAATAATCTTTTTCATATTGTTCGATATCTATATTTATCACGATATACATTTACACGTTGCACTTTCTTTTTTTTATTTCAAAGTTTATGGATGAAAAGAAGAAAAAATTAATTCTAAATAGTCTACAAAACTGCACAGGGGTCCAGAGACGACCAAAGCAATGGGGTCTGCGGGATCTTTTACCAATTTTACCGTCTTTTACCTTTTATCAATTGAAAATGAATGTTTAAAGATCATCTCCATCACTATGCTCTGTAGCATAGTGATAGCAGTCCAGTATTTTTTAGAATATTTTTGCATTAAAATTAAATATTTTTTATATTTCTTTAGGTTCAATACCCACGTATGGGGCATAGAAGCCCTTGTGACTGTGGAATGATGCTGAATGTGGGTTCAGGGATGTCCCGAGAGAATATTTAGAAAACGTTTTTTTAAAAAATAAACCATTTGTATATTTTCATTAAAGTGAGAAACTAGGTTACCAACTAGTAATTTTAGTCTTTCCTTATCCATTCCAGACATCTATTTCATTTTCACAAAATTAGAACAGAAATCGATTTGTTTATTTGATTTTTTTATTATTAAAGGCTCGTAACATGCTGATTAATAAAGATACATTTAGAAGGGAAAACTTTATGGCCTAAAAGGTGCTTTGAAACTAGAGATGCACCGATCGACCGGCCAGGGACCGGAATCGGACAGTTTTTCGCATGCTCGGCCGGGACTGGTAACTGGCCGGTCAGTCTCACGTCTTTCCGATTCTGAGCCGGTCCGTTTTGTTGCCAGCAGCGTAGGCAATAACGTCACAGCCGCATGGAAACATGACATTGGCATGGAAGATCTTCACTCACTGTGAGTGAAAAATACATAAAGTTCACAATTTGTAATATTTGTAAGGCTAAAGTAAACCGTGGGATGGCAGAGGCAGGCTAAATACATATAAATTGTGCCGTTGTGATTTAATGTGCTGAGTAACGTAATTTTTCCCACCGTGTCCGATATTAAAATCAGTGCGACACACTTTGCAAAAGGCGTGGGTATTGTTGATCTGGCTTCAGGATATGAAATTAAATGCTTTCGTCCAGCTGTTGTTAAATTTTACGTGTGTGTGTAAATATATATATTTATTATTATTATTATTATTATTATTATATATTTTATTTTTATTTTTAATTTATTTATTTCCACCGGAGCACCAACTGAGTCTCCTCCCATCTACCGGTGTTGCTTGATTCAACTTTTCGCGTCTACCACCTGCGCAGATATCAACAGCGCAAATGAGTTTTTGTTGCCAGGTTGAAGTCACAAATAGGTGGAAATTTGTATGTGTTGATTGTGCGAGTTGGATGCGTTTCATACAGGATCTGGCAACTGGAGAACCTTGGATTAATATATTGGTGTGATTATTCATATAACGTGGTTTGGGCCATACAAATTACGGGAGTTTCCCGAGAGAAATAACAAAACGGGAGGGGGGTGGGAGATGGGTGTGAAATACGCGAGACTCCCGGGAAAAACGGGGGTGAGTGACGACAAGCCGATCCCGAAGCAGCAATCAGTTTTACCTCTGATATTTGGTATCTAACCTAAGCTTAATGTCAATGTTGAGCGTATTGGACACTTCAGTTTTCATAGGCTTGTAATCTTTGGAATTGTTTTGTTAGACGAGTAAAAAATAGAAAAAGTTCCATTTATGGAAATAGTGGAAAATGACATCTGTTTTGTTATATAACAGGTCTGTAGCCAGCCTATTGAAAGGGGGGGGGGGGGGTTCTTTTTTTTAAAAAGTGGACCTTTTTGCAGTTTTTCTCCTCCATTTGAATTTAATTATGAGGTTCAAATACTTCATTTTGGTGACCTTTTATGCACTAATTTGTGCTGGATTAGCTTGTCTGCTGGTTAACGAGCACACTTTTTGATGCACCTAAAATATTTACTGCATTGTTGTCAAATTGCTTCCTCACGTACCACCTTTGTCAGTCCATACACAGTTCATAAGTTTAAATACCACACTAACAACAGAATAGATTTAATGAACTTTATTGAAATATTCTCATCATCATTTCTTGACTCTCTGTCAATGCCTCTTTGCTTGTTGCTGTATTTGTCTTGACACTTATGGATTTAGTACACGGGTCAGTTCCAATCTTCTTGGGTGCAATTTGGAGAATATGTGAATATGAGGGCCAGGGATGACAAGCGGTCCTCTCCCATGCTGCTACACATGAATGTGTTCAGTCTCCAGAGAGTGCTGGCCGACCGTTCACATTCACATGAGGTGACTGGCAGTATACAAGCTATTTTGAGAAGCTTGAAGATGTTTGGGTAGATCATTGCATCACATTGTTTGATTGCCTCAGCACATGAAGTTGGCCTTTGTTCTGATGGCTTGTTTTGCCACTTTAGTGTCCAGCGTTTCAGTTCCTGGTCAGTCAGCTCTGGTGAAGGTAAGTCATCTTGGTAAAGTTGGACTACTTCAGAAATGTCCACTGTCACACCTGAGTTGCACTGTATAGACGGAATTAGACCCAGGAGCCTTGATGCGGTTACAGATAGAGGACTGAATCTGGATTCAAACTCCAAGATGACATGGTCTAGGAAAGGTATAGCCATGTTGCGACGATAGTAGTCCTTCACAGTTTCTGCAGGTACATTTTCTCTGTGTGTCTGCCTTCCAGCAACATGTGGTTGACTGGTAGGCTAAACATTGACCTGAGCAGCCATCCTGATGGTTTGCTTGTAGATCTGGTTGAAGTCATCCTCAATTGTCTCACGTAGCTCCTTGTAGATATTCTTGACCTCATCTACCATGCTAAATGCCTCCACGATGTCAACTGAGGTTTTTTGCAGCTTCACTGTGATGCCTGTAAGGTGGGACAAGACTTGATAGACGGTGAGGAAGGTCAGGATGAAACCGAAGTTTTGGAGCCCAGACAAGAGACTATAGGCCTCTGCTTTGTACTTGCCCTGCCATCCAGTGGTGACATCTTGGCTGTAATCTTCTGTATGGAGACCAAGTGCGATGACTTCTAGAGTCTTAACAATGAAGACGAAGGCACTATAAAAGTGACTGTATGCGTCATGTCTTTCTGCCCATCTTGTGTGACATATGCCAATCAGTGGTTTCCTCTGTCCCATAGAGTGTGCATCCTTATGTACAACCTCCATGAGTAGTTGTTCCCTCTTTGGGCTGTAGGTGAAGAATATGATGGTAGACTTCATCTTGTCAATCATTTTGCGCACAACTGGAAGAGCAGAGGAGTGTGCAATGACAAGGTTCAGGCAATGCCCATTGCAGTGCATGTACACTGCTTTAGGTGCGTCCTTCTTGATCAGAGCCTGGACACCAACATTTTCACTGCTCATGTTGCTGGCACCATCATACCCCTGGCCTCTGCAATCACCTATTTGCAGAGAGCAAATCTCCAGCAATTCCTCCCTGATATTTAGGTCTTTGTCCACAAACCGTACACACAATGGCATCAGCTCTACATTATGGGATGTCACCTCATCAGCCGTGACTGTATAGATCTGTGCATTTTTGACCTCGTCCACTATCTGGGCCTGAATTATTCGCTTTCCTATCACGTCAATCATCTGATTTTGGGTTTGGGGCGAGAGGTAGTTAGCATTTCTGAGCTTTGGCCGTTCCATGTGCTGCTTCAGCTTCTCATCATGGTTTGCAAGTAGTTTCATCAGGGCCAAAAAGTTTCCAGGATTGCCAGTAGAATTCTGCTTCTCAGATGTACCTCTAAGTGCAATGCACTGGCGACCACAGTATAGTTCACTCTCTGCTACAGACTTGAGTATGTGCCTGTTTTCTTTGATATTGGCTTTCTTCTTACTGTCCATAAGGACAGAGATTTGGGTCTGAGGTTTTTCAACTGACTGGAGAAAAAACTGAGCATTTTCAACTGCAGCCAAGTGATATGCTTTTGTTGAATGGCTGCCTATTACCATGCTTTTCTTGTGCCATTTTGTGAATGGGGCATTTACTAACACTCCCATTTGTTTTTTCTCTTTGGCATTGACAAACAGGGCACAGCACACATAGAAGAGACCATCAAGGTTGGAACTATACACCAACCACCAGCCATATTCCTCCAACCACCCGAGTTTGAATGCCCTATTGCAGCCAGCAAGGAATTGTGTTGGAAAAATTTAGTTTTTAGAAGGCTTGTTGTGGTTCCTGAGTAAATGGTATTTCTGGCCATCAGACATCTTACGCACACTCTCTTAAGATTTCTTCAACCGATTTTGTGACCTGAATGAAAAATCCTATATCATTAAATATCTCCTGACCTTCCATGAGGGTCCTCTTGACCTTCCCTGAGCTGCTGCATTTCACCTTGACCTTCCCTGAACTGTCGCATTTCACCTTGACCTTCCCTGAGCTGTCGCATTTCACCTTGACCTTCCCTGAGCTGTCGCATTTCACCTTGACCTTCGCTGAGCTGTTGTGAATCATCTGTAAATATACAGTATACGCATTGGTCAGTAATTTAGTGTAAAGTGAATCCAACTGTTTCATTATCTGAAATACACTTGTATATTATTTGGCATGGATAACCATAACTTCCCTACAAAAAAAATCACCACAAAGTTATATGTTCCTGTTATCCAGTAACAGTTGGCTTCATACATTTTGGAAGACAAACAAGGTACATTTAAAAAAAAATATATATTTTTTGATATTAATAACAAAAAAATATTAGTTTCACATGATTTATATGTATTAGAAGCAGTTTAGCCTAGCCTATAAATTAAAAATATTTTGGTGTTTTTATCATTTTTGTGGTTTATAGATCTTAGATAGAAAATTCACTGTATAACAGGAGCAACCTCAGCTACCTTCTGCTCCAGTGGGGTTGACGACTGTTAGCTATCAAATGTTATAGGTTATGTATAACAACCTTACCCTGTTTGCCAGTTTTTTTGAACATATGTTCAATATTCTGCGACAATGACACTGCTGCCTGCTTTCTCTTCCGTCTTTCCTGCTCTTTTCGCCCCATACTCATACTCATACTCTTATTTGGTTGTACCGCCTGACATAAAAACAGTCAAAACACCTTTTTTGAAGCTTTGTCAATGACTAAACACTCATTCATTTGATGTATGTACATCCAACTTCACTCAACTAGTACATACTCGTGACGTCATACATCCTCACACTATCAGTGAATCGGTGCAAAATAAACTCATAACAGTTAATAAATAATTAAAGGATAACATGACACGCATAAAAAAACACTCAGCATCACCAGCAACCACCTTTATGCTAAACCATGAGCTCAGAACGGATCATTAAGACATAACACTCTCACATACTAGGCATCGTAAATCAATTAAATCATTCCAGATAATTTACCTCAAGCGGTCTGCTTTGAAGTTCTCAGAGGAACAAGACGCTCACCGAAGGAGAAGCATTTCCATTGGCTCCAGTCTGCCTGTATTGGCCAATCACAAAAATCGATATTGCACAGCCAATATCACTGAATATCCCACTATGTTTTATTATTATAATTACGCTACGTTTATATGGCTATTATATGGTAGACTATTGGGTGGATAAAATATAGAAATCCTTTTCATTTAAAATCATTCAGAGGTCGATGCTTCTTCACCGTTGCTTTGAAAAGTGTATTGCGAGAACTCTCTCTGAACTGCACGCGCGGCACACACACACACGTCCAGCTACAATAATCATATTAATTTGAAACAGCAACCCAGAATATTTGTCACAAGCATTGATTAAAACAATGATGACTATAATCACATGAAAAAAAAAAAAAAAAAACGACTTAAATTCTGGACCTTTGGCAGTGAGGGGGGGGGGGGTTCGTTCGAACCACCCGAACCCCCCCTGCCTACGGGCTTGTATAAAGCAACTAATTTGCAGTTAATTGTTATTTCTACCTCTTTCCAGTCACAGAGCACTCTATATATCAAAAGTCAGAGAAGATCCTGTAACTTTGTTTGGAGGAAATTTTAATGTTTAATAACTTATTTTATTATGAAAATTAAATTTTGCATTGAAGAAAGGTAGATTATGTTTGTATATGCAGTCAATAATAGTTCTTAGAAAGAGAATCGGAAAAATTGGTATAGGCAGGTCACTTGGAGAAAAATCGGAATCGGCCAAGAAAATTGCAATCGGTGCATCTCTATTTAAAACCATGTTAACTCATGCGGCGCTTCATGTCTACACACATGCAGGAAAAAGAGGCAACGCGTGCGGAGCTGGACAGGGCAGAAATTATTCAAGATTACAGCACAGAAAGATCAGAGATGTTGTCCACATCACTGTTGTTCTGTCGCGCTCTTCACTAGAGACGATGAGATAATTGTCATGAAGTCTTGCGGTGCGGATGGAATCAATCCGGTGTCCGACGTAACCTAATTGTTAGCAAGGCAGCTAGCATTAGCAAGTTCATCCAGTCTGACCACCAGTTACCACTGGTGCGTTGTGAACGAAGCTGAGAGCGTTTTCACTTCATTCCTATGAAAGCTGAGCGTCATGCTCGCAAGGTGGATCGTAGGATTGGCAGCGGTGCGGAGAAAGCTCTCTCCTAGTGTTGTGAGCGGATTTCATCTACCCCAGTGGAAATGCAGCCTGAGAAAGCCGAACTGCTTGTGTTTTAGCGACACGCAGTAAATATCGAAAATTCCTCAAAAGCTTATCGTGGATTTTCTTTATCGTGATATATATCGATATCGTTTTATCGCCCGGCCCTAATGTGGATTTTGCACCAATATAGCTCTGCAAATGTAGTCAGAAGACTGCTTTCTTAAATATCTTTATAAAAGAATATTTGACATTATTATTATACATTGTCAACAAATTCTAGAAATGAACTCTGAGAAAATAAAGAATTATATAAAAATACAATAAATAGCTTAAACATCAGTACTGTATATTTAGTATCAGTCAATAGCTGACCATTTAAATAAATAATACATTTAAATTGTAGCTAAATAAACATCAGTACATTAAAATAAAGTATTAATTCAAATAAAATAAATAACTAACTAAAAATTCAGTTCAGTATGTTTAGTATCAGTCAATGGCTGACCAAAATACAATAAATAGCTAAATAAAGATGCTAAAACAATGACTGGAATTGTTTGGTTGAAGGGGGTACCAAACTGCAAATCCTGAATAAAACATGAATACATGTTTTCACATTAGCTTCAACTCAGCTGACAAGCAATGAAAGTAGCTACGTGATTAGAGAGTTAGCTATAAACTCATTGTCACTGAGAGTAAAAGATGGACTTTATTTTCTTTTCAGCATTGCGTCTCACCAAATATGTAACAACGTAGGCAAACGAAAACTTTAGGATTATGCTGTTTGCATGCTGAACCTGTTGAGTTTCATCCACCAATTGATTTATAACAATACTTTATCCTGAAATATGAATTCCTTCTAACTCACCTGATTTTACAAACTAAAATTACAAAGTCTTAACTAATGCAGATTAACTATGAGTTGATGGACAAATTATGTGTAAGCCTGGCTGAAAAGATGAGTCATTAGTCTAGACTAGCCTAACTAAGAGTCCTGGACAGTGTTAGGAAGACTATTCCATAATTTAGGAGCCAAATAGGAAAAGGATCTACCTCCTTTTGTGGATTATAATATTCTAGGTATTATTAACAAACCAAAATGTTGTGATCATGGTGAACATGATAGAATATAGCATGATAGAACGTCACTTATAGGGGACACATTATGGCCCTTTTTACACAATGTAATATAAGTCTCAGGTGTCCCCAGATCATGTCTGTCAAATTTCAGATCAAAATAGCTCACAGATTATTTATTCTAACATGCCTTTATAATCTTGTATTGTAGCCCTGTTCCAAATGGGCTGTTTTATTGTCTGTAGCTTTAAATGTAAAGGAGCAAAAAGTGGGCTGTGCCTTTCCTTCTGGTGCCATGGATAATTTTAAAATAATGACCGGTTTTATTACACTCAAAATGTTCATTGCATGACCACTTAAGCAGGACTGTGGAGGATGGCAATCAGTTTATATTGAAACCGAAACAGAGCTACAATTTCATTGTTCTGGAATAAGGTAGTTAGGGACTATTTGCTATGTTACAAAAAGCAAACATTTTTCACAGCATGCAAACAAGCAAATTCAGAAAGCCAAATTGCAAAGATTAAAAAAATTTAAAGTGCGAAACTTATGACTTGCAAAGAGTGGTCACGGAGAGATTGTATCGATCCATCCTTGATCCTTAGCTTTGAAGCAAACCCAGCCTTGTATTGACCATTGTTGATGAAGCAGTCCAAGTTAGCACAAGCGGCTCTAGCCAAGATAAATTTGGCAGACTGTGCGATACTCACTCAGGTTTTAATGAGGGCAGATCTAAGCCACTCGGACAGACCTCTTCGCCAACCTTGGGTGGTACCTTTCCCATTTTGACATCATATGGGGCTGGCAAACCTGAACGGATCGTTCGGAGACACAGTTTTTTTTATTGATGGGGAATGGAAAGAAACTAGGGGGTGGTCTTTTACCATAATTTGTGGTTGTCTACACACACTGGGGACACAATTATGTTAAAAAAAGGTGGATTTTGCATAAATGTCCCCTTTAGGTACTGTGGTGATAGACCATTTAAAGCATTATTAGTGGTTAAAAATATTTTTGAATTAAAACTACATTTAACAGGTAGCCAATGTAGTGAAGAGTAAATTGGGCTGATATGATCCTATTCCTTGGTTCTAGTCAGCACTCTGGCTGCTGCATTTTGAACCAGTTGAAGTTTATTTATTGATTGCCAGGAGCAGGTTTTGTTATTGGCAATAACAGGTTGTTATCTTATCAAAGATAATTATTAATTAAAATCAATAGAAAATTTATTAGAATCAGCATTAGCTGAATTCTTACTATATGAAGTTCTATTGAACTTTTTTGGCTTACTGAGTATTTGAGAGAAATACGGAAGATTATTAGTGAAGCTATCTTTAGTGGTCTAAAGAATAGTTCTACTCGATCGATAATGTGCTTTAGATTGAGTGACCTTTGCTAAATGCAGCATACAAGACACTTGGTAATGATCTGAGATATCATTGCTCTGCAGCAGAATTGCTATATTATCAACATCTATTCCATAAGACTGAATTAAATATAGCTGATTAAACTGTCTAGTAAACAAAAACATGGCATTACGCTTATCCCTTAAAACCCTGGCATTCAAAGAAACAACAGAAAGAACATACAGTACTCTCAAAGTATTCAGACGCCTTCATTTGTTTCACATTTTGTGATGTTGCAGTCTTATCCTAAAATTTTTTCAATTCTTATGTTTTCACATCAATCTACACTCCATACCCCATAATGACTAAACAAAAAGCAGATTTTTAATAACTTTGCAATTTTGTTTAAAATAAAAAACTGAAATATCACATAAGTATTCAGACCCTTCACTCAGTGCTTTGCAATTTGGGGATTTTTTGCTGTTCTTCTCTGCTGATCCTCTCAAGCTCTGTCTGGTTGGATGGGGACCGTCGTTGGACAGCCATTTTCAGGTCTCTCCAGAGATGTTCGATTGGGTTCAAGTCCAATCTGGGCCACTCAATGACATCCACAGAGTTGTCCCTATGCCACTCTTGCATTGTCTTGGATCTGTGCTTAGGGTCACTTTCCTGTTGGAATGTAAAACCTTTGGCCCAGTCTGTGCTCCTGAGCACTCTGGACCAGGTTTTCATGAAGGATATTTCTGTATTTTGCTGCGTTCTGCTTTCCCTCAACCCTGACCAGTCTCACAGCCCCTGCCACTGAAAAACACATTGCATGATGCTACCACCACCATACATCACCGTTGGGATGGTATTGCGCAGGTGATGAGTGGTGCCTGGTTTCCTACAGACATGATATTTGGAATTGAGGCCAAACAGTTCAATCTTCATTTCATCAGACCATAGAATCTTGTTTCTCACAGTCTGAGAGTCCTTTAGGTGCTTTTTTATGTGTCTTGCACTGAGGAGAGGCTTCCTTCTGGCCACTCTGCCATAAAGCACAGATAGGTGGAGTGTTGCAGTGACACGTGGTCTCTGGAGCTCTACCATAGTGGTCTAACTTGGTCACCTCTTAACATGGCCCTTCTCCCCTGATTGCTCAGTTTAGCCAGGCGGCCAGCTCTAGGACGATTCTTGGTTGTTCCACACCTCCATTTAAGAATTATTGATTCCACTGTGCTCTTGGGAACCTTCAATGCATCTGAAATTTGTGTAGCCTTCCCCAGATCTGTGTTTTGACACTGTAAAAATGCAGGCAAACTGCTAAAAATAGATAGATTTGCCCCTTGAAGATCTCTGCATTGTTCTGTCTTTTCTGAGCGCTGAACAATTATTATTGTTAATAATTTGCACTTTACAAATTCATCCCGTTATTAAATTCATCTGACTCCAATTTTATATTGACCTCTAATTTAGATTAAGGCTCTAATTACTTTCTGATCTTTCTTTTATTTTAATCTTTTTTTAAGTTATTGATTACTCTGAATCCTCTTCTATATATTTACCTTTTGACCAGTTTCTAATGAGATTCAAACTGATAGTCTATAAGTGGCTTCCTCCTACATTAAAGCTTCAGTTATGATATAAATGATTCTTAAAATGGTATGCTCCTGCTCGGTTCCTCCAGAGCGGTTTTTCCTATTTTAAAGATAGTTCTATTCTATTTTTCTAATGAAATTCAAACTGATAGTCTTTAAGTGGCTTACTCCTACATTATAACTTCAGTTATGATATAAATGATTCTTAAATGGTATTCTCCTGCTCTGTTCCCCCAGAGCGGTTACTCCTATTTTAAAGACCCAGTATTGATATAAATGATTTCGGAGGAATACAGAATAAATCAAAAAGCAACAATTTATTTGCCAGGTAGGATTTAAAACACAAGTTACAGAAACAAGTCAAAGATTAAAGCTGCAAGCAGCGATGACGGGCCCAAGCCGGTGGCACCGCAACCCTGGTGCCTTTAGTTACCGGGCTCATTTCCACTTGGTGGCTTTCGGAAAACGGGTGATGGACACAGCAACAACTCAAAAATATAGCTGCAAGCAGCAATGCGATTCCTCCTCAAAATGGCAAATCATTTAAAATTGATCAATAGAGGGTTGGGGTTAAACCCTCCCAATGAAAAAATCCAAAAAACATGTCTTTCTGTCTTAATCCTAAACTAAACATTTTCAGTGTACAGGAAAATCCATCATGTCGGACCTTATGGATCCTGTAGGGTTTTTTGTTTACAATGAGAAATGAGGTATGTTCACCAGGTTTCAGAAAAACTAAATAAATGTGTTGGAAATACAATCACTTTGAAAAAATGACATTTGGGCATGGCCTGTAGCGCCCCCTAAGGGTGAATGTGAGCCATTCTTGGTTTGTAGGTTCCTGTTGGCCTGTAGTATTAATGTACCAAATTGGAAAGTATTTGACAAAAAAATGTGCAATTTGGGAATGGCCTTTAGCGCCCCCTAAGGGCGAATGTGAGACATTCTTGGTTTGTGGATTTCTGTTGGCCTGTAGTGCCAATATACCAAATTAGAACATTTTTGACCATAAAATGGGAATTTTGGGCATAGCCTGTAGCGCCCCCTAATGCGAATATGGGCAATTCTTTGTTTGTGGGTTCCTGTTGGCCTGTAGTATCAATGTACCAAATTAGAACATTTTTGACCAGCAAATGGGAATTTAGGGCGTGGCCTGTAGCGCCCCCTAAGGGCGAATGTGGGCCATTCTTGGTTTGTGGATTCCTGTTGGCCTGTAGTATCAATCTATAAAATTAGAACATTTTTGACCAGAAAATGGGAATTTTGGGCATGGCCTTTAGCGCCCCCTAAGGGCGAATGTGGGCCATTCTTGGTTTGTGGATTCCTGTTGGCCTGTAGTATCAATATACAAAATTAGAACATTTTTGACCAGAAAATGGGAATTTTGGTCATGGCCTGTAGCGCCCCCTAAGGGCGAATGCGGGATATTCTTTACGCAGTACTTCAGAGTGATGTCATCTTTAAGTATATATAGGTCTGTTTCTAACCCACACCTATAATATCACTTCTGAAGGCATGGATTAAACCACAGGAGTGGTATGGATTACTTTTATGCTGCATTTATGTGATTTTTGTAGCTTCTGAGTTCTGATCACCATTCAAGTCATTGAAAGGTCCAACAGGGTTGAGATAATCTTCTAAAAAGCTTAATTTGTGTTCACTAGAAGAAAGAAAATAATACACATCTGGGATGGAATGAGGGTGAGTATACGATGAGAGAAATTTATTTTTGGGGTGAAAACCATTTGTAGGCTACTTTTTATTTACTTGGAAAATTGTTACTGTCTCTTTAAGATGATTTTAAACGCATTTCATTCAAGCCGTCAAGCCGTCTGTGCGGCTTGTTTTATTGAGATATAATCTTTTGAGAACTGTGAAGTCTCATTATTTTCGTGCTGTTACATCTGTATTCATTTCAGAGATTAATTGATTGAGATTGTGAAACTACATACAACCGACAAACCTCCATGAAGATGCGAGTAAAAATGAGATGCCTCGCGCTGTCAGGCACAACGCTGATAATCGTTCTCGGAAGTGTTGATACTAGATTTAGATTCGCGATATCTTCATCAACTGTTTATGTTCGCTTGAGACAAAACAGACAATATATCATGTATTTTGACATTTTGTTGTTATGAAATTGTCCGTTCAAACGCAAGAAGAAGCGAATGCGATCTCTCATCGGGGCTCGTGAGTTAGAAGTGACGCTGCTAGACGTGAGCAGGGAAGCGCATTTCACTGAATTTACGATGTTACACGTATAAACCTTCATCAACCCGTTAATCCAAAACGCAAATGCCGTTATTTTGCGTCTCTCGCTCCTGCTTGTGATTGACAAAGCTGTCAAACGGGACAATTTGCAAGCGTGCAAGTTTGGATCGGTCTTTTCACGTTTTAATAATTTGCAGTGTTCGACATCTACGTTCAAATCGAGCGGTGCAATATGCAATTCATCCAAAATAATTACAAAGTTATTTTCGCTCTTGTTCTACATATTTTTTTCAAGCGTCAGCTGATGTTTCTACAGTATTAATTTTCCTGCGCCACCACGAACAGAGTTGGAAATAAAACACGCATCCGGGCATTCAGATGGGTTAAAAAAAACTGCTTAAAAAACATCTGAACAGCGTCTGCTCTCGGTCTCACATTAATTCAGGTGGATTTTTCACAAGCGACAACATTGGCAAACAAAAGTGCTAGCTAATGTTTAATTAGCAAGTTTCACCGAAATGTATTAAAAATAGAGGCTAGCTGCCTGTCCGATGAACAAATAGAGTCACGTCATTTTTTTTCCAGAAATAACTAGCAATACTCCTGCAAATAAATGCTTCGTAACTAAAACGTTTTGACTTTCAATAGAAAATATAGACAACACATGTTCTTACCTTGCAAAAATCGCCTCAGTATTTAATTTGAAGCAGTAAATGCAACACTGGAGTAAATCTCTCGTGATATCACCTTCCCATTGAAATGAAGGAAGACGGTGATGACGAAACAGTTATTATTCTTGCCCAGGAACCCTTAACCAATCACATGTGCCATTAGCTTATATTGTCATGAGTATCTGGGCAGATTTCAGAAATAAAATCCCCTTAACCAATCACATGTGTCTTTAGCTTGTATTGTCATGAGTATCTGGGCAGATTTCAGAAATGAAATCGGTGATTGGACGACGATGAAACTGAGACAGGAACCATGGGAATAATTGTTCCCAAATTTGAACGCTCTGGCTGTAAATGGTTAAAGGTTGTTAAAAATTGCATCCGCCACTCAGTTGATGTATATATTGAGTGGGGACACATTGTTTGCTTTTTTTCTGGGATTCGACTGCAAAAGAGCTCAAGCAACTGTTGAACTCAGTCCCTGCACATTCTGGACTCAGACCTGTTGTAAATCATTGAACAATGAGGCTTGGATGCCATCTATTGGACATTTCTTGTAATTGCCACTCAGAGAATGAACAGACAGTGGATTAAACTTTAGTTTTTTAGGCTTTAATTCTTTGTTGTATTCACCTGCTACGGCGTGTGTAACATTTTTCTGTCAACTCTGCATACAGGTGAAACTCGAAAAATTAGAATATCGTGCAAAAGTTAATGTAACCCATACTATGTTGAACACAAGAGGGCAGTATAGCCCTATGTATTACTTCACAAGACCCCCTCCCTTCCTACTCCTCACACAGAGTCTCAAGAGAGTGACTTGCAAATTCTGACATTTTCTCCACATTCAAACCAAAATATCTGACATTCTGTGTGTTGGAGCTAATGACTGTAAATTAGAAAGTTGTCAGGCTTGAGGAGAACTATATCAATACCAATTTTTGTACCTGCAGATGAAACTAACCCCCCACTTTTTTGTCAAAAGGTGGCGCTACTGAGCCCCTCACCACACCCATTTCTGAAACTTTGCACATGTCTACTGGCTAATAAATGTGACGTCTCTGTCGAGTTTCATGCAATTTCAAGTATGTTAAGAGTCTCAAAAGCATCAATAAAGAAAAGTAAAGTTTGAAGCGTTGCCACGGCAACAGTATCTAAGATATCAATAATCCTTTCACAGGTCTAAATCTGCCGTGTGTTTACATTATACACGTAAAGTTTGAAGCAAATCGGGTAAAAACAAGAGGGTGATTTCAAAGCATTTTGAAAGTGACACACTTCCTGCTGCCAGTTGGTGGCGCTATAACTTTGACTCACAATAGTCACATCCATGTGATCGGCCTCTTACAACGAACACACTGCTGAAGTTTCATCAAGATCTGTTAATTTATGCAGAAGTTATAACACACTTCCTGTCTCACTTTTCTCGCCATAAATTTGTTTCCTCGCCACGGCCAAACCGTTCGAGATATCAAAAATCCGCTGGCAATTTTTCATCCTCAATGTCTTGACTTCATGCTGACTGAGATTCGTGGCGATTAAATGATTTCTCTAGGAGGAGTATTTCAAATTCCATTGTATACGTTTTCCAAACAACCCTAAATAGCCGACTTCCTGTTGGGCTGAGGTAAAAAGTAAGAGCATGAAGTATATATGAAACGATGAGATCTATATGTGTACCGACTTTCATATTATTACATGCAAGTGTGTTTGATTTATGGACCAAGGTTTCGGACCCCGTTCCAGGGGGCGCTGCTGAGCCCCCCTGCCACGCCCGGGTACCATCTTCAGCCCAGCCCTGATGGCCGCAGGTTCTGACCCGTGTGCAAAGTTTCAAGAGTTTTAGAGCATGTTAAGGCCCCCAAAAGTGCCCGAATAGTCGATATAATAATAATAATAATAATAATAATTAAAGCTGCAAGCAGCGATGACGGGCCCAAGCCGGTGGCACCGCAACCCTGGTGCCTTTAGTTACCGGGCTCATTTCCACTTGGTGGCTTTCGGAAAACAAAGGATGATGGACACAGCAACAACTCAAAAATATAGCTGCAAGCAGCAATGCGATTCCTCCTCAAAATGGCAAATCATTTAAAATTGATCAATAGAGGGTTGGGGTTAAACCCTCCCAATGAAAAAATCCAAAAAACATGTCTTTCTGTCTGAATCCTAAACTAAACATTTTCAGTGTACAGGAAAATCCATCATGCCGGACCTTATGGATCCTGTAGGGTTTTTTGTTTACAATGAGAAATGAGGTATATTCACCAGGTTTCAGAAAAACTAAATAAATGGGGTGGAAATACAATCACTTTGAAAAATTGACATTTGGGCATGGCCTGTACCGCCCCCTAAGGGCGAATGTGAGCCATTCTTGGTTTGTAGGTTCCTGTTGGCCTGTAGTATTAATGTACCAAATTAGAAAGTATTTGACAAAAAAATGTGCAATTTGGGAATGTCCTTTAGCACCCCCTAAGGGCAAATGTGAGACATTCTTGGTTTGTGGATTTCTGTTGGCCTGTAGTGTCAATATACCAAATTAGAAAATTTTTGACCATAAAATGGGAATTTTGGGCATAGCCTGTAGCGCCCCCTAATGGCGAATATGGGCAATTCTTTGTTTGTGGGTTCCTGTTGGCCTGTAGTATCAATGTACCAAATTAGAACATTTTTGACCAGCAAATGGGAATTTAGGGCGTGGCCTGTAGCGCCCCATAAGGGCGAATGTGGGCCACTCTTGGTTTGTGAATTCCTGTTGGCCTGTAGTATCAATATACAACATTAGAACATTTTTGACCAGAAAATGGGAATTTTGGGCATGGCCTGTAGCGCCCCCTAAGGGCGAATGTGGGATATTCTTTACGCAGTACTTCAGAGTGATGTCATCTTGAAGTATATATATATAGGTCTATTTCTAACCCACACCTATAATATCACTTCTGAAGGCATGGATTTAACCACTGGAGTGGTATGGATTACTTTTATGCTGCATTTATTTGATTTTTGTAGCTTCTGAGTTCTGATCACCATTCAAGTCATTGAAAGGTCCAACAGGGTTGAGATAATCTTCTAAAAAGCTTAATTTGTGTTCACTAGAAGAAAGAAAACAATACACATCTGGGATGCAATGAGGGTGAGTATACGATGAGAGAAATTTATTTTTGGGGTGAAAACCATTTGTAGGCCTACTTTTTATTTACTTGGAAAATTGTTACTGTCTCTTTAAGAGGATTTTAAACGCATTTCATTCAAGGCACAGTCTGTGCGGCTTGTTTTAGTGAGTTTAATCTTTTGAGAACTGTGAAGTCTCATTATTTTCGTGCTGTTACATCTGTATTCATTTCAGAGATTACTTGATTGAGATTGTGAAACTACATACAACCGACAAACCTCCATGAAGATGCGAGTAAAAATGAGATGCCTCGCGCTGTCAGACACAACGCCGATAATCATTCTCGGAAGTGTTGATACTAGATTTAGATTCGCGATTTCTTCATCAACTGTTTATGTTCACTTGGGACAAAACAGACAATATATCATGTAATTTGACATTTTGTAGTATGAAATTGTCCGTTCAAACGCAAGAAGAAGCGAATGCGATCTCTCATCGGGGCTCGTGCGTTAGACGCGACGCATCTCGCGGTTTCACACAAAACTGCTCACAAACATTTATTTGAGTTGTTTTGTCATTTTTTTCCAGAAATAACTAGCAATACTCCTACAAATAAATGCTTCGTAACTAAAACGTTTTGACTTTCTATAGAAAATATAGACAACACACGTTCTTACCTTGCAAAAATCGCCTCAGTATTTAATTTGAAGCAGTAAATCCAACACTGGAGTAAATCTCTCGTGATATCACCTTTCCATTGAAATGAAGGAAGACGGTGATGACGATACAGTTATTATTCTTGCCCAGTAACCCCTTAACCAATCACATGTGCCTTTAGCTTGTATTGTCATGAGTATCTGGGCAGACTTCAGAAATAAAATCGGTGATCGGACGACGATGACACTGAGACAGGAACCATGGGAATAATTGTTCCCAAATTTGAACGCTCTGGCTGTAAATGGTTAAAGGTTGTTAAAAATTGTATCCGCCACTCAGTTGATGTATATATTGAGTGGGGACACATTGTTTGCCTTTTTTCTGGGATTCGACTGCAAAAGAGCTCAAGCAACTGTTGAACTCAGTCCCTGCCCATTCTGGACTCAGACCTGTTGTAAATCATTGAACAATGAGGCTTGGATGCCATCTATTGGACATTTCTTGTAATTGCCACTCAGAGAATGAACAGACAGTGGATTAAGCTTTAGTTTTTTAGGCTTTAGTTCTTTGTTGTATTCACCTGCTACGGCGTGTGTAACATTTTTCTGTCAACTCTGCATACAGGTGAAACTCGAAAAATTAGAATATCGTGCAAAAGTTAATGTAACCCATACTATGTTGAACACAAGAGGGCAGTATAGCCCTATGTATTACATCACAAGACCCCCTCCCTTCCTACTCCTCACACACAGAGTCTGAGAGAGTGACTTGCAAAATTCTGACATTTTCTCCACATTCAAACCAAAATATCTGACTTTCTGTTGGTCGGAGCTCATGACTGTAAATTAGAAAGTTGTCCGGCTTGAGGAGAACTATATCAATACCAATTTTTGTACCTGTAGATGAAACTAACCCCCCACTTTTTTGTCAAAAGGTGGTGCTACTGAGCCCCTCACCACACCCATTTCTGAAACTTTGCACATGTCTACTGGCTAATAAATGTGACGTCTCTGTCGAGTTTCATGCAATTTCAAGTATGTTAAGAGTCTCAAAAGCATCAATAAAGAAAAGTAAAGTTTGAAGCGTTGCCACGGCAACAGTATCTAAGATATCAATAAACCTTTCACAGGTCTAAATCTGCCGTGTGTTTACATTATACACGTAAAGTTTGAAGCAAATCGGGTATAAACAAGAGGGTGATTTCAAAGCATTTTGAAAGTGACACACTTCCTGCTGCCAGTTGGTGGCGCTATAACTTTGACTCACAATAGTCACATCCATGTGATCGGCCTCTTACAACGAACACACTGCTGAAGTTTCATCAAGATCTGTTAATTTATGCAGACGTTATAACACACTTCCTGTCTCACTTTTCTCGCCATAAATTTGTTTCCTCGCCACGGCCAAACCGTTCGAGATATCAAAAATCCGCTGGCAATTTTTCATCCTCAATGTCTTGACTTCATGCTGACTGAGATTCGTGGCGATTAAATGATTTCTCTAGGAGGAGTATTTCAAATTCCATTGTATACGTTTTCCAAACAACCCTAAATAGCCGACTTCCTGTTGGGCTGAGGTAAAAAGTAAGAGCATGAAGTATATATGAAACGATGAGATCTATATGTGTACCGACTTTCATATTATTACATGCAAGTGTGTTTGATTTATGGACCAAGGTTTCGGACCCCGTTCCAGGGGGCGCTGTTAAGCCCCCCTGCCACGCCCGGGTACCATCTTCAGCCCAGCCCTGATGGCCGCGGGTTCTGACCCGTGTGCAAAGTTTCAAGAGTTTTAGAGCACGTTAAGGCCCCCAAAAGTGCCCGAATAGTCGATAAAATAATAATAATAAGAATAATAATAATAATTAAAGCTGCAAGCAGCGATGACGGGCCCAAGCCGGTGGCACCGCAACCCTGGTGCCTTTAGTTACCGGGCTCATTTCCACTTGGTGGCTTTCGGAAAACAAAGGATGATGGACACAGCAACAACTCAAAAATATAGCTGCAAGCAGCAATGCGATTCCTCCTCAAAATGGCAAATCATTTAAAATTGATCAATAGAGGGTTGGGGTTAAACCCTCCCAATGAAAAAATCCAAAAAACATGTCTTTCTGTCTGAATCCTAAACTAAACATTTTCAGTGTACAGGAAAATCCATCATGCCGGACCTTATGGATCCTGGAGGGTTTTTTGTTTACAATGAGAAATGAGGTATGTTCACCAGGTTTCAGAAAACTAAATAAATGGGGTGGAAATACAATCACTTTAAAAAAATGACATTTGGGCATGGCATGTAGCGCCCCCTAAGGGCGAATGTGAGCCATTCTTGGTTTGTAGGTTCCTGTTGGCCTGTAGTATTAATGTACCAAATTAGAAAGTATTTGACAAAAAAATGTGCAATTTGGGAATGGCCTTTAGCGCCCCCTAAGGGCGAATGTGAGACATTCTTGGTTTGTGGATTTCTGTTGGCCTGTAGTGTCAATATACCAAATTAGAAAATTTTTGACCATAAAATGGGAATTTTGGGCATAGCCTGTAGCGCCCCCTAATGGCGAATATGGGCAATTCTTTGTTTGTGGGTTCCTGTTGGCCTGTAGTATCAATGTACCAAATTAGAACATTTTTGACCAGCAAATGGGAATTTAGGGCGTGGCCTGTAGCGCCCCATAAGGGCGAATGTGGGCCACTCTTGGTTTGTGAATTCCTGTTGGCCTGTAGTATCAATATACAACATTAGAACATTTTTGACCAGAAAATGGGAATTTTGGGCATGGCCTGTAGCGCCCCCTAAGGGCGAATGTGGGATATTCTTTACGCAGTACTTCAGAGTGATGTCATCTTTAAGTATATATATATAGGTCTATTTCTAACCCACACCTATAATATCACTTCTGAAGGCATGGATTTAACCACTGGAGTGGTATGGATTACTTTTATGCTGCATTTATTTGATTTTTGTAGCTTCTGAGTTCTGATCACCATTCAAGTCATTGAAAGGTCCAACAGGGTTGAGATAATCTTCTAAAAAGCTTAATTTGTGTTCACTAGAAGAAAAAAAACAATACACATCTGGGATGCAATGAGGGTGAGTATACGATGAGAGAAATTTATTTTTGGGGTGAAAACCATTTGTAGGCCTACTTTTTATTTACTTGGAAAATTGTTACTGTCTCTTTAAGAGGATTTTAAACGCATTTCATTCAAGGCACACTCTGTGCGGCTTGTTTTAGTGAGTTTAATCTTTTGAGAACTGTGAAGTCTCATTATTTTCGTGCTGTTACATCTGTATTCATTTCAGAGATTACTTGATTGAGATTGTGAAACTACATACAACCGACAAACCTCCATGAAGATGCGAGTAAAAATGAGATGCGCTGTCAGGCACAACGCTGATAATCATTCTCGGAAGTGTTGATACTAGATTTCGATTCGCGATTTCTTCATCAACTGTTTATGTTCACTTGGGACAAAACAGACAATATATCATGTAATTTGACATTTTGTAGTATGAAATTGTCCGTTCAAACGCAAGAAGAAGCGAATGCGATCTCTCATCGGGGCTCGTGCGTTAGACGCGACGCATCTCGCGGTTTCACACAAAACTGCTCACAAACATTTATTTGAGTTATTTTGTCATTTTTTTCCAGAAATAACTAGCAATACTCCTACAAATAAATGCTTCGTAACTAAAACGTTTTGACTTTCTATAGAAAATATAGACAACACACGTTCTTACCTTGCAAAAATCGCCTCAGTATTTAATTTGAAGCAGTAAATCCAACACTGGAGTAAATCTCTCGTGATATCACCTTTCCATTGAAATGAAGGAAGACGGTGATGACGATACAGTTATTATTCTTGCCCAGTAACCCCTTAACCAATCACATGTGCCTTTAGCTTGTATTGTCATGAGTATCTGGGCAGACTTCAGAAATAAAATCGGTGATCGGACGACGATGACACTGAGACAGGAACCATGGGAATAATTGTTCCCAAATTTGAACGCTCTGGCTGTAAATGGTTAAAGGTTGTTAAAAATTGTATCCTCCACTCAGTTGATGTATATATTGAGTGGGGACACATTGTTTGCCTTTTTTCTGGGATTCGACTGCAAAAGAGCTCAAGCAACTGTTGAACTCAGTCCCTGCCCATTCTGGACTCAGACCTGTTGTAAATCATTGAACAATGAGGCTTGGATGCCCTCTATTGGACATTTCTTGTAATTGCCACTCAGAGAATGAACAGACAGTGGATTAAACTTTAGTTTTTTAGGCTTTAGTTCTTTGTTGTATTCACCTGCTACGGCGTGTGTAACATTTTTCTGTCAACTCTGCATACAGGTGAAACTCGAAAAATTAGAATATCGTGCAAAAGTTAATGTAACCCATACTATGTTGAACACAAGAGGGCAGTATAGCCCTATGTATTACTTCACAAGACCCCCTCCCTTCCTACTCCTCACACACAAAGTCTTAGAGAGTGACTTGCAAAATTCTGACATTTTCTCCACATTCAAACCAAAATATCTGACTTTCTGTTGGTCGGAGCTAATGACTGTAAATTAGAAAGTTGTCCGGCTTGAGGAGAACTATATCAATACCAATTTTTGTACCTGTAGATGAAACTAACCCCCCACTTTTTTGTCAAAAGGTGGCGCTACTGAGCCCCTCACCACACCCATTTCTGAAACTTTGCACATGTCTACTGGCTAATAAATGTGACGTCTCTGTCGAGTTTCATGCAATTTCAAGTATGTTAAGAGTCTCAAAAGCATCAATAAAGAAAAGTAAAGTTTGAAGTGTTGCCACGGCAACAGTATCTAAGATATCAATAATCCTTTCACAGGTCTAAATCTGCCGTGTGTTTACATTATACACGTAAAGTTTGAAGCAAATCGGGTAAAAACAAGAGGGTGATTTCAAAGCATTTTGAAAGTGACACACTTCCTGCTGCCAGTTGGTGGCGCTATAACTTTGACTCACAATAGTCACATCCATGTGATCGGCCTCTTACAACGAACACACTGCTGAAGTTTCATCAAGATCTGTTAATTTATGCAGAAGTTATAACACACTTCCTGTCTCACTTTTCTCGCCATAAATTTGTTTCCTCGCCACGGCCAAACCGTTCGAGATATCAAAAATCCGCTGGCAATTTTTCATCCTCAATGTCTTGACTTCATGCTGACTGAGATTCGTGGCGATTAAATGATTTCTCTAGGAGGAGTATTTCAAATTCCATTGTATACGTTTTCCAAACAACCCTAAATAGCCGACTTCCTGTTGGGCTGAGGTAAAAAGTAAGAGCATGAAGTATATATGAAACGATGAGATCTATATGTGTACCGACTTTCATATTATTACATGCAAGTGTGTTTGATTTATGGACCAAGGTTTCGGACCCCCTTCCAGGGGGCGCTGCTGAGCCCCCCTGCCACGCCCGGGTACCATCTTCAGCCCAGCCCTGATGGCCGCAGGTTCTGACCCGTGTGCAAAGTTTCAAGAGTTTTAGAGCATGTTAAGGCCCCCAAAAGTGCCTGAATAGTCGATAAAATAATAATAATAATAATAATAATAATAATAATCCTAAGGAAAACAATAGGGCCTTCGCCTTTTCAGGCTTGGGCCCTAATAATAATAATAATAATTAAAGCTGCAAGCAGCGATGAAGGGCCCAAGCCGGTGGCACCGCAACCCTGGTGCCTTTAGTTACCGGGCTCATTTCCACTTGGTGGCTTTCGGAAAACAAAGGATGATGGACACAGCAACAACTCAAAAATATAGCTGCAAGCAGCAATGCGATTCCTCCTCAAAATGGCAAATCATTTAAAATTGATCAATAGAGGGTTGGGGTTAAACCCTCCCAATGAAAAAATCCAAAAAACATGTCTTTCTGTCAGAATCCTAAACTAAACATTTTCAGTGTACAGGAAAATCCATCATGTCGGACCTTATGGATCCTGTAGGGTTTTTTGTTTACAATGAGAAATGAGGTTTGTTCACCAGGTTTCAGAAAAACTAAATAAATGTGTTGGAAATACAAACACTTTGAAAAAATGACATTTGGGCATGGCCTGTAGCTCCCCCTAAGGGTGAATGTGAACCATTCTTGGTTTGTAGGTTCCTGTTGGCCTGTAGTATTAATGTACCAATTTAGAAAGTATTTGACAAAAAAATGTGCAATTTGGGAATGGCCTTTAGCGCCCCCTAAGGGCGAATGTGAGACATTCTTGGTTTGTGGATTTCTGTTGGCCTGTAGTGTCAATATACCAAATTAGAACATTTTTGACCAGCAAATGGGAATTTAGGGCATGGCCTGTAGCGCCCCCTAAGGGCGAATGTGGGCCATTCTTGGTTTGTGGATTCCTGTTGGCCTGTAGTATCAATCTACAAAATTAGAACATTTTTGACCAGAAAATGGGAATTTTGGGTATGGCCTGTAGCGCCCCCTAAGGGCGAATGTGGGCCATTCTTGGTTTGTGGATTCCTGTTGGCCTGTAGTATCAATATACAAAATTAGAACATTTTTGACCAGAAAATGGGAATTTTGGGCATGGCCTGTAGCGCCCCCTTAGGGCGAATGTGGGATATTCTTTACGCAGTACTTCAGAGTGATGTCATCTTTAAGTATATATATATATAGGTCTGTATCTAACCCACACCTATAATATCACTTCTGAAGGCATGGATTAAACCACAGGAGTGGTATGGATTACTTTTATGCTGCATTTATGTGATTTTTTGTAGCTTCTGAGTTCTGATCACCATTCAAGTCATTGAAAGGTCCAACAGGGTTGAGATAATCTTCTAAAAAGCTTAATTTGTGTTCACTAGAAGAAAGAAAATAATACACATCTGGGATGGAATGAGGGTGAGTATACGATGAGAGAAATTTATTTTGGGGGTGAAAACCATTTGTAGGCTACTTTTTATTTACTTGGAAAATTGTTACTGTCTCTTTAAGAGGATTTTAAACGCATTTCATTCAAGCCGTCAAGCCGTCTTTGCGGCTTGTTTTATTGAGATATAATCTTTTGAGAACTGTGAATCTCATTATTTTCGTGCTGTTACATCTGTATTCATTTCAGAGATTAATTGATTGAGATTGTGAAACTACATACAACCGACAAACCTCCATGAAGATGCGAGTAAAAATGAGATTCCTCGCGCTGTCAGACACAAAGCTGATAATCATTCTCGGAAGTGTTGATACTAGATTTAGATTCGCGATTTCTTCATCAACTGTTTATGGTCACTTGAGACAAAACAGACAATATATCATGTATTTTGACATTTTGTTGTTATGAAATTGTCCGTTCAAACGCAAGAAGAAGCGAATGCGATCTCTCATCGGGGCTCGTGCGTTAGACGTGACGCTGCTCGCGGTTTCACACAAAACTGCTCACAAACATTTATTTGAGTTGTTTCGTCATTTTTTTTCCAGAAATAACTAGCAATACTCCTACAAATAAATGCTTCGTAACTAAAACGTTTTGACTTTCTATAGAAAATATAGACAACACGTTCTTACCTTGCAAAAATCGCCTCAGTATTTAATTTGAAGCAGTAAATCCAACACTGGAGTAAATCTCTCGTGATATCACCGTCCCATTGAAATGAAGGAAGACGGTGATGACGATACAGTTATTATTCTTGCCCAGTAACCCCTTAACCAATCACATGTGGCTTTAGCTTGTATTGTCATGATTATCTGGGCAGATTTCAGAAATAAAATCGGTGATTGGACGACGATGACACTGAGACAGAAACTATGGGAATAATTGTTCCCAAATTTGAACGCTCTGGCTGTAAATGGTTAAAGGTTGTTAAAAATTGTATCCGCCACTCAGTTGATGTATATAGTGAGTGGGGACACAGTGTTTGCCTTTTTTCTGGGATTCGACGGCAAAAGAGCTCAAGCAACTGTTGAACTCAGTCCCTGCCCATTCTGGACTCAGACCTGTTGTAAATCATTGAACAATGAGGCTTGGATGCCATCTATTGGACATTTCTTGTAATTGCCACTCAGAGAATGAACAGACAGTGGATTAAATTTTAGTTTTTTAGGCTTTAGTTCTTTGTTGTATTCACCTGCTACGGCGTGTGTAACATTTTTCTGTCAACTCTGCATACAGGTGAAACTCGAAAAATTAGAATATCGTGCAAAAGTTAATGTAACCCATACTATGTTGAACACAAGAGGGCAGTATAGCCCTATGTATTACTTCACAAGACCCAACGTCCCCCCTCCCCTACAAACTCACAGAGTCTCAGAGAGTGACTTGCAAAATTCTGACATTTTCTCCACATTCAAACCAAAATATCTGACTTTCTGTTGGTCGGAGCTAATGACTGTAAATTAGAAAGTTGTCCGGCTTGAGGAGAACTATATCAATACCAATTTTTGTACCTGTAGATGAAACTAACCCCCCACTTTTTTGTCAAAAGGTGGCGCTACTGAGCCCCTCACCACACCCATTTCTGAAACTTTGCACATGTCTACTGGCTAATAAATGTGACGTCTCTGTCGAGTTTCATGCAATTTCAAGTATGTTAAGAGTCTCAAAAGCATCAATAAAGAAAAGTAAAGTTTGAAGCGTTGCCACGGCAACAGTATCTAAGATATCAATAATCCTTTCACAGGTCTAAATCTGCCGTGTGTTTACATTATACACGTAAAGTTTGAAGCAAATCGGGTAAAAACAAGAGGGTGATTTCAAAGCATTTTGAAAGTGACACACTTCCTGCTGCCAGTTGGTGGCGCTATAACTTTGACTCACAATAGTCACATCCATGTGATCGGCCTCTTACAACGAACACACTGCTGAAGTTTCATCAAGATCTGTTAATTTATGCAGAAGTTATAACACACTTCCTGTCTCACTTTTCTCGCCATAAATTTGTTTCCTCGCCACGGCCAAACCGTTCGAGATATCAAAAATCCGCTGGCAATTTTTCATCCTCAATGTCTTGACTTCATGCTGACTGAGATTCGTGGCGATTAAATGATTTCTCTAGGAGGAGTATTTCAAATTCCATTGTATACGTTTTCCAAACAACCCTAAATAGCCGACTTCCTGTTGGGCTGAGGTAAAAAGTAAGAGCATGAAGTATATATGAAACGATGAGATCTATATGTGTACCGACTTTCATATTATTACATGCAAGTGTGTTTGATTTATGGACCAAGGTTTCGGACCCCGTTCCAGGGGGCGCTGCTGAGCCCCCCTGCCACGCCCGGGTACCATCTTCAGCCCAGCCCTGATGGCCGCAGGTTCTGACCCGTGTGCAAAGTTTCAAGAGTTTTAGAGCATGTTAAGGCCCCCAAAAGTGCCCGAATAGTCGATAAAATAATAATAATAATAATAATAATAATAATAATAATAATCCTAAGGAAAACAATAGGGCCTTCGCCTTTTCAGGCTTGGGCCCTAATAATAATCCTAAGGAAAACAATAGGGCCTTCGCCTTTTCAAGGCTTGGGCCCTAATAATAATAATAATAATAATCCTAAGGAAAACAATAGGGCCTTCGCCTTTTCAAGGCTTGGGCCCTAATAATCCTAAGGAAAACAATAGGGCCTTCGCCTTTTCAGGCTTGGGCCCTAAATATACCTGGCAGTTGAGAAAACTACATGTAATTGCAAAGCATGGGAGATCTGAATGCAGATTCCTATTGTTAAAGTTACACACATTGAGGTGTGGGACCATCTGATTATATAGAACCCTGAGCTCTGGGCCAGCTTTCCTTCAATATCCAGACAGAATACACTTTGTTTACCAAATGGTATTATCCTTTGAACAATGAGAATTTGGGGGTGAATGGGTTCTTAGCTTCCTGGGGCTTAACCTTCAAGGAGGGGGATAGACCTCCAGAATTATACAGAATTTGTCAAAGAACTTGTCTTTTTGTTGAAGAGACCCTTATACCAGTCGCATTGAGACATTTTAAATTATACCAAACATGCCTAGTTACATTATTGGCATACATCAAGTATGATATTTTGTTACATACAGGTCTTAGGTGAGTTTGAGGTGATTCTGAGCTGAAGGGGAACAGAGGAGGAGGAGAGGGGAGAGAATGGGACAGATGTGGAAGGGCAAAAATGAGGTGTGAATTAGCAATCTTCACTCAGTAGGGTGTGGTGCCTCAGGAAGAGTTACTAATTGTGAGAAAGTTCATATGTTGATTTTCTCAAAGATCATACATTTGCTCTTTGCCTCACTGGGGAGTTTTGTCCTTTGAATGCAAACACATTGGCACCCCCCTTACAACACAATCTTGTCTCTGAGCTCTACAGGCAGTTCCTTTGACCTCATGGCTTAGTTTTTGCTCTGATATGCATTTTCAGCTGTGAGGCCTTATATAGACTGCTGTGTGCCTTGTATGTACAGTCAATACATGTGTGTCATGTACAGTCCATTGAATTTACCACAGGTGGACACCAATCAAATTGTAGATACATCTCAAAGATGATCCAGAGAAATCGGTTGCACCTGAGCTAAATTTCAAGTGTCATAGCAAAGGTTCTGAATACTTATGTCAATGTTATATTTCAGTTTTATCTTTTTAATAGCTCTGCAAAGTTATCAAAAATCTTGTTTTTGCTTTGTCATTATGGGGTATGGAGTGTAGATTGATGTGGTAAAGAAATTATTTAAAGCATTTTAGCATAAGGCTGCAACATATCAAAATGTGAAAATAATGTAGGGGTCTGAATACTTTCTGAATGTACTGTATACAAATAATTTTTACTATCAAAAATAGAAATAGCTGAAAAAAATTCTAGAAAATATCTAAATCCTTACAAAAACACTGCATTATTTACAACATGCATAGTCAGAATTACAATTTAACAGATTGTGCTTCATAAAGTCAATTATATACTTGCAGTATCAAACAGTATGCAGCACATGAGTCAGTGAATAGGAAATTTGTTGTTCTTATGAACACAATTGTTTAGTGCTTTAAATTCCATCCAGCAAACTGTAGTGTTGGTTCAAAACATAAATTGGGAAGGGTAATCTCACACTGCCCTTGGATGAAAGCTCTGGCTCTAACAAAATAAAGCTGTCTTCCCTGCCGTACAAGCCTTTTGAATCTCTGGACACACCTTCATACTTTTCATGGTCACATTTCCAGAAATCCTCCTTGAACTGCAAGCCATTGTCCTTCAGGTAGGAGTTCTTGCTTTCCAAACAGCATCAGAGAACTGTATGATGGTGGTTCTCGGCTTACTACTCACACCATCCGGCTGAGCCCTCCCAGAATGTTAAACCACATCAATGGCCCCAACAAGCCTATCTTTCTCGCTGGGAGCAATTCTTTTGCAGAACCTTGATACCAAATGTTCTGCTTCCAGAACAGTAACCGATTTAGCCTTTTGTATGTAAGTTCCCATTCTATCCATTCTCCTTTGCATCTGACTGGCAGGTGCTCAGTTTGAGCCACACATCATTTAAGGCTTGATACCTTCGCCGCAATGTCATTTAGCTCAGACTAAACATTGTCAACTTTTCATTTAAATATCTGATCATCTTCCCTGTCAAGTCTAACAGGTTGTTGATTTGCTGCATAATGTTTAATTGTTGAGATTTATATTTAGTCTTTAGCAGATGCTTTTATCCAAAGTGACTTACAAATGAGAAACATAGCAAGCAATATTTTCAGTATCACACTGCAAAGTTCTCAAAGTGGCTGAAGTAGTATAGAAGTGAGCATAGAAGATAGAGATCAACAAGGACCTTTTTTATTGAAAAATAGTATGTGCAATTAGTGTGTTAAAGGTGCACTCTGTAACTTTTGTCTTTTGTGTCATCTTGGTCTTTTTGGACACTTTGCTGATTGGATGCAGCATCATTTAAAATCAATAGTTTTCAGTTTCACATGCTATTGCAGAAATTTAGTGTTCACAGTCAGCCATGAATACTTTAATCAATGAATAAAAGTGCCACTGGATGGTTAGTGAAATTAAGTGAGTAGGATTCAGCTGGTCACTTGATTCTAAAATGACAGCCCCCATATCCATGTAGAATAAAACAGATTTAAGATTACTTATATGACTGGAGTCTAGATTTAATGTGAGTGGTTATGATATCCTTTATGTTCATGGTCCATGTTATTCTTGAGTGCACCTTTAATTGCTCATGGAAAATATGTATTTTAAGCTGGTCCTTGAATGTTGAGATGGTTTCAGCATATCATGAGAAGGTTGGAAGCTCATTCCACCAGAGATGAACAGAGATCGTTCACAGAGTGCATGATCATTGTGACAAGGAGGATGGTGTGGCCGGGACGTGAGGACGCACGCCCGGCACCGAAATGTCCTAATCAGCCGGGAGGGTGATGAGAGAGAGAGACAGACGGCGTGTGTTTAAGTTGAGTTGCTGCCGGGAGTCAGAGAAACCGCTGCCATCTGGCAGGAAGCGGAGGAGCCGTGACCATCCACCAGAGGTTGGAGGACTCGCTGTTGTCCGGCAGAGGGGCGATCGGTCTCTCTCTCTCTGTCTCTCCCCCTTGCCCTGTCCTTCTCCCCTCTCCCTCCCCTCGTCTCTCCCAGGGCTTCAGAGAGGCGGGGAATACCTGCTGGCAGAAGGATGGCCGGAAGGGAAACACTTCCCCTTCAGGAACGGAGGGGACGTGAGTACGTCATGCCAGAGGTTTCCCCAGTCTGAATTGGGCAGTTGAGGAATGTGACGAGGAAGAAGGCATGGCTGGGCATGAGGATGCACGGCCAGCGCTGAATTATCCTAATCAACTGGGAGAGTGTTAAATACGAGTCAGGGGTGCCAGTACGAGAGAGACCCATGTGTGTGTGTCTGTGTGTTTGTTTGTTTGTTTGTTTGTTTAAGTTGATTTCTGTCATTTAAAGTTATGTTGACTGTTTAAGCTGGTCATCTACCACCACTGCCAGGTTCATGGCTGTCCTGGTTTGCAATAGTGTATTTAAACCATGGTGAGGTTGTGGTCAACAGCCGAGTTGGCTGGGATCACAAGGAGTTCTGTCTTGGCCAGGTTGAGCTGAAGGTTATGTTCCTTCATCCAGGCAGAGATACGAGCTGAGACAGTGGGGTTGTCAGTCTGGAACAACAGGTAGAGCTGGAAACATTTTTTGAAGCCAGACTGATGTTTATTAAGTAGGTTGTTTCAAAACAGCAGGGTCTTTTGACTGGTGCTACATCCTCTTCCAGGGTCTAGAGAGTGTGGCACATGCTGGCCTGGAGGTAAGAGGACAGACACTATCAAGGCAAGAATTTAATGTTGAGCAATGTTTCTAGCTTTATTTACATTTAGTGGAGAAAAGTGGTTAGTGGAGGGGAGGGATGCAGAGGCCATAGAAGAGAAGAGAATGTGGGATAGAGAAGAGGTTACTGTGGAAGGAAACCACAGGTGAAGTGAGAGGTAAGGAATAAGGCAGCATGTGCGAGATACAGTTATGGGTAAGGATGAGACCTAGCTGTTTTCCTGCGCTGTGTGTTGCAGATGTTTGCAATCTTGTAAGATCAATGAGGTCAGAAGAGCTAGAAAGTCAGCCACTTGGTTTGTCTTGGTGTATGTTGAAGTCTCCAAGGACCACCAGCAATGTGTCATCCTCAGGGAATGAGTACAGCAATACATCTAGATAGATGGTCAAGAAGTTAATTGAAGCAAGATTAGTGGCAGTTATAGCATGATATTCGAAAGATGTGTTATGGCAGAGAGATGTGAGAGGATTGAATTTCCATGAGTTGGACATGAGCAAACCAGTTTCCCCACCCTGATGAGGGGTGTGGGTGAAAGTAAAGTTTGATAGAGAGAGATCAAGTGTTTTCTGTACTGATCTATGGCTCGGTCAGAGACAAACCATTGAGTTTTGACTGACTGGCGAAGGCCAGGATGAAGTCAGCATTGACTGTTGACTTGGCAGTTCCTTTGTCCAACTGAGAGAGAGGGGGGACTCTGGTGAGGCAGTACTAAGCAACCTCAGGTGCTTTGGAGTGTGTAGTGTACGGCGTGTGCATGTGGATTTTCACCTACCGGAAACAACAGGAATGTAGTGAAAACATAAGCCTAAGGAAATATAAATGGTATAAGATACACTACCTTTCAAAAGTTTGGGGTCACTTGACTGAAATGTTTCTCATGATCTTAAAAAAATGTTTGATCTGAAGGCGTATACTTAAATGTGTTTTTTTTTTTTTGACAAAAATATAATTGTGCCAACATATTAATTTATTTAATTACAAAACTAAAAGTTTAAGTTTTTGAAATGGATGACTTGGACCGAATAATTAAGAAAAGCAGCCACTTAGTGCCCAGCCTATAGATGGGAACTCTGTTTAAAAAGCATCCCAGGGTGATGCCTCAAGAATTTGGGTGAGAAAATGCCAAGAGTACATTTCTGAAAATTCTAAGCAAAGGTTGGCCACTTTGAAGATGCTAAAATATAACATGATATTGATTTATTTTGGGTTTTTTTTAGTCACAACATAATTCCCATATTTCCTTTTCTATTATTCTATAGTTTTGATGACTTTACTATTAATATAAAATAAATAATAATGAATGAGTAAGTGACCATAAACTTTTGAATGGTAGTGTATATAGTAAACATTTAGCGTATTAGATGGCGCCATGTCGTTGTCCTTTCTCGGTGGACTTGCTCAGGTAGACTCGCAGGTTTTTACCCGAGGAGGGTCTTCACCTGAGGAGGGCTGCATACAAGAGCTCCTGCTACAGTGCTTTCACTACATAAGTACTAATTGCTGCACACCTGAGTCCAGCCCACAAATTACTAACTCATTCAAAAAGTGTAACATGTCTGAAACTCCAGCAGAATTGCTCTAAACTAGTCACTAATGGCCAAAGCTTTACATCAATATTCAGTAAATTGCAGTACAATCTCCTGGCTAACAATTAGCTACTAGTCCAATATCACAGCAAAAACACAGTTAGCAAGCTACAGCTACTGTTTTCCTCTGACAGAACAAAATGCTTAGATGCACTTGAGTTATCACACACTTACACACAAACTAGTGACTTTCTTGGAGTAACAGGCAATGCCGGGAACTCATCTTCAGCTAAGGAGAGGTTCTCATCCTCGCTTGTAAAAGAGACAACTTTATCATTTTCACAGCTAACCACGAAGCACGTGCTAGTGCTAGCACCTATTGAACTTTCTGAAAGCCCTTACTTGTGCACCATTGTCAAATAAAAGGCTGCACAATTGACTTAAAAACTGTACTGACTTCTTAAACGTAACAATTAATTAGAAGCCTCTTTGCAATATCAAAGATACACGTTCACTGAGGGTGCCATCTTGGTACCACTGTTGCACTACTACTACTACTGATGTCTAAGTTGACTAGACATGACATCATCCCCAGTTGGTGTTATCGTACTTAAACTTGAAGTGCTTTTTTAATTGTAGACTAATACAATTCTTGAAGGAGCAAAAAACTACCAGATCAGATGCCCAAACACTTACTATTATGTTAATAATATCTTACAAGTGCTAACAGGTTCCTTTTTAAATGATTAAGCATAGCATTAGTATTTGTTATATTTAAAGGCCACTTTGCATGGATTGGAGGTTACTGTAGCGTCGGTGTCATCTTTGACCCCATTTACTCCTGGTTTTAAGATATATTTAGAGTAATCCAATCACATATGTTCAGACAAGACACATTGCTGTTTGCTCCTGGTCGCTTAAATGTGTCTCCTGTGTTCACTTGTGTTCAGATTTTGAGGAGTTCTGATTTCGTGACGACATACATTAATCACTTTGTCAATGAGTACTGCTTGATAATAAACTGCAAAAAGTAATAAAGGACAAAGAATGCATGAATAAAATCTGCACACTGTTTTTCCCAGATGTAGTTGAAATTCAATTTAAGCACCAACACAACATTTCAAGCAGAAACTTGATGCAAGTGAATTTACATGCTCACTGCTGGTTCTGGGTTTCTTCTTCGAGTTACTTCTGCATTTAATGTTGGTGATCAAAACAGCTTTCTGTACTTTAGCGCCACCGGTTGCACTGGTTTTGGTTACTGCAGCGGCTCCTGACAAATCTAATATTTTGTAGGTCAGGGTATTTCATAATATAAAAAAATCAATGCACCAACTGAAAAAAAAATGTAATCTAGCATTGTTGGCGCTGGAATGTTCGCTCCAGGTGTGAACAGCTTCATAGGAATCCATTGTTTCATTGCAAAATGATAATTGTGGCGAGAAATTGTGGTATTCCTTAACACATTGCACTTGGTTGGACTGTGTGTAGCTCCAACAGCTGACTGAAAAGTGACATCCTTGCCACCACCGAAAAATCTCGCCATAACGCCTGCGTTGTCCACGAATGGCAAAAGAAAAAACTGGTTAAAATACCTTGCTTCTCCTGATAGAATCCCGAAAGAATAATGGCACAGATGAAACACTCCGCATGTTGCTTTGTCATCACTTCTTTCTCTTAGTCCAGCCCTCTCTTTCTGCAGCCGGTCTACTCCATTACCTTAATTTATGTGCATTCTCCCAGAACGACACAGAAAAAGACAATAGGGAGAAAGGGGCCAATTTGTTCCCTTACAATGACGAATTCTTTCATACAGCGTTTTTAAATGCAGACTGCTATAGATGCGCATGGTAACTCTTTCGAATGCTTTGTCTGAAATTGACTGCCGGGTTAGGCCTAAGAGCATGTCCAACGAGACTTGCACTTTCTCTCAGGGGGAGGGCGACAAACACAAGGAAGAAACCGCTGACCTTTCGCACTCCAAGCTTCTCAGACACAAAGCTGAAATCCCAAATGGCTCCCTCACACAGAGCTCCAAATTTGGAGGCCGTGGAACTTGAACAAGTGAGGATAACGGCTTGTGGTAAGAAATTGCTAGCCTCAAAGCAACATTGTCCCAGTTAGACCCTTGTAATGTTTGGGGAAAAACACATTCATATTGCTCTGAAATTTACGCTGGATAATAAAACGTCCTTGCATATTTGCCACTCAAAAGGGAGAATTAATAATCCTCAATTCAATGTGAGTCAATTGAAACAAACACAGTCTTAGACAAATCGTGCACTGAAGAACAGAAAATCTGACTCGATGGCCCATGACGTAGCCCCCTAGGGGCATCCTTAAGCGCAAATAAATTGGCATGATTGTGTAAGGGCATCAGACCACGTGACATATATAAAAATATTCCTATATAAAATTATTTTTACATTTAATTTAAGTTAAACATTACACAATTAAATCTGATGGAATTCTGTTATTTTTTTTCTTTTTTAAATATGTCATTTTGTAATGTTGGTGGGTCACTCAAAACAAACAGGAATTTTTATAGCTCTACAAAGACAGTTTACAGTTTGAGAAAATGCATGGCTTACTCATTGTCTCTGCATATTAAGCTATAGATATAGTAGAAAGTATTTTATCTGAAAAAGTTACATATACTTCAGCTTTAATGTACAATTTAATATAGGTAATCATATATATAGATTAGGACACACAGTTTTTCAGTTAGAATGCTACCTTAAAAAGGAGCTGCCTATATAGGCAATTGATAGCAAGTCAACTCACTACATTTTGTAACAGAGCTATAGAAACTAATATCTTTAGGACTCAGATGTCAAGTGATGTACTTACATATTCTTTCTAATCTTTTGCAGAACACTGAAGAAGCCCCTTCATCTACGTTTTTGAAACCAAAGACAGATAAAAAGCCCCTCCGTAACAGTGGTATGCAATTCCATAGTTTTCCAGTATCTCATGTGTTTTAGGGATTAATAATTAGTGACCCAAAAATATTAAATGTTTCATGCACTCATCCTCATGTCGTTCCAAGCCTGAATGTCCTTTTTTCTACCGTTTGTCTATGCGCTTTCAGATTTACAGTGTTGCAATAGGTTACAACACAAATGACAACCAATGGCATTCTGCATCATTGACATCAAACATGCATGACATGTCTTCATACAGCAAATTTTAATGCTAGATTTAAAGATTTTAAACTAATAACAACTTAAATTTGTTCCTCTCAAAGTTATCATGTGACTTCAAAACACACGGAATACAGTGCAAAGTCACATAGACCACTTTTTTGGTGCTTTTATGTCAGTTTTTGACCTCAACAGCATCAAATATTCTTCTAAACTTCCAGGTTGTGCTCCACAGAAGAAAAAAAATGTCATATGGGTTTGGAACAATGTGAGGGTACATAAATGATGATAGCATTGGGTAAACTTTTGGGTAAACTATTCATTTTCCCTAGGCTACTTTTTTTAAACATGCTTCAACCATTTTTTTTAGATTTGCTCTGGAAATGTATTTTGTGTTATTTAAATACCAGATAATCGTATGTTCTTTTTCAGAATAGCTCTACATTTCACAGGGGATGGGTGTTGTCCCAGTTGTTGATTTGGGTTTAATGACTCCATATATCCTAAATGACAGCCATTCCCCGAATCAGGAACTGCTTCAACCTTTGCATGGAATGCACTCTCACACAGCTTTGTACTTATTCGTTTAGGTGTATACATGCTATTTCTATCCTATTTTTCAGGATACAATCCTCTGTCTGGAGATGGAAGAGGAACATGCTCCTGGAGACCAGGTGGAAGAGGGCCATCCACTGGTGGATGAGGTTAAAGGAGGGTCAGAGTAACCTCTGAACCTTTCACACCACCTTTCATCCCCATAGTAACACATACAGAATAACTGAATGAAGCTGTCAACTGTTTAGGATCTTCATGTAGGATTTATTTTTTTGTTGGCAGGCAGGCTGGCTCTCTCTATTTCTTATTTCCATACACACACACACACACACACACACACACACACACTTTCTAAGATCAGTTCACCCCAAAATGAACACTGACAACCTTTACTCACTTTCAAGTCAGTTTTTCAGAATGTCAAAATGTTTCCACATACAGAGAATGTGTTTGGTAATTTATTTTTTGGTCCTTTTGTTAGCTTGACTTTAATGGTCATTATTAAATGTTGTTGTTGGAAAATAGCTATGTTAGTATTATAAAGAATTTCTCAGCATACAGGTATGGTATAAGGGTGAGTAAATTATGAAACAGAATTTTCATTTTCAGATGAGCTACATTTATATTCAGTGTAAAGATAATGATTACAAGTTAAATCATACAAGTTAAATTGTCCAAATTATTATTTTTTTTTTGTCAAATTTTTTTTCTTGCTAATAAGTCTATTTTCTGTACTTGCACATTATGCGTAAGAAACAATTGTCCATGTATGTTGACAGCTTCTAATGATGCCTCCTCATCAAATGTATTAATACACCTGGGGCAGGTTGATGACTTTCAGTTATTAAGTGTGTTGCTATTCATAGAGAGTAAATAAAATTGTCAAGTACTACATTTATATAATACAAAGTATTTGTATTATTTTATTGTTAAAAGTCAAAATTAATTGCCATTTAAAAAAAATAAAATATTCAATTGGTTGTGAAGTAATAAAGTATTGTACAGGGTGTGAGTTCTTTGGTGTTTTCTAAAGAATGCAATTCAAATGTGTGTCAAAAATGTATTTTATTGCTCCTATGGGTTTCTCAGAATTAAAAGGCGTACTTGCTCTGTTTGTCCTTGTCTGTTTATTCAGTACAAAAATGAATACAAATGTAACAGACACACTGTATGCATACACTAACCACAATTTAGTTGTACATAGGTTTATTCTTATTATGCAGCACCTTTTGAACTTTGCAATTAAATAAAAACTATTTGTGTTATAATTTAAAGAGACATTTCTATACCAGACTTTAAAATGTACTCTTTTTAAGCTCAGTAGCTTCATTAAAACTTGATTATTTACATTGGTAAGAAAATTAACAGTTTGAGAATAAAGAGCTATATCAGGGCTACTTAATTTTGGAACACTCAAGGGCCGCAGAGATGGGGATCCGTGTAGCCTCGAGTGCAGCACTCTTAATTTCTATAGTAATTTTTATATATAATACAGGTATGTGTGTGTGTATATATGTATATATATATATATATATATATATATATATACATACACACAGTGGATATAAAAAGTCTACACACCCCTGTTAAAATGCCAGGTTTTTGTGATGTAAAAGAATGAGACAAAGATAAATCATGTCAGAACTTTTTCCATTTTTAATACCTCCGTGAAGTTGGCACCCCATAAAACGAAAAAATCTCCAAAACTATGCCATTGGTTTGTGCTGATTTGTGCAGCAAAAACGAACGTTTTTGCTGGTTTGGTGTTTGAGATATTGAACATAATTTTTTTGGTTATGTTACGTCACTCTCCACCCTATGTCGTTCAAATCGCTCCAAACCGCTGTCATTCGTTTGTGCCGTTAAAACAAACATTGTATCTAGGCCTACTTTCCTTTCGCAGATATAGCAAATTTAATTCGGGAGCTGTGACGTCACTCTCCACCCCATTTCTTCTAAATAGCACAACAACTGTGTCGTTCGTTTGTGCTCGGTTTTATCCGATTTGTGCCGTTAAAATTAACATTGTATCTATATCCCCTCCTTTAGAAATAACAAATATATTTCGGGGCAGTGACGTCACTCTCCACCCCACCTCATCTAAATCGCTCCAAACCGGTGTCGTTTGTTTGTGGTCGATTTGTGCTGTATTGTGCTGTAGAAAGAACCATCATAAATGATTCCATTCTTCAGACATCACAAAATATTTGGAGGAGTAGTGACGTCACGCAAGCAAGCCGCGCTCTCCTTCCATCTCGTCTACAAACCTGACGTGCGTTTGTGCTCGTACAGGGCCGCTGCTGTCTTTGTTTTTTCTTCTTTAGATACGGAAATGTTTTATTGCCAGTGACTTCATCAAGCTCAAGAGTTAAAAAAACGGTATGTGATTGATTGACGCGTATCACCACAAACGTTCGTTTTTGCGGCATAAATCAGCACAAACCAATGGCATAGTTTTGGAGATTATTTCGTTTTATGGGGTGACAACTTCATGGAGGTATATGTGAGATTGTAATAGTGACGCTTTGCTACACAAGCGCTATATTAATAATAAGTATTAGAAATTATAATAGTGATGCTTTGCTGTGCAAGCACCACTATAATAATCAGTATTAGAAATTATAATAATGATGCTTGCTCAGCAAGAACCAATAATAATTATTCTAAATATTTGAGATTGTAATGGCTTTGCTCTGCAAGCTCCACTAACAAAAATAAATAAATACAAAAATTCGTATGTGATATTATAATAGTGATGCTTTGCTCTGCAATCACTAATAATAATAATAAGTATGTGAGATTATAATAGTGACGCTTTGCTCTGCATGCACCACTAATAATAATAAATATTAGAAATTATAATAGCGATGCTTTGGTCAGCAATCACCACTAAAAATAAGTATGTGAGATTATAATAGTGATATTTTGCTCTGCAAGCACCAATAATAATAATTAGAATGTGAGACTACATTAGTGATGCTATGCTCAGCAAGAACCAATAATAATTATTCTAAATATTTGAGATTGTAATGGCTTTGCTCCGCAAGCTCCACTAACAAAAATAAATAAATAAAAAAATTTGTATGTGATATTACAATAGTGATGCTTTGCTCTGCAATCACTAATAATAATAATAAGTATGTGAGATTATAATAGTGATGCTTTGCTCCTCAGGCACCAGTAATAATAATTAACCTATAATGTGAGATTACATTAGTGATGCTTTGCTCCGCACCATAATTTTAAATATGTGAGATTGTAATAGTGATGCTTTGCTCCGAAAGCAACACTAATAATAATTATAATGTGAGATTACATTATTGATGTTTTGCTTCGCAAGCTCCAATAAAAAGAAAAAAAAACGTATGTGAGAATAAACTTTGATCCGCAAGAACCACTAATATCTTTGTGCGAGTAAAATAGTGATGCTTTGCTCCGCAAGCACCACTAATTATGTTTATAAGTATGTGAGATTATAATAGTGACGCTTTTCTCTGCATGCACCACTAATAATAATAAATATTAGAAATTATAATAGCGATGCTTTGGTCAGCAATCACCACTAAAAATAAGTATGTGATATTATAATAGTTATATTTTGCTCTGCAAGCACCAATAATAATAATTAGAATGTGAGACTACATTAGTGATGCTATGCTCTGCAAGAACCAATAATAATAATTATATATATGTGAGATTGTAACTTTGCTCCGCAAGTAAAACTAATAATATTAAGTATGTGAGATTATAATATTGATGCTTTGCTCACAACCACCGTTAATAAGTTTTTGAAAGTATAATAGTGATGCTTTGCTGCACAAGCGATATATTAATAATAAGTATTAGAAATTATAATAGTGATGTTTTGCTGTGCAAGCACCACTATTAATAATCAGTATTAGAAATTATAGTAGTGATGCTTGCTCAGCAAGAACCAATAATAATTATTCTAAATATTTGAGATTGTAATTGCTTTGCTCCGCAAGATCCACTAAAAAAAATAAATAATAAAAAATTCGTATGTGATATTACAATAGTGATGCTTTGCTCTGCAATCACTAATAATAATAATAAGTATGTGAGATTATAATAGTGATGCTTTGCTCCGCAGGCACCAGTAATAATAATTAGCCTATAATGTGAGATTACATTAGTGATGCTTTGCTCCGCAAGAACCATAATTCTAAATATGTGAGATTGTAATAGTGATGCTTTGCTCCGAAAGCAACACTAATAATAATTATAATGTGAGATTACATTAGTGATGTTTTGCTTCGCAAGCTCCAATAAAAAGAAAAAAAAAACGTATGTGACAATAAACTTTGATCCGCAAGAACCACTAATATCTTTGTACGAGTAAAATAGTGATGCTTTGCTCCGCAAGCACCACTAATTATGTTTATAAGTATGTGAGATTATAATAGTGACGCTTTGCTCTGCATGCACCACTAATAATAATAAATATTAGAAATTATAATAGCGATGCTTTGGTCAGCAATCACCACTAAAAATAAGTATGTGAGATTATAATAGTGATATTTTGCTCTGCAAGCACCAATAATAATAATTAGAATGTGAGACTACATTAGTGATGCTATGCTCCGCAAGAACCAATAATAATAATTCTATATATGTGAGATTGTAACTTTGCTCCGCAAGTAAAACTAATAATATTAAGTATGTGAGATTATAATGTTGATGCTTTGTTCACAACCACCGTTAATAATAAGTTTTTGAAATATAAGCGCTATATTAATAATAAGTATTAGAAATTATAATAGTGGTGCTTGCACAGCACTATTAATAATCAGTATTAGAAATTATAATAGTGATGCTTGCTCAGCAAGAACCAATAATAATTATTCTAAATATTTGAGATTGTAATTGCTTTGCTCCGCAAGATCCACTAAAAAAAAAAAAAATTAGTATGTGATATTACAATAGTGATGCTTTGCTCCGCAGGCACCAGTAATAATAATTATAATGTGAGATTACATTAGTGATGCTTTGCTCTGCAAGAACCACTATTAATAATCAGTATTAGAAATTATAATAGTGATTCATTGGTCCGCAAGCACAACTAAAAATAATAATGTGAGATTATAATAGTCATGCTTTGCTCTGCAACAACCAATAATAAGTATGTGAAATTATAACAGTGATCCCTTGCTCAGCAAGAACCAATAATAATTATTCTAAATATTTGAGATTGTAATTGCTTTGCTCCGCAAGCTCCACTAAAAAAAAAATTAAAAAATTAATTATGTGAGATTGTAATAGTGATGCTTTGCTCCGCAGGCACCAGTAATAATAATATTTGAAATTATAATAGTGATCCTTTGCTCCACAAACACCAATAATAATAAGTATGTTAGATCATAATAGTGATATTTTGCTCTTCAAGCACCAATAATATGTGAGTGAGATTATAATAGTTCTGCTTTGCTCTGCAAGAACCAATAATAAGTATGTGAAATTATAACAGTGATGCCTTGCTCAGCAAGAATCAATAATAATTATTCTAAATATTTGAGATTGTAATTGCTTTGCTCCGAAAGCTCCACTAAAAACTATAAAAATAATTATGTGATATTACAATAGTGATGCTTTGCTCTGCAAGCACTAATAATAATAATAAGTATGTGAGATTGTAATAGAGATTTTTTGCTCCGCAAGCAACACTAATAATAATTATAATATGAGATTACATTAGTGATGCTTTGCTTTGCAAGCACCACTAATTATATTTTTAAGTATGTGAGTTTATTATAGTGACGCTTTGCTCTGCAAGCACCACTACTAATAATCAGTATTTGAAATTATAATAGTGATGCTTTGGTCAGCAATCACCACTAAAAATAAGTATGTGAGATTATAATATTGATATTCTGCTCTGCAAGCAGCAATGAAAATAATTATAATGTGAGACTACATTAGAGATGCTATACTCCGTAAGAACCAATAATAATAATTCTATATATGTGAGATTGTGGCTCTGTGATTTTCTTGTGCAGAGATATGCTATTTGTTTCTTGGTTGCTAGGGTAACCCCATTTGGTTGCTAGGCAGTTACCAGGGTTATATTTATCAAGTCTAATTTCCATCCTGAGTGAAATAAGTCAACCCGGAAGTCTCTACGTCATTCTGATCCTAAGATACACATCTTAGTGATTTTGAATGGATGTCAATGGTTCTTTGTTGCTAGGGTGCTTTAAATGGTTGCTAGGGCATGGCTAAGTAGTTCACATGATGAAAGCTGAAGACTGATTACTCACCCAATGAAAACAAAGCAACTATCATGTCTCTAGGACATTCTGATCTGAAGATATCTTACTGTAATTGAAATCAATAAATGTGGTTGCTAGGGTGCTCTAAATTGTTGCTAGGGAGTGGCTTGGCAGCTGCCAATGATGAATCTCCAAAGGCTGCTTGTCAGTATGAATGATATAAACCAACTCCCATGCTTCTGTGACATTCAGAATGGAAGATATCTCTCTTTGGATTTTGGTTGCTAAGGTGCGCGAAAATGGTTGCTAGGGAGGTGCTAGGAAGTGTTGAGGGGATTCATGATTGGCTGTTTTACTGCCCCAAGTCAAACGAGACCACCCTCGTGTTTCTATGATAATTCAGTCCGGAGAAATCCCTTTGATCTCTTTCAATGGAAGTCTATGGGACTTGTTGCTAAGGTGCTGTAAATGGTTGCTAGGGCGTGGCTTGATAGCTTCACAATGATCCTGAGAGACTGATTGGTCGTCTGAGTAAAATAAGCCCGCCCCCGTGTCTCTAAGACACTGTAATCCAGAGTTATGTTCAATACAAAATCTACCATTGACTTAACATTGGGGCAAATTTGGGCAACTCCTGCCCCCCAGGGGTGCAACTTTTACCCCATTGTGAGGTAAGTTCTCACAGAGCCTGTCAGCCTCCTCAAATGTGGTAAATCACACGTGTCTGTGAAATCCATGCTCTGAGCTATGACTCGTCAAATTTCGGCGCAATGTTAAGTCAATGGGATTTTTTGCCCAATTTTTTGCCCCTGGGGCAAATACCGTACCCCCGATCACTTATAAAAGTCATAGCACACCATTCCCAAATAATCCGCACGATTTGATGCCTCATTTGTGGGTCTGCGACCAAAAAATTTTTCAAAAATTCCATTGACTTACATTGGGGCAAATTTGGGCAGCTACTGCCCCCCAGGGGTAAAACTTTTACCCCATTGTGAGGTATGTTCTCAGAGAGCCTGTCAGCCTCTTC